>JAAVMA010000024.1:17544-367902 GCA_022985105.1 Penicillium ochrochloron
TCTTGTTTCTGGGTCTGGTCTGTGGTCTCGGGTGTTCTGTTCTCCCCCCCCCCCCCCCCCCCCCTGGTTCATTGTTACTCTCACACCTATCCACTGTTACTTTTATCTGGGGAAATAACACCCCATCCAGGGCGGCGTTTTGTGGTTCCTGACGATGTGATGCAAACAGACCCCTTTTCTGTTCCTTTTCTTTTTTTCTTTTCTTTTCTCTCCTTTTATCCATGCTACGCTACTTTTTACCTTATTCCCCTATACCAAAAGGTTACTTTTACTTTATATGCTATGATTCTGACCCCGAGTTTCTTTTTTTCCCTTGGTTGATATGATAATCTTGTATGGCCTGGCCTCTTGAGGTCTGATCTACTGGCGAGATATGCTGTTTTGCTTAGGGCGGAGAGCGATGCTATTTATGGTTATCCACGCTGTGATAGAGTCCTTATTTAGGTTTTATCCATGCATTGTTGCTCTTAGTTGGAAAGTTTCCTTTTAAGTGTAGTAGGTGGTTTCGGTAGTAGAGCCCCATTTAGTTCATGGTAACAGGTGAAAAGAGTTACAGTCTGTTCATAGGGTTTTCCTGGTATCCATGATATCTGCAAACTGATACATTTCGAATAAATGCTCCGAGGACGCTATGATACAATGAAGATCAAATGATCATAATGGCTTCAGATCCTGATAGCCAATATTTTTTTTCGCCCAGACCAGCTGGAGAGTATCATCGAGCTGCAGGTAGATCGTGTAATCAAGTAGATCTGGCGATGTAAATCATCGATGTCGCCGAGTGTGCATGAGACCTCGCCAGCGACTATCCAGAGTAGACCACTTCCAAAATGGCAGCACGAAGATCGAGATCCCGAGGAGCAGACACACATCTGGTAATCTGCACGAGATATTTGCAAGATTCAGAAGTATACTGGCAGGTACCAGTCGTGAAAGGAGCAAAGCCTCACCTAACATAACCTCATGTCGGCAACGGCTTCCACTCAAAGATATTGCGCCAGTAATCCGAGACGCGGTCACAGATCCCACTATACCCCTGCCATGTAACGAACTTCTCCTCCAACTCACACGCGGTCCATTTGACCTCCTTCCAAAAAGCCTTTTCTACATCCTCTTTCTGGCTAAACTTGCCCACAACTTCTTCCGGGATCGTCCACGCCCGCGTGTACTCCCCTTCATCGGTGAAAGCCGGATTCACTTCATGATTGTCAAAGACCGTGGCCGGATTGAACTTGGGGAAATTGGCGTGGATGAAGAAGACATCTGGCTGGGGAGCATCGTCACCGCGCACACGCGAGTTTCCTCCCTGAACCAACGCATAATCCTCGATAGGATTAAACTGTGCCATCGCCGACCCCGCAAACCCACCCCCTTTATCCTTGCGATGTCCCAGCGCAACAATCGGCTCACTGACCTGGTGAAAAGGCTGCTGCATAGCCGTCGCAGCCGCGAGGAAAGTCTCCTTATCGCCCTCCCCCGCCGCACCCTGCGAGAGAAGCGGCCAGTAATGCGACGGACCCCAGTAATTATAATACGTCGCGAGAAGGAGCGTGCGCGCATGCGTCTTCTTCGACACCAAGACCTCACCCGACTCGGTAGACTGACGCAACGCCAGCGGCGGCGCACTCTTACCGATAATCTCGTAGAACAGCGGCGACACAGTCGACCCCCAGAAATCGGGCCATGTCACCAGGCCCGCGGAGCGGAAGGGGTCTGCGCGGAAGAGCGTTTCGGGTTTGGCCAGGGGGAAGGCATCTGCGTCTAGGAAGAGGATTTCTTCGAAGGAGGAGAAGAGCATGGCGAAGGGCTTGAATTGGTACTTTTCTATTGTTGTGGGTGCGGCTGCGAGGATACGTGAGAGGACGATGCATCGCGCGTTTAGTGATGGGAGCACCACGTCGCAGATGTATTCTTCGTATTCTTCTTCGTCAGCGAGGAAGACTTCCATCGGTAGCGTTGAATTTGTCCGTCGTAGCATGCGCAGAGAGATCACTAGCACAGGTAGGTAAACGCCTCCCGCAGTCGAGACTATGCCGGTCGTGCCGGGGATATAGGGGAGTGTTGGCGCAGAGACTTCCCCCGTGATAGCAGCCACGAACCCCGTATGCGCAGTTTTGATCGCGGTCATGTCTTCCTCGTCCACGCTGAGATAGTTCGGGCGTGCGCGTGTATCGTCCGGGTTGAATCGCTCCGTCGGGGCTTTCTCATACTCGACGATCGGCGTCGTGCCTGGCGCGTATTTCTCGAGATACCGGTGGAACGTCCACCAGAACTTCTGGTGGGCGTCTGTCAGGTCTGGAGGGGCATTCGGGGATGACGCGGGGCCCCATTGCGGTAGGGAGGTAGGAGACTCGGAGCGCCAGCGAGAGAGGGACCAGATGAATAGCGATGCGAGACATAGCGCGGTGAACAGAGTGCGAATGCGCAGACAGGACCGCGGGACAATCATCGCGACGAGCGCTAGAGAGACCGCGCGATTGATCGCGACCCTGGCCTGTCCGAGGAAGAACTGGAGCTAAGCTACCAGCTCCCCACCAGCCCTGGAGGTGGATCTGCCGCGCTAGGAGATGACAGCTGCGATCCGCGATCAGGGCGCGCTGGATGTAGAGTGTACTCGGTGTACTGAAGCGTATAGCCCGGTCATGAGGGTCGCAGCGGTGCTGTGTGATTCAACGGTGAGAATGCGGAGAAGAGAAATCTGGACGCGTGAAAGGAGCAGTTCGTTCGGAGGAGTCGGTTGAAACGCCGGACGTTGGAAGATTACAAGGGGACCACACAGTAGACCCTGGGCACGGGCCAGACCCACTGGAATGCAACACTTCTGCATGGTTGATTCTCTGAATAGTTTGATTGGTGGTAGGATCTATGTGATTAGGAATTGTAAGAAGCAAAATAAAGACTATTGGTTGTCTGTTGCCATGGTTTATGTCTGATAAAAATAAGTACATCTAAAAGAAGTTAACAAGACAGGCAAGCCACAGTGGAGCCTCGTCGTTCAAGGGCAGAGGGGAAGGAATCCATTGTCTCTGCGTCAGCCTCGATCGACTTTTATAAAGAATCATACAATGGCAGCGTCTCAAGTACTTCACGTAACTACGGAACAGACATAACGACTCAATGAGTAGGATGAAACGGTACCATATATTGTCCAACTACTTTACAATGACCACAAAGTTTACTTATTTTACCCAGACTATGTTACTATAATAGGCCACAATGACCCCCTGGCATCTGTTCAATTGCTTTCTTCACTGTACCACGGATAGGCTATAGACTCAATCAACGACCCGATCCATAGAAAGAATCAAAGAAAAAACAATGCATTCTATTCTGAGTGGTATACAAGAAGACTTCTTTGTTGAGTCAACTATATAACCCGAGTCCTTGTCCACGATTCTACACTTCAATCCATCAACAATCTGTCTCTTGATCATTCCACATCAGAACAAATTCACCATTCTTCCACTTCAAAAATCCCCAACTCAAACCTACCTCCCTCACCAAAATCATGCCTGCAAACGCTTGGACTCGCCCTAAGCGAGGCAGCGAAGCCGCCAAAAACCATGGCTTCATTGACACCTACTTCCCCTCAAATGGGTCCGGCAGCTCCGGCGGAGGTGGTAAGTGCCGTTGCAAGCACAAGTGTACCTGCAAGAACAAGAAGAAGGCCGAGCAGCCAGCCATGCTGCTTCAAGACGCTCCCGAGTCAAGCTCGAGCTCGCACTCGAGCTCATCCCAAGGCAAAAAAAAGCCCCTGATGCTTGAGTATGATTATTCTGACCCGCGCTCGCAGCATTCGCAGGGTAGCTATGGACAATATGATCAGGGAAGCACTCACTATAGCTCAAGGTCGAGCTCGAGCCACGCATCGAGCTATCAACCCAGTCACCAATCAAGCTACCACCCGAGTCCCATGTCGAGTTATCAACCGACTCCCATGGGCAGCTACCAACCGAGTCCCAAGTCGAGCCACAAATCTAGCCGGGGATCGAGCCGCCACACCGAGTTCGATTTCAATCATTCTTGTCGTAAGTAATTCTGGTCATTGCGGGCATAGCCCCAGTCACCACAATCTCTTTCCCTATCTGCTGTCATGACGATTCCAGGAAATTCTCTAGTGAGAGATACAGAAGTGTTGGACCCAAGGGGTAAGTTTCACTTTGATTGGGTTGCAACTGATGATCCGGGAAGGATTGACAAGCTGGTAGGAGTTTAGTTGTTTTTTTCAGTTATTTGAGTTTTATTTCATGTTCGTGTCTGAGGAGTTGGAATAGTTTCGCAATGTGCATGTTTGTTCATTCCTTCGCTTGCCTTTTCCTTTGTCTTCTTCCTTGATATTCTCGTCAAATTGCACAAATTGATCTCCATGTTTCCACTAGCTCATTAGCATATATTGTGAAAAAAAAATTAAGACTCGAATTTGACTTATCATTTAACCCAACCCTCCTTTGAGCGATAGCTTAGCGAAGGACGTGCATTTGTTTTTAGTTACCTACTTGCTCTTACCTTACCAAACCACCCGCTAAGTTTGCGACTAAGTCATACATAATAAATTCAGTAGACGAGCACATACTAATGTTTGCGGGTACCGACATATCAAGCTTAAGCTAGAAGCTTAAGACCGGTGATATCTTCACAAGCTTTGACGACGGCCTCCTGCGAATTTTCATCCGCTGTCGCCGCTAGAGGTTCGCCAATCTTCTTTTTGGGTTCAAAATATACACCAGTGAGACTCTGATCGTAATCGCCTTCAGCTAGCATGACGTATGTCTCCACGCCATCCTCCAGCTTGTCAGTGCCACCTTGACCCCCAAGTTTGGTAGCAACGTATCCAGGATGCACAGCCGTGACCGAAGCACTTTTAAACCGCCTTGCCACTGCATTAGCAAGAAGCATGACATGGAACTTCGAATCGCAGTATGCCGAGAAATCCTGGAAATCCTCTTCCCCACGCTCAAGCCAAAAAATGTCCTTCACGTTCGTGTTGGCTTCTCGGTGTAGGACAGAAGCAATGAAGATAAGACGTTTGGGTCGTTTAAGGAGACAAGAGAGAATATAGGGTGCGATCACGTTGACGAAGATCATAGCTGGTACGCCAGTCTCTGGCGTCTTGCGGAATGGGCCGTACAGCAATCCGGCATTGAGAATCACGGCGTCGAAGGTGCCAATTGCGTTTGCTTCATCGGCCAGTTTGCGTGTCTCTGTCACACTTGTCAGGTCTGCGATCAGCACGCCAGCAGCTCCAGGGCATTTTGCTTTGGCATCGTCTGCGCGCCCTTGGCTACGTGCATGGAGATAGACGGTGTGACCACGCTGAACAAGCTGACGGGCAGCTTCGAGGCCAAAGCCATCCGTAGAACCTGTTATCAGGATACGAGCCATTTCTTAGAGCTTGGCACAGTTGAAATGAGAACGGTGAAATTGAAATTTAGTTTCAAAAAAGGATTGGGGGCCGGTATATATCCTCATAGTTCTTTCCACCGCAAGCTGAAAACAGTATAGAGCACGGAGTGCCCCGTACGATTTTGTAAGGCGAGCGGGGTCAGTTCGGAATGCTCTAGTTGTAAGAGGCCGGTTTCGCTGTATCCTTGAAACTTGAATCAATCACGTCAATTGATTTAACTGACACTAGTCGGTAGAGACACCGCATGCTGGAATCTAAGAGGATCCTACAAGTGGGGGCGTGGGGGATGTACATGAAGCTCGGCAAGAGTTCCGATTGTGATTTATGAAACGTTGACGGAGGCCAAAGTTTGAGAAAAAATATACCTTGTACCTGAGGTTTCTCTTAGCTGTTGTTAGAAATTCGAATGATTGTTATATGTGTTCTACTTCGAAGGCCATCTTAAATCCTTCATGTCGGAGGGGACTTCGAGACAATTAGCTAAAATTCCTCGGTTAGCAGCGGCTGATAGTGGACCAGCCGTCCGAAACGGTGCTGCTTGAGCCTATTGGCACTTCACTAGAACTGCATGATTTCGCTCTACATGCTCGTAGCGTCATTAGCGTGGGGCTCAGTCAGCGACTTCGGCATGTAGCTGCGGGCCTCGATGCCCATCCCTCTATGGCAAGTTGTTTGTTTTCGTTCAGACCGTTGGTCTCTTTGCAAGACGTAAATTCGAGCTAGCTTGGTAAACATACCTGTCTGAAAGTTCGACTTGACTGAGGAGTAGCGCGCTGATAAAGATATCTCCATCTTGTACTGTAGTGTCCATCCGAATGCACCCAATTATCATCATAGATGTGCTGTGAGGAAGTGTGCGTGCAGAACCGACACAAATCAATTCAATAGTGAAAAGCAAACCCCTCAATTCCTCCTACCAAGCATTTGGTCTGACTTGATCGAATCTCAGCAGCAGGTGCCATGGCATTTTCAGACAACCTTGCCGCAGTTCTTTGACATACATGTTAAATGCCCATCGTCACTTTTGCATCACCTTAAATGTGGTACTTGCGTCTCTGAAATAGACATAGACAAGCTGAACAAGATGTTTTGCATATATGAGCCTGATCGTGTAATATCCAGCTAAAGCTTCCGACTCTCCGACTTTGATTTCATTCTTCATCCTTTAGGCTTTAATATCACACGGGAGTTTGCCACAGCACCAACCATGCCCAGCGTCTAGAGCACCATCGAAGTCGAGATTATGACAGCCGTCGTGAGTTCGCCACATACGTGCAGTAAATTTATATCCGCCAGGGCTAGTTTCCACAAAGCTAGCAATTATTAGTACAGTTCCCAAAACAATAATGAAAAAACATAGATGACTCACGTGATATAACATTGCTGGCTAACACAATTATTGAAGCCACCATTAAGTGTTCCAGTATAGGTAGATCCAGTGTAATAGTCAACTAGGTTGATGTTCTGAAAGATCAAGCTAGCACTGGCGTAGTAATACTGGGAGGCCTCAAGCCTGCCATGAAAGGCACAAACACACACAGCTAGTAACGGGGTAATGAAAAGACTGAGAAAGTTCATATTGTGAAAATGGTGATAGGTTGAAGCTGACCAAGAAATCGAATAATCTGAGAGTAGAGCGAACTAGACCTTGATTAAAGACATGGAATCATGTCCCTCTTATATTCTGCTCTTATGTCACCGTCGTAATGTGGAGTCTCCTCGGTTTCTTTACCACTAAATTCTCACATAATACCAGTTAAGATCATCTTCCCTAGCTTATTTATCTTAGCTAATATAGTCATAAAAGATAATTATACTTTAGATAACTCCGTAGGGCCGTTACATAGAATTCATCCGGATAATGACAGACAACGCTATGTTTGTATAACATAGAATTACTAAAGATGCGTGATCCATCCTACATCCATGGAAGGGTTCATTACATTGCCCTACCTTTCTTGCTTATACCGTATACAGAAGGTGAATCACTAATTTGGCTGGATTAAGATTTGTAGTACTTACGTCCTTCTCCTACCCCTTCCGGTATGGTGCTCTCGCCCTGGCCCCCTATTCGGGACTAGCGCCGCCTCTGCCCCACTTTACCTCTCCAGCCAGCCACCGCTCATCTATAAAAGCCCGTTCTGTTAAGACCTGACTCTACTCGCGGGGTAGAAAGGCTTGTTGATCAGACAGGGAAGAAATGCACCAAGTAAATTTTGACAAGACTGTCTCTTAGAGAGCTTCTAAGCCTACTCTCTACTTCACATATTTCTTATACGTCAATTCTTCGTCAATCGGAGAGGAGACCACGTTAACAGTGCGATCAACATGAAGATCAATAAAGACATGAAGGAAAGCCGGAAGGAAGAGGGGTTAGTGTAAGATAATCTGTCCCTATATGCAGGGTTTCCCCTTAGCTGAGCTGCAGAAACCCCGCCTTCCCGACAATCTGATGTAAGCTAAACAAAACAACCTTAGGCGCTAAGGAGTAACGCCACATCTCTGAATAACTTCATATGGAAAATTGGCATAAAATGTTCTCCCTCTCCGCTAGGCGACCACGATTTAAAAAAAACTAGAGCCAAAATTTGACACTCCGCAGGAACTTTCATTCCCTACTTAGCTGGTGTTTCCGAATCTTTTATAAGACAACCAAAATCAAATTTGAAGATTTGAAATATTAAAAATTTCTTTAAATTATTATCTTGGGGCCGTATTCAGAGAGAAAAGGGCGTAGATTCAGGAGCTATCTAATAGCCAATTGACGGCTGTATATAGACTCCGATCATAAATGAGTGACTAAAAGACAAACAACTAAAGAAACGTATGGCCGTGAAGGCCGCAAAAACAGCCTTTCCAACACTGACAAAACAGCCGGATGCCTCTCACATTGTCACGCGCTGCATAAGGCAAGCCTCACGGATTTATGCCACTTCAGCAATGATAGTAGACACAGCCAGACGGTCCACAACACGATTGAGTACCACCAATACAGATCGAGCAACCTTGACGTTTCTCGAGGCTGCTGTCCTCGTTGACGTCTGCCATTGGAGCGGCGATGACCATCGCAGTGAAGACAGAAAGAATTATAATGGAGAATCTCATTTTGTTGAGATATGTCTATTTTATTAGCAGTAGTAAGTATAGAGTTCGAGTATAAAGTGTATGATTTTTGACAAGGAGTTAGGCAGAAATATCGAGATCAATTCTTTGTGTACTTACAAGAATATCACGAATTCTCAAGAGATCGCTCAATATGTGATTTTCAAAGCTTTGTAGAGTATTGATTTCTGAGGGTACAAGATGATGTCCTTAATTCTCAAGAAAAGCAATTGCGAATCGAGTACATTTATACCAAATCTTAGGCTAGGTTTATCCCCGGGTAATAAGAATCGATCGATATGCGGTTAAAGGCATAGGCTATTCAGGATATACTATTTAGTTCTGTCGAAATGGGATGTTTTCAACACTAACCCGCCTTCGAATCTCAACTGCAGGCATACATTGGTTATTCGGGATATCGGTCCGCTGTGTGGTTTTTTGGGCTGATGAACAGGGATATGTACAGGATCACATGCAACACCAGTGTCACCTTCCGAATCTCGACTCCATCTCACTCGAGAATATCGCCTCAATTGTCAATGATGACCGTGCCTCCGCGCCCCGCCCTTTGGGGGTTTTGGTGCGCTGCAGCCCAGGAATCATGTTGACACTATTCATACCTCCCACATACACACGGCATGAAAAATACTAATGCATATTCTGGTATTGAGTAGATAATCTCATTGACCTGCAAACAAGCAAAATGCGTTAAAAGCCGAATTCCAAGGCGTTTACACGCGAGTTTGATGTCCTATACCAAAGGCTACGCAATCGCTTCAAAGAACAGGCCTCGAAACCGGACGGCCCTGTTGAAGCCCAAGAACATGCTTTGATTTGATGGATTAGGCAACTTAATGATCCAATCTTCCATCGACCGCGAGGCTTATTGAGTAATGGGTAAAGGACATATTAAAGCTCAATGCGGAACCGAATCGTGTTAGTGATATATGGGTATATCGCTTTATTGAACAGTTCCCAGACGACTTTGATTTGATGATGATGATGATGATGAGCAGTCTAGTTTCCCATAATAAAGTCACACTGTGCTGACTTGCGCCGGTTCATGCAATCCAAAAAAGCGCTTAGGCCCACTCCATAAAGGCTCCTCCTAAAAGTGACCATACCAATTCCGGCTTTTTTATGTTTTTGTTTCAATTTAATTTCACTTTTGGGGGAAATTTGACCTAGCTCCTGATGGGAGGTGTTCTTTTTATCTCGATCCTTGGTTATGTTAGCTGAAACTCGAATAGATATGTAGAAGATGTAGAAATAGGAAATATGAGCCTATCTGACTCAACAGCAGCATTACTCATGCTTTTCCACAGCCTCACCCACACCGCCCAGGAAGCGCGCAAAAGGATCGATAGGGAAATGGCTCTGTTGTCTCATTCTCAGTCGGTCCCAAGGTGCTACCAGAAAATTCTTGATCAGCATTAGATTGACAGTTTTTGCGTGCATGGCCTTGGATTGAGAATATGGAAAGGGTGGTTTCCACCAGGTTACATAGTTTGGTTCAAGAATTGAATTTGCCTCATGACAACTATATATTTATTTTCTGACCATCCAGTCTGTATCTCACGTAGAGGCCAGTGGTGCATTCGAGATTTGAACAAAGCATAGATTGATGGATATGTAGCTAATAGAATGTATTTCATAGCTTAATTTTACAAACAGACAAAATCTAACCATTACGACAGTAGGTTAGCCATAGATCAAATGAACAAGCGCAAGCTGTATTCCGAATGAGAGTTTCCACATTAAGCGACTCAGAGACCAATTTGAAACAATGTAGATTGACTCAATTTCAACACATTCTTTGCAGAAAGGGAAGTGGTCAATCATCATAGAAGCTGTAGTATATGGGATATGATTCTGGTGATATGGGCATGCTTTTGGTAACAAGGGGTGTGGCGTACCTGAACCAGTCGGAGCGTTCCCGCTAGTGGGGGGAGCGATTGGTGGCGGCGGGGAGGCGGGGGAATGATGATGCCGGAGATATTATCCAAGAGACAATATTGGATATCCGTTTTGAAGTATACGCTTCTCCAGACTTGCTTGACTTGAGCTCTTTCAAGACTCAATGTTTCCAGTTTCGCTCGTTAGCTCCGACCGCTACATGTTAATAAAAGGCATAGTCAGAAGAGGAACTGCTTTCATGGATCTAATCGTAAAATGAGCTGCATCATGTCGGAAATGTCAACGATAAATGGACTTAATCAACTTCTCATCACTTTCGGAAAAGCACAAAGATTTAATTGAATTACCCCTGGAGGATCTTATATACTAGTCTCTCGGCAGGGGCTAGGGCATTGGCCCTATCCCTGTTTACAAATTTTCAGAAATTTATATGGAGAATGTCGTCATTGATGGAGTCGCCCGATACGAAGTCCACCTCGGTCATATCGTCAATTAATAACATGTACTTTCATCAAAGTCATCAGTTTCCTGATTCAATTCTTTTAGACTAGAGATTTTGGCTCAAAGTGAGCACTATCGTTGGCCGAATCCCACGTCTAACATAGCCGCAGGTGATTATTCGAAAGCGACTGTTCCTGGGGGATCAGGTACCAGATGCTATCCGTGCGATGCAGATCGATCTTTGGCCGTGACAAAATTTACTACGAGTAGTACTCACATCTTCTACCAAATTAAACTCAGATTTATGCAGAAAATCACTCATTATGCTGCTACACCTAAAGCAACAGCGTTCGCAGAAGAATCTTCGACCGCAATTTCATGGTCATTTGTTGTGCTCCCTCTCTTGATCTGGCTCGAGCATATGACCACAATTCATGCGAAATGCATCGATGATTACATCCTGCAGTCTTCTCAATTCTATTCCTTGCTCTTTCTCGTTCACTTCTCCCGGCTGATTAGCACCGCGTCAACTGTATACGACCACCCAAGCCCCAGTTTACTACGAAATACATTTATCAGAACAGAGCCTGTAGTAGCTTTTCATGTTTCTTTTTACAAGGTCATTGAGGTAAGCAACGCGAATGCAGCAAGAGGTTCCTACTCTGCAGCAGCTACCTAGCGTGTTTTCGAAGATCTCTAGGTCCACATTAACGCTTCTTGACTTGGCCGCTGTTCTTACCCCGGGAAATTAGAAAATAGGCACAGTCACCGCATGACCCTCGCTGACGAGTTCATCAGACGCTCGAGAGTCCAAATTCGTTAGAACATCCAACAAGGAGGAGAATAATGAGTTGGCTCGCTTGACAACTTGCGGAGCTTGGACCTGATGAATCACTTCGAGAAGCGTGGCACCCATGTAACGGATTTTAGTGACCTATGATAACAGTAAGTCAACTGTAGATGCTGATACCTGTTTTTGACTCGGAAAAAAGACAAGGGAAATCTCAAAGAGGAAGAGTCTCAGGTCTTGCGAGGGATGAATGCAACTTACACATGCTTCCCCATTCACAAGCAAAGAATCAATCGGCGCATTTATTATGAAGACATTCATTTATTATGAAGACATTCACGTCGTGCGCAATCTCGGTTTTTTGTAACGCGATCATAGTTTCCGTGCTCTGTACACCTATCATCATCGTCAAACTGTGCTGCGCGAACCGATTTAGGATCAGCATGCGTAGGCAGTGATAATTGACGAACAAATTAGCGCGCTGGATCCAGAACTGTCGACGCATGATCTCGGTGATGGCTTGATCTGGGTGCTTGACCGAATCGGGTGAGTGCAGGAACGGAGGTTGATGATCTAGCAAACTCAGAAATGATGAATAAGGATCAAGAAAGTGGTCCTGATGCGACTCTGCCAGCGTGGTGATTATAGATGTACCGCGCTGGCCCAGTCGGACAAAACACTCGAGGTCCGCTAGGATGTCAAATGCCGCCACCCAGAGCTTCTCAAATTAGACGAAGGCTATCAAAAGCTGTGATTCATATCCTCGTGAAAAATTCCGTTGCGATGGGTTCACTATCAGTGGGATCTCTGGTTCGGCATCTACATACGGTAGTGCCGACCAGGCAGGATCGCATATACCTAGGGGATGATTCTCGAGCATTCGGTGGTATCTTGCGGAAATGCGGATAGTCCGAAAAGCTTTAACTCGAAGACGAGCTTCGAGAGGATCTAGACCTTGCAAGGAGCGTGGATCTTGTAGCTGCATCTGTTCGCCAAGCCGGAGTGCCGCACTGAAGATATGCCACGAGAGGCATAATATGCCGTCTGTATGTAGAGCGCCCGCTTGGAACATGTGAATGATGAGGGATGTGGAATCTGGGTATTCCACATCCAAATGCTCGTAAATGTGCAGCATCTCACGGGAGGCGTGTAGAAAGATTGGCCCAACCACGGCTCCTTTGGGGTCGTTCTCGGTTGATAGCAAGTATGCGGTCGCTGCGCAGAGGGCAGTGACGAGGGTATATGATCGAATCTCCTCCAAATCTTCCGTCGTTACAGAAGAAATTATCGACCGGGAAGAACAACTGAAAACGCCGGAATTCGCGCCCAAACGTGGAGGCTTGAGACAGATGCTCGCTCTAATTCGAGCCTCACTCACGATGGGCCAGATGCCAAAAATGACATCCATGTATATCGAGGCACACCATTCGACAATCGCATCCAGTGACCAATAGCTGTCGGGTACTTCAGATATGGAGCGTACAAGGTCTTGATGGATATCCTCGATCTTGTGATTGAGGTCCGTTGCGCCAGAGGATGAGCATATAATTGAGTCGGTGGCATTGGTCGATACTCTCGGCCCCCAGGCTACCACCTGCCTCTCATAGGCAGGATCATTAGCTAAAGATAAGGGCGAGGCTGTTGCCGATGGCAGGGATGTATTACGGTTCCAGATGAGCGGCAGTGAAAGCAGGGATTATTTTCTGGAGCGGAAGGGACGCCGTCACACTCCAGGGCAAAACAAGAACAGGTTAGGGGTTGACGATGAACAGGCGAAGGGTCGGCTGCCGGTACTCACTCGGACCTTCCGGCTTCTGCAGGCATCGCAATCTCGCGAACTCATTGAGCCTTGAATGGTAAAATTTCCCCGAGGCGGTTATCTGGCTACATCACGAAGAGGACTGGACAGTAGCGAAAGGATCTCTCGGAGTAATTATCAAGCAGAACAAGAGTTTCGCCGAGTTCCATAACCAGCTTGTTGCCGGTCCTCGGTTCAGCTGTCCACATTGCCACACCATAGCGCTATATCGTATCTTTGGACCCTCTTCTAAGTTTAACACGATATAAGATGAAAAAACTGCCTTCATCACCGGGAAAGTCCAACATGCACCTCACAATCCTATCCCGAAAGTTACCCACCTTGACGAACTCTCAATTCCGCCATGAATTCCAGGTCGTCCATGCCGAGAAGACCAAATCTATCGCCCAGAATCTAGGCATCATCCACCAATATGAGCAAGGCCTAGCTCTACCAACCTTGATCAATCAAAACTAGAGCAACCTGCTTGCTTCCCCATGAACGAAGCACCCGACTACTAATCCTTCGCCCGATTGACCTGGCCTAGCTTGGAAGTCATGCAGGGATCCTTTACGACGGAGGATTACCGCCGATCAGCTGGAGAGCATATCTTTGCACATCCATTTCGGATATTTCTGACTGAGCCTTTGGGAAACATTGGAATATGGCAAATCGCGAAAGATGCTGGCAGTAGCGAGGGTAAAACGACCCGTTTGCTCGTCCCCATTCAGCCCAGTCCCGTTGACACAGCCGACTTTGAAATCGATTTTAAGAAACGGTGGGATGAGCACGAGACTTTTATACGGTCGTTAGGCGTGGCGTACGCCTGCCATCGGTGCTTGAGCGTCTCCTCCGATCGACTGCAACAGATATTCGACCGGACACAATTCGATCCTCGGATTGTGGTGACGCGGGGAGGGTACGAGGAATTTGTCTTCGAGTCGCGAGTGGCATCGGAAGCCTTCTTCAGGAAATATGCCCAGAGGATTCAAGATTCGTACCAGCGCTTTGTGGATACGACACAGTCAGAAGTGTTTGTATTCGATTGTGTGACGCAGTTTGCAGCCGAACAGCGAGGGTGGTGGCAGACAGGCGCAGGGTTGGTGGTTGGAACAGCATTGAGGCTGAAGGTTCATTTAGGTAGATAAATCTGCAAGTTGATTCAATTTGCATCTCATCATGAGTGGAATTTATGGGTGGAATGTGCAGTGGCACAGCCAGAGAAATATCCATGATAATCCTACCAAATATGCTTTAACTTGCCTTTTTTTTTTTTTTTGTTTTTTTTTTATTGAAAGGCTCTCTCCAAGTTTCTTTGCATGATCTTTTTCAATGATTCAGGCTTCTATTGATATTGTTCAATTTGTGACATGTGACTCATTATATGATTTCAGAATTTGTCAGTGCTTTCAATCAAGCTTATGGAACTCGACTGTAGTAGCATGAACCATGACAACAGAAGATACCAGTTTAGCTACGCTATCAAATCAAACTGCGTGACTCTTGTATTCTACATGACTCTCTACTTTCTGCTCCTTCCCAGTCTCTGCAAGATGGGGCCTTAGCCAGCCGGCTCAACAAAGTATCTCGTAGTCTCGCACTGCTTCAAGTGTTGGCAGGTGACTGGTATGTGTCGATTCTAGATGCCACTAGGTAGAGATTGAAGGCATGACAATAACCTCCGTGCCCGATTTGGAGCAGTTGCCAAAATTTACATATCTTATTCCCCACCTGATCAGTTAGCCTGTGTCCTCCTATCAGCGTCGTCGGTTGAACTTCGGGTGAATCCACCCTGCTGCGGGGAAGCTTCCTGGTGCTACCCCTTCTACTCCATCCGGCAGGTGAGTCCGCTTCCTTTGGAGACTTCGTGCAACCATGTGGACTATCATCGCGGAGTGTCGGACCGACCGTCTTTGCTCCGATGCTCTCATAGTCGCCTGGTTGTGCTTTAAAAAGCTGCTGGTCTGCCCAACCTGCTGAATAAATCAACGATTATCGATCGCAAAATCTGCTCCTATTATCGCACCCCTTGACGGATAGCAATCGCGATGGCAATCTCGGTAGACGACCGCTTTGAATGGAAGCTGACCAAGCCCGGGCGATGGGAACGAGACATTGACGAGGTGGAAGAATTCTACACCTCGTTGGCAAAAGCCTTTGAAGGAACAGGAAGAGTCTTCTTTGCCATGACCGGGTTCATTTCATTTTCTGTTCCAGTACAGCCAGGCTCCAACTCCCTCGAAACAGAGAAAAGAGTCGAGCAGGCGCTGAACGTGGCCTGGACCCGGCTTCGATTCGACCACCCAACCATCGCCTCTAGGGTTCAATATGACCCAGCCCAGCAAAAGTACAAGAAGACGTACGAGACCTTCACCGACAGCGCATCCCAGCGTCAATGGCTGAATGATACGTTCTGTGTCGTATCAAAGAGAATGTCGGGGCTTGACTGGTGTAACTTGGATCCCCCAGTACCTGATCTACCGACACTGTTCCTTGTTAAACTCCCAGCCTTGGATGACCAGACCTTCCGTGCTGATCTTGTTCTCCGTGCGCATCACGACATCATTGATGGTATGGGTACCTTGCTTCTCTTCAACAATCTGTTCTCCCTTGCTGCCGATGCATACGAGAACACTGACTACGAATTACCTCAATTTGGCGAGGAATGGTCAAACCTGAGCCCGCCCCTCAGGATAGCAGCTGGGATACCGGCTGCCCTCTCGCCAGAACATGAGAAACACATGTGCGATATCCTCGAATACAACGCCTCACTAAAGGAAGGCATTCAAACAGCAAGCCCACCATTCCAGCGAACAAATGCCACTCCCGGAAAGCACCAACGGGTTGCAGTTACTTTATCCGAGGATGAAACAACTAGACTATTAGAAAAATGTCGCAGTCTCGGGCTCAGTATTACGCATGCATACCATGCCGCGATTGCGCTGGCTGTCAGGGACCTCCAGGAACGCAAAGAAAGCGAGCGCATGGTACGATACATTAGCTACTGTCTGGTCAACGAGCGCAATCGCTGCAACCCCCCGTACAGCACATCAACTCATCCGGCATCAGTGTATCACTCCGTCTCCGGTCGATGTTTGGCTGTCGACCTCACCGTCCCTGCATTAGGGAGTTCTGACGCTACTCCAACAGACAAAGAAAAATTCCTCCCCATCGCTCAACACATCCGCGACTACTATCTGGATATTCGCGACAATAAGGATTATATGAAACTTATCCCAGCTTTCTGGGCGATGTCCATCTCCCCGTATCCTGGGCCTGACGCTCCCGCAATTCCCGCACGGAATGAGAGTCCTTCGGCGTCTATTTCCAGTATGGGCGTGCTGGACAAGGTCATTCGCCATAGTTACGGTAGTTTCAGCGTCGAAAATCCTTGGGTTACCGGTGAGGAGCTGGGAACTGGACTTGGGCTGTTTTTGGATACCTGGAAAGGGAGGTTGACTCTCAGCGCAGCTTATAATGATGCTTGGCATGGGAAGGAGGAGGTCTTGTATGTTTTGAATCGGTGCAATGACGTTGCATTTCAAGGACTTGGCATTAGAGAGGCAACATCATTCTAGCATATCCTGCAAGGTGAAGGGGTAAAATTGCAAAGAATTCTCTGATATTAATGTCTGGAAATTGAAGATGGGAAAGGGTGATAATAGCAGCGTTTCTGTAATTGAATAAAAAGTAAGATTTCCAGCAAGTCTAAGATAATGCCTATAATGTACAAAGAGGTATCATGCCTATCTCGTGTGCTAGTCGGCTCCCAATCGATAAGATAGCGACGTTATTATAGCCACTATCAGGTACCAGCAGAAGCGGTGATATCAAGCACTATACCGAAGGCCGTGACCAAACCGAAACAAAGGGTCACAAGTATCAAAAGGAGTATCTGACCTCGACTGCTGAATTGCTTTCATAGATGAAGGGAGATCAAAAGGTAATCTACCATCTGGCTTACACTTTCCGAGAACAACGTCTAGGAAGGGGTCAGCAGAGCTTCCATAGGACAAAAAGACCGCAGAAGCTCGTTGGATAATCTCAGGTACCACCGGAGGACGATCGGCGTAGATGTCCACGATGACCGTGGGAACCGTATCGAAAATCTTGGTCTGGGGGGCTTTCTCCTCTTCATTGAACTCCAGAGAGCCTGCGTGAAACAGTGACTCAAAGCCACCAGGGCGAGGGTCATACGGAGTCTTCAGACGTAGCAAAGCAATGTTGGCGTCAGCGGGGTCTTCCACAACCTGGAGACCGTGTGCTTGCACAGTTTCCGTCGGAATGCCCTCAAGATATAGCTTGGCTGTTTGGAGACGAGTATGAGGCAGTGGCAGGCACTTGTCTGTGTTGGTCAACAAGGTGTAGCTGCGCCGCTGCACCTCGGCGCCCAACTTACAGAACTCCTCATTGCCGACGATTTGCTCGGCTGCATCTTCGTCAACGAAAGGATCATCGAACAAGCCCAACAGGAAATTTTCCCGTAGAAGACGGCGAACCGACTGGTCGAGTCGTTTCTCGGTAACCTGACCGCTTGTTACCAACTCGCTAAGCAACTCAGGGCATGACTCGCCGCCGAGCTGATCAGATCCAGCTTCCATGATGCGCTGGATACGGGCCGATCGAGACAGATGCTCTAAGCCCCATGCTCTCGCTGGCATCAACTGACCCATGATCACCTTGTCAGTGACCAGGCCCCAGTCCGTACAAATGATACCTTGGAATCCTAAATCCTAAATCTTCCCGTAAGATCCCCGTAATAAGAGCTCTATTGAATGCAAAGCCCACTTCGTCGGACGATGTGCCAACAGGCATCCCATAGTAAGGCATCATCTGCGCCGCACCCGCCGCGATGGCAGCCTTGAACGGTTTCAAATGATACTCGAAATGGTTGCCCGGATACACCTGTTCACGACCATACGCGAAATGCGGGTCTTCTCCGTCCTTCTGTGGTCCACCCCCAGGGAAATGCTTCGTCATCGTCGACACAGACTGGGGTCCCAAGACAGCTCCCCCTTGGAAGCCGCGGATACAGGCAGCGAGTAACTCCGAGGTCAGGTCCGCACCTTCCCCAAAAGCAGCGTTGATGCGCGCCCAGCGAGGCTCCGTAGCTAGATCAACCTGTGGATGCAAGGCCAGTCGCAACCCAACCGCCAGATACTCCTGCCGAGCGATATTGGCAAACTTTTCGACGAGATCGGCTGACCGTACAGCCGCTAACCCGAGCGACTCGGGCCATTGTGAAAAGATGCCTGCCTCGAACCCGGTGCCCACATTGTCGGTAAAGTGGCTACACGGATCGGTCGAGATTGTGACGGGAACCTAGTCGCGTCTTGCGGGCTTCGCGCTGAAGGTTGTTATACCACCGAGCAGCAGCTCGGGCGTCTTTGATCGGACCCAACAGATTGAAATGCGTCATTTTCTTTTGATGGATGAGATCCAGATTGCTGAGCATATCGAAGTGTGCGACTGCGGGTGCTAAGGCTCCATCTTGGCCCATAATAATCATGTCCTGGAAGAGGAGGGCAGCCGTCTCGTCTACCGTCATCCGATCGAGGAGATCGTTAAGACGGTCACCAATAGAGAGACTAGCATTTTGATAAGGTGGAATGTCAGTTGAGATGGACATCCTGAGGACTTTGTCGTCGTTGATCTCTTTCTGAGAGAGAACGTTTATGATTGCGGAAATACTAACGTATAAAAGAAGAGCCGCGACCAAGAACCGGTTCCGTGCCCACTTCGCCTGAGATAGGCCCAAATTAAATTTTCCTTGGATCGGAGGTCGGCAGCAAAGACCAGAATGAAGCTTGAGCAGTCAATGCTGCCACATTTGACCCACTAATAGTACGGGGTATGGGTCCGGCGAAATTCAACCTCCCGCGGAGGGCAATTTGGGAGGCAAGGTAGGGTTTATATTTGCTGGGCTCTCAGTCGCTACACTCGTAGCAATTTTCTTCGAGGTCCCTGAGATGAAAGGGCTGCGGGTTGAGGAACTTGATACACGGTTCGGAGCAGAAGGTTTCAACGCGGGCTTTTCAGCACGCTGCAAACGCTCTAACTGAAGGATAGCCTAGATACTGTTTAACACTAAATACTCTCCAATGTAGATCCGAGGGTATGAGGAGATCTATGTGAATGAATACTCATTCATAAACATGTATTTAGCTCTTCGCCATTAGCTCAATACTATTCCCTTGGATACTTTCAACACGCATTCCTTTTCTGTAATTTGTAAACATTCGAAAGCCTCTTCCAATCCCCCGACAGCATCCACAACCCCACCAGCAATAGCATCTAGCTTAATAGTCGTCTCAAACTCATCACTCTGTGAGATTTTCTTTTGCATAGCCTTCACTACCGTCACAGCCATTCGTGAATCCCAGAGTCCATCTCGAGCCGATCCAAGCTGACTCTGCATCAAAGAAAGCGATCTCTGAATTATTCGCCGATCATGGGTCCTCATGCAAATAAAGTATAACATAGCGATGATATTTGATGAAAGAGTGAAATCTCGGTGTAAGCCAGAATCGTTCTCTTTGATGCTTTGAGAGAGAATCTCAGATATCTGGTCGATAGCGAGATCGAATCGAGAGGTGATTTCTGAATCAGTAGATGGAATGAGATTTCCCAGAACTACAGCGTGAAACATGCGTGCTTGAGCTTCGAGGAGTGTCAGTTGCTGGCGTTGTAATGGTGGAAAGGGATGCCTGTCGACTCGAGTAGCCAATTTTACAATCGCTTCCTCCAGCCGTTCAAGCTCATTCTTTAGTTGGAGTCTTTCACGCAGCGCTTGCGGAGGAATTCGATCTTGTGGCATGCACTTGAACTCAAAATAGACTAGAAGATGTTGTAATGTCCAATTTTGGAGCACAAGCAGGGCATCCTCAGCGTCGGAAAGACTAGCAAAACTGTCAGGGACAACATGTTCTTGCCCCGATATCTGTTCCGGCGAAACAAGGTCTAAGACAGGAATTCTTTGCATGAAGAATATGCTGGCGTGAATATCTAATCGGGAAAAGGTTGTCCTCAACTGTTGGTTTATCCCATCAAGGCCAGTTTCAACGCGAGGTATACTGTTCCAAAGGCGTTTCAAGAGTCTCAACCCTTGATTGAGATGCCACATTGCCTGTTGAGTCTCACCGACGAGACACTCAAAGACGTAAAATATCATGCTGCAGATCAGAGCCGTCTCCGGCGAGGCTTCTTCGAAAACAAGGTATGTTGATAGTTGCTTGTGAGACCTTGTAATCAGTTGTATGTGTTGAGGGGACATCTTCAGCTGCCTTGATCCCACTTCCAGGTAGTCTCGGTACAGAGAACTGAGCGCGACAAGAGCATGGCGAATGACCGGCTGGTGTTGGCTTTGTTGTAAGACAAGTTGTGTCCATAGTGTTGTATCCGAGAATCTGGAAAGAGACTCGGATGTTTCGCAGCAGTAGAAGTGAAGTAACTCGCGGTCGGCTTTGCTGCCTGGTACTTTGAACGGCAGATTATAAATCTTGATTTCGCTGTCGATCTTGGGAGGGCCTTCGCTACGATAGCCCGGACAGGTCCGACCGGTGCGAGTGCATCGCTGACAGCTCGGTCGAGTCTCATCACATTTTACGCGGCGACTCCTGTTGGCTCGTTCAGGATTGAATCACTGCAGAAGGAAGACGAGGGTGCCGACTCACTTGCAGGTAGCGCAACCCGTGCGGACCTTTGGCATGCTTCGACGCTGTCGTTGTTCACTGGCCATTTTTAGTGTCAAGCTAGCTGATGAGCTTTGTATTTGGCCGTTTTTAGAGGACATTGCGTTCTGCAAAACAGGAGTCGCTATGCTATAGTGTTAAATTTACTGGTAAAAAGGAGGTTGAAGATCTCCGCCTCAAACGTGGAGGCTTATCTGCATGGGTGAGGTGGGGGCCATAATTTACCTTTACTACTAGACGTTTGGTATTTTTAGCACCTTGTGGCTAGGCTACCATAATCGACTTGGATAGCCATATTAACTTATGCAACCTTTGTTGAGTCTTAAGGTCAAAATTGAAGTCCTTAGCGGTTCTCAGTTTGGCCTCCTAGTGTGGATTAGGACCCTAATAAACCACTCATGTGCCTCTGCGGGCATACAGACCCGCCAAATAATTTACGGAGGGCTCCGATGTTCAAGCAAGTGATCCTGAATTTGAGAAGTCTGTCCATGGACATGATATAAAAGCTGTTACAAGGAGCAAAATGATGGACAATAAGAAACAATCACCTTCCAAGGTGCGAATTTACCGCTTCTTGATGCTGACATCAAGGTTGCCAATGAACCAGATACCAACAAAGACGGTCAAAAGGCCAGCGAAGATGGTAAGTGGCTTGCGCAGGGCATCCATGAGGGTGTGGTCATAAGTCACCTAAGAAGATATTGTTAGCTACCGTCATTTAGGCTGGATCAGGAGCAGGTGGTGAAAACATACCACTAGTTGCGCGTCACGCGCCTCGTCAGTCAGACTGTCAACCTCCAGGGTCAAAGTGGTCCGGCCGAGGGTGTCCATATAAGTCTTAAGCGAGGACAGGCTTGCGTGAATCTGGTTCGCACCAGGCAGACCGTTGCTGGCAGCGCCCTCGATGATCTCGTAGCGCACATTGTGTGCGCCTTCGGGGAGAACGACACGCACAATCACGCGCTCATACTGAACACCTTCTGCCATCTTGGGACCCTGGAGGAAGGGCGCCTTGAGAACATACGAGTCGCTACCGGTAGCCTTGCGAAGGAAGGCAGACAGATCGTTGTTCCAGCCCACCTTGAAGCTGTAGTTCCAGCCACCGAAAATTGGGTAACGGGGCTTCAGCTCCAGGTTGGCGCCGGTCTTGGCGGTGCCGGGGCGATAGCGGCTGGTCGAGACGTTGCCAATGTCGTCAATGAAGTACGCATCGACCGAGCCGGGCAGCAGGGGGTACGTGAGTTCACGCACGGCGGAGGTCGGGGCCTTCTGGTAGGAAGAGAAGGTCCACTCAACACGCGAGAACTGGGTGGTCAGCTGCGAGGCGTTGTTGCGCAGCCAGTACCGTTCCTCGGTGGCCAGGTTTCCACCCCACTGCGACACCTCCAAGTCACGCTCCAGAAGGCTAGCGGTGATGACCGGGCTGGTGAACTCGTAGCGCACGGTAACGGGGTACTCAGTGCCGGGGGCCACCTTGGTCGTATCGTAGGGTCCATAAGTATAGGTGGCGCCCTTGCGCTCGGGGTCGGCGCCAGACTTGAGCCCTTCGGTCGTGGTATAGTCGGGTACATCGGCGTTGGGGAACTTCAACTTGGTCTTCTGAGTGACGGTCTGATAGGCGGAAGGGATATATGCGGAGAAGCTATGGGTAAGGTATTGCTTGTCGTTCTGTCCAATGGTTGCCGGGAGCGGACTCAGGGCAGACAAGACGGAGTAGGAGATTCCAAGGGTAATCTGAGATTTCGGGGCGAGAGGCTCGGGGAAGTGGACGACGAAGTACTGGTTACCGCTGTTCGTGTGGATGCAATGGTTAGTCAAGAGTTCCCAAAGATTCGCGCTGGGTGCTTGCAGTGCTATGCGCAAACACCCCAGTTTCGAGTCATTGGCTGGTCCAATTGATACTCACCTAGCAGAGACAGCCTCGGTTACATCTACCTCGAATCGCCCCTTCCCAGTAGCCTTCTTGTCACGCACTTCGAAACCTCCAATGCGCTCAAAAACATCTGAAGGGAAGGGAATGTAATAGTCGCGCTGCGGCTGCTTGTCGACATTCTCAACGACAACATTGACGGTCTCCCGGACGTATCCTTTCTCCAAATTGGTATTGCGAACCAGGTTTGTGTTCTTGAAGACCTGCGCGGGCTTGAAGTCGGATGGAAGAGCAAGTCGAGACGGGGTGGTCAAGTTGGTCGCTGCAGCCAGGCTGGGTGCAAGCAACCCGAGCACTGTGGCGGTGAAAAACCTCATTGTAACTGAGGGTATCACGCCGGAGAACACAAGGTCTCCGAGCAGTAAATTGAGTTTTCGAGAAGGGTGGGGGTGGTAAATAAGATTGAAGGAGGGAATTTGGTCGGACGAAGCTGATGAGGTGTCCCCATTGTATGGGCTACGGCAGCCACACCGGCCACGACGCGCACTCCGCTTCTCTTATCGCCCGATAACAGCTTCTCCTCATTTCTCCATCTCCAAGTCTCCGATCGATCGACATTCAATCTGGTCGAGTCGTTAAAATGCTTGCTTCAAGGACTGCAACTCGGCTTGGGTGCTGGAGGGGTGCACGCCTGCCCCGCGCTCGTTATCTTCATGACCTTCACAAACACCCCCAGAGCAGATTCTTGCAGGTATCAGAGGAGGTCCGTGATGCTGTTGCAACAGGCAAGCCGGTCGTTGCTCTTGAGACAACAATTTATACTCACGGTGTGTCTTCAAACCTTCTCTTGTCCTATGGCTTGAGGCTTCATACTCTTTCTTTAGTATCATATCTAATACGCCATCAGGCTTCCCATATCCTGAGAACATAGCTCTTGCTCAGCTGTTAGAATCAGTGGTCCGCGATAATGGCGGAGTCCCTGCAACCATAGGCATTCTTGGAGGTGTTGCCCGAGTAGGATTGACTGCGGAAGAGATGATTGAGCTGGCCTCGACAGCAGAGCAGAAGAGTGCTTTGAAAGTCTCCCGCAGGGACCTTGGGTACATTTGTGGCCTGGTACGTTGCTGAGCTTCAAGGAGCACGAGACCGAGAAACTAAGATAATTACAGGGCCTGGCTGGGAAGAAAATCCATGGCGGTACAACTATCTCGGGCACAATGATCCTCTCGGAGCTCGCTGGTATCAAGATCTTTGGCACTGGAGGTCTAGGTAAGGCTCCCAGCCGTGACTATACAAGGTATCATCTGACCTGATTTATAGGCGGTGTTCACCGTGGAGGCGAGAATTCTATGGATATTTCTGGTAGGTCCAAGGGCTCACCATTGATTTCATGTTATGCAGCAACTAAACTAACCTATCTAGCTGATCTGACGGAGCTGGGTCGTACCCCCGTGACAGTCATTAGTTCCGGATGCAAGAGCTTCCTGGATATCCCCCGCACCCTCGAGTATCTCGAGACCGAGGGGGTGTGCGTGGGTACTTTTGCCGATGGCCGTGAGGGATCGGTCGATTTCCCCGCTTTCTTCACGCGGGATAGCGGAATTCGCAGCCCGCGGGTCATTCAAGATGAGGCTGAAGCCGCCGCGATTGTTTGTAAGTGACTTTCCCTCACATATGAACATTCAATTCAACTGACTTTGTTTCAAGATGCGCAATCACAACTTCCAGTTCACTCTGGCATCCACTTTGCCAACCCGGTGCCTCGGGAGCACTCTGTCTCCAAGCCGGAGATGGACCGTATCATTGAAGAGGCCGTGCGTCTCGCCGATGTAGAAGGCTACAAGGGCAGTGACAACACTCCCTTTGTTCTAGGGAAGATCAAAGAGCTCAGTGGCGGGAAGAGTGTGATCGCCAATCGCGCTTTGGTCGAGTCTAATGTCAAGCGCGCAACGCGGGTGGCTGTGGAGCTGGCCAAGCTTGAGGATCTCGACCGAGGATCCGCAGCTCGGTGAGTTGGACACTTAGATACAGAATATACTCAATGCTAAGTTTGGAGATCTTTTTCTGGATAGACACATGCCTGCTATTCCGAGTATTGTTCGATCAGATACAGTCAAGGACACTCCCAAGACTAGCGACTCACCCGCCAAGCAAGAGGCATCTCCTCAACTACCAGAAAAGGCGGATGTACTCGTAGCTGGCTCACTGGCAATCGACTTGTCTTGTGACTATACACCCTTCGGCTCGGAACTTGCCCAGGTTGCGCCCGTGCCACACACCTCCAATCCCGCAGTCATCGGACAAAGCCTCGGAGGCGTGGGCCACAACGTTGCAGTTGCAGCCAACTATGTTGGCAGCGATGTCCTATTCTGCAGTGTTGTTGCAGATGATCTAAGCGGCCGAGCAGCCCTTGCATCCCTTACAAAAGAAGGCCTCAACAACGCAGGCATCCAAGTTCTCCCCGCGGCATCAGGCACAAGGACAGCACAATACGTGGCCATCAACGATGCCAAAAAGGATCTCCTCGTTGCCATGGCCGACATGGGCATCGTCGAGCTCCCAGAGCATCAGCTCGACTTTGACGGATTCTGGGAACCTCTGATCGAACGCACAAAGCCGCGCTGGGTCGTAGTCGATGCAAACTGGCGCCCGGAGGTTATTGCGAGATGGACGGCTCTAGCTCGCAAACACGGAGCTCGCGTGGCCTTTGAACCTGTTTCGACGGCCAAGTCGCGCCGCTTGTTTGGTCGCGATGCCAGTGGTGCAGACGCGGCTATTAGCCCTGCGCAGACTGTGCCCAATAATGCGATTAGCCTGGCTTGCCCTAATAAACTTGAACTGTCGACTATGTACATGGCAGCGCGCGAGGTACAGCTCTTCGACTCGCCCAGCTGGTGGTCTATCATCGATGCAATGGGTCTTTCACCTACTGGTTCACGCGAGCGTCTTGCAATGGCGACCTCTGCCAAGCTGGTGGATGAGGGTCTGCCACAACAATCTATCCAGCTCCTCCCTTTCATCCCATGTATCATCACTAAGCTAGGTGCCGCTGGTGCGCTTCTGACCCAGCTTCTGCCACCTAATGATCCGCGACTGACGGATCCTGACTCCGCACCTTATATCTTGTCTCGGGCGTCATCGGCCGAGGTAGCGTTTGGTGGTGTTTACATGCGTCTCTTCCCGCCCGCTGCTACTCTAACGCCCGAGGAGGTTGTCAGCGTCAATGGTGCCGGTGATACCCTGCTGGGTGTCATGGTTGCGGGCCTTGCAAAGTCCGCCTCGCCTGCACGTGTCGAAGACCTTCTTCCATTAGCGCAGGAAGCGAGTCGGAGAACCTTGATGAGTGCTGGGGGTGTGAGCAAAGACCTCGCAGGGCTACAAGCTAAACTGCGCTCTATCGCATAATGGTGTTGCATATAACAGCGTTTTTTGATATCCGGGCAATGTCCTACTATGCATATAAATCGCAATTTGCTTCTATTTCTACTACTCAGTGATCTCAAAGTCCCCAATCATCGTTATCAAATTACCCTTATACCTCCGTATTCATCTTTGGCACGAAATCCGGGTCCAATAATCCCGCCTGCACGAGTACATCTGCCTGGTCCCAGTACAAGCTTTGATGCACAATCCTATCAGCAAAGAAACTAGCCACTACCACGACAACCACCTGGATATCACGGTTCGTCGGCGGTACACGGGGAAGTAGCCACGGTACTTCCTTGCTATGGCAGAACGTGAACAGAATCTCGTCCACGATCCGATCTGCACCAACTGTCCGTGACAGAAGACGAATATGCTGGCTCGGTGGTCCAGCCGGAATGAAGACGGCTGTGAAAAATGTCCTCAGATCCTCCGGAGTAGACCCTGACAGATATTAGCATCAAGTCAACGGAGTCCACCAAATATACTGCATAGAACAAAGAAAAATCATAAGTCTCACCTCCAGCCCTCGTAGGCGCACAAAGCACCTTCGCATTCTGTTCATCATGCATACTCGACCCCCCACCCCCTTGACAAATCAGATCACTCCCCCTCCTCAACACAATCTCCATCGCCGAACCAGACCCCTTCTGCACTGCATCCGTCTTAACCCCATCCAACTCCCCCATCAACCTTAACCAATACTCCTCCCAAATAGTCTCAATATCAGCCACGGGCCAATTACTCCCCGCACCAAACGCATGACGCAAACACCCCAACGCCCTACTCCACGCCAACTGCGAACTAATCCGGTCATCATCGTGAGGCCCGTTATCAACGATACTATAATTCGACGGCCTGTGTTCTGCGAAGCCGGCCCGTGCGTCCGGGTAGGTGTATACGTGGCAGCGGTGACGCTTCTTGTAGGATACGTCTCCTTCGGAAGGAGAGACGCTGATCCAGGGCCAGAAGGTGCGGGAGTTTGGGTTGTGGCCTGGGAGGTGGATTTGGATGGGGAGATAGGTTGCGGAAGGGCTGGGGTCGAAGATGGAGCTTGTGTCTGAGCAGGCGGGGGTGCAGCAATCTGTGGTGTGAGATGATGAGAGGGCGGCGAGTTGCTCGGTTGAGGTTAGTGGGTAGTAGGCGATTAGGGCGCAGAGACGGGGGAAGGGGTTTGTTTTGGTTGTTGCGAGGTGGTGAGAGCCTAGGATGTAGTATGCTGGTCGATTGTATGCTGTTGTATGGAGTTAGTAAGGTATATCTCTTCTTCATCTGGTGATGTAGAGCTGGAGGAAGGAAGTATATACCAACTATAGCATATCTCTCCCCAGCCTCCAATTCATCCTCCTTCTCATGCACCGCAAACTCCAAAGACTTGCGATCTTTCTCCGCATCATCCGTACACACAAACCCGAGATAAGTCACATCGAACCCCTCAGCTTGAAACCGCTGAATAATATGAGGATCGAAAGTAGCATTATCCGAGATCAGAATCAAATGTCGTGGCGAAGGCTCCTCGACGACTGACCGCCGATTGCGCTTCCACGAATTCCCACTGGTAGTCCGGTGCAAATCATGCGATCGTGATGAAATATTATTCCCATCGATACCGGGGTCAGGCACGGTACTCCCAGAACTGGAAGTTGCTCGTCTGACAAAGCGTTGGAAAACGTTCACCATGATGGCGGATGCGGATGTATTGGGATGAAAATGTTGTACCAGGATAAAAGAGATCCCGGAGCTTTACAGATGGCATCCCGGGTGCTCCGGAGCCTTTTATCTCTTGGATGACATCGGACAAGAGCACAATTCGACTGCCTGGGTGTGCCAATACTTCGGATTTCTTGGAGTGACGTCGACGAGTGGTGCGATAAGATAGAACGGTCCGGACCAAAAGTTCTGTACTGTACAACAATGCAGCGAACATGGAACATGGCAGACACTCACAAAAAAGCATATCTATTAATATTCTAGCCAGAAAAGTGGGGGATTTGATACTCGAAAACAAATGCGCAAACGCTCAATCTGCCAAGGTCTATCAAATATTTCAGATATTCGCGCTCACCCCGTCAAACGTCACCAACCACTTCCGGTCCTCATTGACCTGAGCCGACGCCTTCCCGTCATCAACGATATATCGCTGATACGCATCACGCAGGAGACTCTGTCGCGCGACCTCGCAGTCAATCCGAATATCCTCGATCAAAGCATCCAGCGAGACATAGTCGAATTCAGGACGAATGTACCCCAGGATCAGGAGGTTGAGCTTGGTACCGTAGAAATCGGGCAAGCGGTTGAATTTAGGCTGTGCGACAGCTGTCGGGGAGGGTTGTGTGAGGGGGGGCATGATGTGGATTTCCTAGACAGTGTGACGTGAGCAGATGTCCAAGAATAATATGGATTCGTCTTCGACAAAAGTAGGTGTTGCTGGACATACCACGGACCGCACCGTATTCTTATAGAAAGGGTTATATCCAATGCTCAACACGGCGGGCAAAAGAGTCGCAGAAGTCGGCTTCTCGGCGCCATTCTCTTGCGCAAGGCTCTGGGGGTCCAGCGCTACCACGCCGTAGTATACACCAGAGGTCAACTCGGGATGCTGCTCAGACAGGTCGTCGGCGGGGATATTGGCAGTGGGAATTCCTAGCTGCAAAGCCCGATATTAGCGATTGACCATCGCAAAGTCTCATCCTGCAAAAAGCCACAACTCCTAGCAGCACGACATACATCCTTACTCCCGCGTCCAAATCCCTTAATCACCGGCCCGGACAAGCGCACGGGGTATGGGCTCTCTGGACCAGCGTCAGGCCCAGCAACGGGATCACGAGGCTTATCCGGACGCATTTTATGAATGATTCTTCGAAATGAACCGCTGGAAAGACGGGCGCAAAGGACCAGGCGAGCAGCGACGAAGATTGTGTGAGTCAAGAGGCGGGAGCGTGGGGCAGTCGGGGATTCCGGGGCTTCGGAATACGAGTAAGCTTGATAAGCGGGTTCGCGGGTTCGGGCAGGCCCTGTCGGAGATTATGATTGATGATCAGGGCTGAATGTTTGGTCTCGAATGAATGGACTGCGACAATGGCGTGCTGACAGGCGATGCGGTTTGATTGAATGACCAGCGGGGTTGATTAGTGAGTTATCGATAAGCTGTCACACCTGAGGCATCACCGAAATGTCCTCGGCGCCGATCGCGTGGGGAGTTTTGGTGACATCCGAAATATCGGAGTCGAATTATGGAAAAATGGAATCATTAATTACCACAATTCTACTGGGACTATCTGCACTTAGGGAGTATACTTGCTGATAAGTGAATCTGAAAGTAGTATTCTCATACGCGTACACGTCTACCAAGACATGAAGACGAAGAAACGAACATAAGACGTCCAGTAACCAATGACATTAGATCATAAATAGAACAATCCCAACCCAGAGATATCATTTTTTGACCTTTTTGAGCGCCGCAAGAAGCAAGAAACAAGAAACAAAGAATATCAACAGATGCCCCGGCAAGGCAAGAAGACCGGGACGATCAAAAGCCCCAGAGATATGTACTGTGGGGGCAGGGCACAAGACAAGATACTGGAACAAGGGGGGTAAGGGGGGAATCATACAATCCCAGAACCAGGAGAAATATGTACCGGGATAAGGTGGCAGGCATGAGAGACAACATGAAAAAAATGAAAATGAAAAAAAGACTCGGTAGAGAAGCCGAGTGAGGGTATGAAGAGAAATTCCAGAACGAAACATGCAAAAGTGAACAAAAAAAGTCAATGGAAAGTAATCGGACATCCCAAGGAGTAGCGATCAAATGCACGGTAAGAACTAGGTCAAAGGTTAGTTGATATCTCACGGATTTCTGGCAGGGACAGTCTTCACTTACATTCATCACGATGAGCATCGGAATGTCGAACACATCTCGCTTGACTGTCCAGCAGTACGCGCATTCGACCTTGCCGTCCTTGAAGCCCAGCTGGTTCATGCCAGCTTCGCCAGCAATCCCACCCTTGCGCAAGTGGTTGTTCCACTTGCCATGCTCATCAGATGAGCCGCCCTCCATGTCCTCCTTGGTCTTATACTTCAACAGCTTACATCGCGTCATAACACTGCCGCGGGAGTCACCAAACGCAAGGCGCGCAAAGTCCTCGTAGAACTCAACCACGCTTTCATCATCTAGCAGCTCCGCTAAGAAGACGGGCTGGGGACGTCCGCTATTGGCATTCTCTAGTGTCGAGCTGCGCGGCGTGAAGCTTCCCCTCGACGTTGTGCCGGACTGTGGCAGTGCAGACCCGCCCGTGTTGACGTTAAGGTTCGGCTCTTTGCCGAGAAGCACATCCTTTTTCCATCCAGTGAGGATACTGAATTCCTTGCCGACGGCGGCGATCTCGCCTGTGCGTCGACAGACAATGGTCGGTGTGCCGCAGGCGTTGATGAAGTCTTCGTACTCCCAAAGTGTCCGCTGGAAGCACTTTTCCATGAAGATAAGATCATCGCGGTTCAAGGTTTTGGTGGTCGCGATGAATGAAGGACGAATGGAAGCGAGGGCTTTAGCGATGCGCACGGTCTTTTGCGGCGTGAACCGCCGTTGGATGAATGCAGTAAGATTGTGGAAACCATTCGTATAGCCATACGGCTCCTTGACACTTTCATAGATCGACGATGGGTTGCGATGACGTCGGCGTGGGCCGACCTGTAGATCACGGTGCTTTAGGCTCGGGGTCGTGATCAGGGGCCGTTGCCCATTCGGTGCCAGGTTGCTACTTGATTTGGGTACATTGTTGTTATTGTTGAACGCGGAGGCATCCTCCAGTCCGGCGACCGTCACATGCGGGCTAGCTGTCGCAGATCCAGGGCTAGTAAAGTTGACTGGACCACTCTCGATAGCAAAGGCATGCGGTGCATCTGGTTTCATGTGGCCGGACAACATGCCATTTTGACCATACACGCCGCTGACGTTCACGTGCGGTTGTCCCGAGGCTTGACCAGCCGACCAATCATTGAGCAAGGGGTCCCCAAACATGAATGGCTGTTGATTCCCCGGACTTTCGCCAAAGCCAGGAGCTGGCGTGGAGAACTGAGCAGACCCACTGCGGCCGATCGACCCTCGCTGTCCTGCAGAGTCGGTCGGAGAATCGCCCGCCCCGGTAGCCATGTGACCGAGCATGCCGAATTCGAGAGCACCATAGCGATTCTCGAAATTCATGCTAGACAGGTCAAAATTGAAGAGTGCTGGGTCGCTGGGGTCGAAAAATGGTCCTGCAAATGGATTCGGCGGTTGGCTAGCATCTCCCGAGAGCGCCGTAGTCGGCGTGGGCTGCTGGCCCACGGTGGAGGATAAGCTTGCATTCCGACCATTCGTGCTGCTTTTCAGATTGAACGTTGGTGATACAGGAGACTGAGTGGTGAACGGACTCTGGCTGATAGTGGTGGTGTCTGGATAAACGTTGTACGATCCTGGCTGCGGCTGAGGCTGTGGCTGAGGCGTGGGGTAAAAACCGGTAGTGCTGGGGGTTTGCTGTTGCGGTTGTTGCTGCGGTGTAGACGAGGAACCATTCCTGGACATTGGTGGCAGGCCATTTGATATTCCGTTACCGTTGTTGCTGTTGTTGTAAAAGTTGCCTCCTACACCGGGCATCAATGCTCCATCGGGAGCGTCGTGGAGATACTTGGCCTTCTTGCGAACACCGTCATGGCATGCATCCTGGAGACCCCGTTTGATACAACGTTGACAGGGTCGCTCGTCGCCTAGATAATCGACAAGATATTCCTATTAGCCAAGACTGAAATTACCGGAAGGATACGCATGCATGGCGCATGCCGATCAGAGAAAAAAGAGCATACCGCATGTCAAGTGTGCTCGCTGGCAAGCAAAGCACGCTCTCCGGGCCTTCTTCCGGCGCGGTCGCGAGGGATCCTTCGCATTCGCAGCCTTTCGAGCATTCTCATTCTTGCTACCGTCACCGTTCATCTTGGAGTCCATTTGTTCGGAATGTTCGGTAGCATCCGCAGAGTCGCGATCGTGGTCTGCGGGAGACTGGGAGCCGTCCTTGGCTTCCACGTTCATTTCGTCATGTATTCCCCAGCCACGGGAGGGGGGAGCGAATCTCGGTATCACGCGTTGGAGGACACCGATGGGTTCTACAAATTGGGTCAAAGCCTCGGAGGACTTTTCTAGGAAACACCTTTCACTGTCCTGATCTCAAGATCTCGAGCTGTCGGGGCGCCGGGACCATTCCCGCACGCTTCAGTTTATTCCGGACGGACGGATCCACGTATATCCACGTATGGTATTTGGCGCACTGCGCAACGTCGGTCTTCAGATCCGCAACGAACGGTCGCAAACTTCCAACAGCGTTTCTCAACTTATGTTTCCACCTAGATCGCCGAGACCTGCTGTGGATCGTGGGTGGCGGATCGCGGATCTTATTGTCGCGCGCTTGCGACTAAAGCTGGCGGGGGCAGCGAGGGTAGGTATCCGGTTGAGTCACGGGTGTAACGGGGTACAATCGACTCGAAGTAAGACTGGGTCGCAAAGATCTGACGCATTGAAGTGTCTCGAATTCAGCGTGGTCGGCAAGAAGTGTGAGGCGACAGGAAGCAGGCGACAAGAAAAGCAGGCGGGAAAAATGCCGCAACGGTCCTTCGGGCGCAGCTGAATTCGGGAGTGGAGAGGTACTGAGGGCGGCAAGACTGTTCGGCTGCGGGGAAGGCGGGAATTGATTTAGTTCGGAGGAGTTGGAGCCGAGTTTTTGCCTCCAGACGAGGAGATATGCGCGACCAGAAGGGGAAGAGAGGAGAGAGGGACAACAATTCTAGCGAGGGGGAAAAAAGAGGAGGAAAAGCCCGTCAGATTTTGAGGCGCGCGGGGGAGTAGAAAAGTTGGAAGTTCTGAGGGACTAGTTAGTCACTGGGAAAATGAAAATGGTTCACACTTTCGATCGGAATGTTCCCGTGACTTTGGACACAACCAGTTCACCACGCAGACTGGACTGGAATCGGGCCAATTCCTTGTACAAACTTGGATCTGCTAGGAACCCTCAAGTGTACCGTACAATATGTGAGGAGAGGGGCGTTCATTTGGGTTTCTTTCCCCTGGAAGTTCTTGAATTTCATGAATCTCTAATTCTAGACCCCATGCCCTTCTCCGCGGCTGAGACGCCATCATGGAAATGTCGCCATAGCTTGCCTAACTACTACTGTATGGGGATATACTTACCTACTTGGTGACTTGCGCAAGACCAGCCCAATAATCCATGATTTCTGGTGTTTTACTTTTTCCATTCTTTTACCTAATTAAAACGAGACACGAAGGAATGGAAGGCTATTCTAGTTACGAGCCACCCAGAGGGCGCATGGAGCGCCTCTAATACCTGGTAAACCTAGAACTGGTGTCTGTTCTCACACGAGGCAATTTCCTCGAGATCTGCATGGAAGAGCGCGATTTCCATCTCAAACCAGGTACAGTACCATTGTTGTGTCTACCAAGTAATAATTTGGACAGAAACAACACTAAGGGTTAGGCTACAGTACTACTAACTCGTAACTACTAGGTAAGTGAGGATCTCACATGCTGACGTTTGGGCGGTCGCCGACTGGAGCATCGGCACTTGTGTATGGTCATTTTCGTACCGGACAATACCCGCCCAGTAATATGTAACATGGAGCCTGCAAAACGAACATCCCTGGAGGCAGTTGGGCACGTGTGGTTCAGGCAACGAGAGGCTCCTCTTTTACTAGTTTACTTAGGCTCGGATAACTATATACCGAATACACAACCACCAACGGAAGATATATTCGTGGTTTATTCATTTATTCTTCACCTTCTGACCCCCCAGAATTCTCACTTCTGGTACCAGTACTGACTCATAAAAAAGCCTCCCCAACCCCCCCTCCGCCCAGTTCTCGCCTGTCCACGGCCCTCGGAGGGATATCCGGCTCCGTTTTATCCCGAGGCTACGTAGGAGCCCCGCGAGCCTCGGCTAGCTTTGCAAAGCTGGAGCTGGGCTCTTCGACTGAATAATCATTCGAAAATCAGTGAGTGTTTGAATTTCAGGTTTGTCTTGTGGTAAATGCTCAGCGATGGTAGATTGATTGGTGGGGAGTGCGTCAGGTGGCGGATGTATAGAGTAGACTGTCTCTGATGAGAAACTAAGACTACATAACGCTCGTTTACACTTCGCAACTGGACTAGGCGGGGATCTACAAGAGTATTTTTAGTATACTTGTATATACCATGAGAACTGCAGTCGGATAATTGCATTCTGGCCTAGACTCACCCCGTATATCATGGGGCATCTACTTTCATGAATACTTGAACATGAACTTCGCCGGTCCCGGCAAAAGAATGGTCGTCGAAGCAAGCGCAACAAGTACAAGCCCATGCTTTAATGAGACGGATTTCTATTGATCTGAATATACTGAGGTATTGATTTCGAACTCAAAATTCTTATTGCCCACCGCGACTTCATCTGCATTACAATCCAGCTTTAGGTAGGACAGCAGCTGGTTTGTTGGGCCCTGATCCTAGACGAAGGCTTGAGCACAGCCTTTTGATACCTCTCAGAAGCTTTCATGCTTGGTCCCAAACTGCTCGTCACAGGAGCAAGTACCAACCAGGCTCGGCGTCTTGCCTTGACATGTTGGGACAGCATTTGAACTACACCGACAACCGAGGGCAAATGCAAACGTCTCTGGGACCACGCAGTTGGGAGTCGGATGCAGATTCGAATGTACAATTAGAGGGATTATATGTCTTATGTAATGTATGTACAGGTACACAATATCTGCAACCCTGAGGGATGATATTATTTGTATCAAACCAACATCTTGTATCATGAACTTGAAAATGCTTTTTGCCGCGGCGCACAAAATCAATCACATCTGAGAAGTTGCAAAGCGACTCTTCTTCCGAATACGAGCGCCATATCGAAAGAATATGTACCTATACACGAAAGCAAGGTCAGAAGACAAGTTCGAAAAAAGAAAAAAATTGCCATGTGAGATCTGTGCCGGGTTGGTCGTTGTCACAGCCACATGCAGCTTGGATGTCGGAATGCACTCCTCAGCCAACCTCGATGTCGCTGGGGATTTTGAAATGCAGGGGCAAAAAGCAAATTGGAGGGTCATAGCGCGGGCAATCGATGACGGAGAGAGGGGAAGACATGAAGAAATAGAGGGGAAACACAATTAAGGAACATCAAGAGTAATTGAACAACAAATAACTCACGGAAAAGGAAGCATGACTAGGGTGAGAAATGCTAGTAGTGACGTCGCCCAATGGAATCCGAGGTTGTGGTACACTGCGTCGTCGTTAGCCACCCCCGGTTTTCAATGCGATCGCTTCTCTTCTCGACCAGGATGAACCCATGTCTCCTCCGTGCCCTTCGAACAAGACATCCCCAACGGCTTGCTGGAGAAAATGATGCATCTGCCCGGCAAGAAGGATATCTGCTCGCTGCATGCAAAGCACAGACCCCCCGGTACTGGGTGCAGGGTATAGAACAAGGAACTGAGGAATCACGCAAACTTACTCTGAATCCCAAACAAAGGGAAGATTCCTCCAAAGCTTGACCGCATGAAGCTATTCGCGGCCAGCGCGCTCGCTGCAAAGGTCGGATATGCATCGACCAAGAATGTAAAGACGCCTGAGAAGACCAGGATTGTCCTGTAGGTAACACGAAAGCGCATCAGTATCTCAATCTCGAATGAGGGGTTTTCAAGATCGCCCAAGTCAAGAATTCAGGTGAGATGCACTTACCCTGCGCCGAAGAGGGCGCTGCCAATGATGGGTGCAATCCAATGTACGTCGGGGTAGGTAGTCCAAGCAAAGATGAAGAGACCGATAGTCACCAATGGTCCACCCAAGATCGCTGAATTAATCGATTAGATGGCAGTTTCACCACAGAGAATCGGCCGACTTACCTGGAGGCAACCGCCACTCTGGCTGAAACTCATCATGCGCATCCGTCGAATTTTGATAATTTCGCTCCAGACGCATATAATTGCGACGCCAGATGGGATCTGAAAGAATCGCAAAAACCATCCCAACAAAAAGACCCATGAAACATAACCCCCGCTGCCACAGATCAAAGCCGTAAACATCTTTAAAGACCAATTGGAAGGCGCCAAAGAAAAGGTACAGAATACCCAATAGGATCGCTGAAAAGACACAGAGGTTCAAGCACATCGGCTCCATAGTGAGGAGCAATATGGGGCGATACATTGATCGCAGGACCGTTTGCGCCACTGATCGCTGCATCTTTTCGATCGGCGCTTTCCATCGGTCGTCTCCGGTTTCCTGGCGGAGCTTTTGGGCTTTGCGCCTCAAGAGCCTAATTGTGCGGGTTAGTACATGTTTTACGCCGCCACAATTTCTTGATCTGATAGGGAAACATACACTGGATGGTAGGTTTCTGGGACGAGGATGATTATTGAAATTAACAGGACGCCAGTCCAGATCAGGAGGACATAAAAGGTCCAGCGCCTGAGAGATTGTTAGCTCCAAGCACCCGGTGAACAAAATTGAAATTTGTACTGACCATCCAGTGTAATAGTTAATAAATCCACCGACCCTATATCTGAATGTTAGAACCCTCTCGCTCAATTGTCAAATGCTGGCGATCTTACAATGGACCGACTTCGGGCCCGATGAATGGGCTCGCGGTGTAAAGCATCATGGGGAATGCGAGCTCATGTCGATCAAACATATCACCGACAGTGCCACCAGCAACACTCAGGAAAGCACTTCCAGATAGGCCGTTGAAGAATCGGCTTACGAGCATGGTCTGGGTGTTCTTTGCGACAGCACACGGAATGAGCCAGATCAGGAAGAGCGAGAAAGACACGATGTAGATATTTCGCCGACCATAGAACTATGTTGTTGTCAGTCGCAGTGTCTGAAACGATTGTTTTTGGTATATGAGCTCACCTCTGACAATGGGCTCAGAAACAGAGGACCAATACCTAGACAACACCATTGTTAGCAATCATGCTCACACAAAACATCACTGTCAAGGATAACCAACCAAGTCCCCAAATAAAAAACGAGAGTCCGAGCGTCGCGACTTCTTGTGAGCAACCAAACTCGTTCATCAACTGCTCATATGTCGTGGTATACATGGACGAGGTACAAGTCCTGCGACAAAACGAGTCAACACTAAACTTCCGAAGCATATCACGTCCGGCCATCACCCGCGAGAAACTCACACACAAAGCGACCCCAACGACACAATAATCACAATCAACCACCTCCTAGCCTTGCTCATATTGCGCGGGTTCATAGGATCGTTCGCATCCCAGCCAACCGTGTATCCGGCTTCATCTTCCGGCATCTCTTGCCCCGCGGCCTCACCCGCTTCCTCTTCATAACCATTACCCCCAAGACTAACGCCATCATTCAAAGACCAGGAGCGTTCCAACGAGCGCGTGCGAGACAAATTTGACCGCACCTTCTTCATCTGTGAATCACGTTGATCCTCGGGCGCAACAATAGGCGCAAAAGTCGCATCCTCAGATTTCGTCTGCTCCAATCCGATGCTGCCATCGCTCCTCTCGCGTAGAGAAGAACTAATGGTGTCCCGTTTCTCGAGGTCGGCGTGATCACCGAGCGATTCTGTCATTGTCGCGGTGCGCAGTGGCGAGGATCTTTACCCTATCTTGTGTGTCAGGCCATGCAGCCAAGCATGGAAAAATATTCCTTTGCAGCTGAGAGAGTAATTATACGAGGTGCTGCTGGTGCGAAATCATAATAATGGAGGAAATTGTGACTGTTCGGTTCTCGGGCTTTGCGAGGCTCCTCAGATTATTATTGTTTGAAAACCGGTCTTCCGATACTTAGCTCCAGACCGAGCTGATTAATCACCGTTATCGCCAGGCTACGAGCTAAGTTAACTAGTGCAAATGAAGAATGACGCGCGACGGCGAATCTCGAATCAAGACCCGCTGGCCCGGGGTTACCCACTATTCGGGGTTATGCTGCCCCGATTGTATCAGGCCGAAGTCGGCCCGAATGTCAAAGACTCGTAGCTGTTGAGGGAGCTGAAATGCTCAAAGTATTATTTATAAGCTTTTCTTATTTCAGTATCATTCTAAAGGGGAACCTTTACGCAGCTAATGTGTCAGTGATAGCTAAAGGCAACACACTGATAGAATCTGCTATTAGCCGTGCACCGGAGAATTCCAAACATGGGTGAAGCTTAAATAAGAGATCTTCCTTGGCGTCAAGATCAGAGAATTTGAACATACACCTTTTTATCATGGCTTTGGCCACTGCGAATTTGCGGGAAGCTTCTGTTTGGTATCCGTTGCCTCAATTTGGTATATTGTTGAACCTGCTGTCTAGATCTTGGCCTGATATGACTCTAACATAGTAGTATTGATGTAAAGCTGAGCTATGTCGGGCTAACCAGATTATTATCACCATCATTTGATTAACAAGCTTCGTGCCGGGTATTGGTACCATGAAGGCTCAGTATGTGCCATCTGCCTGGGTGTTGATCGGCGCTATTCTCGACTAGCATCCGTGCAATCGCAGCGTGGCCTTTGGCTAAGGTAGCTTGGAGGGCATTGCCAATGTCAAGCCCTTACCCATAAAAGTAAATCGGCCATCTGCTGGATAAGATATACCCGGCCTCCTTTGTACGCCCCCCGCACACTGTGTTGCAGATCTAGTTTAAGGATACTTCGACGTATTAATCAGTCAATCAATCAATCAGTCATCACACTAATTGCCCGATACAGCCTAACTAGCAGCTTACTGGCTATGGATGCGATTCCTGGAACCTTCCTAGAATCTGGTAGGTAGGAAGCTTTTGTCATCCACTATCGACTAGACGAAGGGGCAGACATGTTAAGCCGGACACTTCGCGCCCTGTTTATAAGCCTCGGAAGTTTTACCGATATCCCGATTTGTGCTAGAATACTCAGGCGTACTGACCAGCAATCCTCAGGGCCCTTTCCACCATTTTCGTTACTTTGACAGGAATCAAACTCCCGTGTCTGGATGGAATTCTTCTTAGGTATTGAGGCAGCTAGGACCACTCGGTAGCTTAGCCGATATGACATGGCGGGGGAAGCAAGGGTTAGAGGTACTACGGCTATTTTGCCGAACACGGGCATCGATCAGCATTTAAAAGTTGGTCACTATAGCCATTTCCATGTTATGCTTATCTCAGTCATCCCGGTCATTATACTCCAGTTCATTGGAATAAGTTTTCAGAGTGCAACTTCTCTCGCAGATACTTTCCAAGCGACACTTGCACTCACGAAACATTCGACATGAACAACATACAATTCCTCGGCGAGGAGGCAGTTCATCAGTTACTGGTAAACCTCACTAAAGACGAGCCAATTACTTTTCGGAATGCTATCGAGCAAACTTTCGAAGACTTTTCTGTCGTTGGTGAGCGTCAGTATCATCAGCCCGACCCTAGCTCTGCCACTCGGCTCAATGGCCAACGGACACTCTTTCGGCCTTTCACTTCAGATTCGGTGGTCGGTGCCAAGCTTGTCGTCGAGTCTGCTCCTGGATCTGACTGTAAGAGAATCTCTGCACGGCGTCCTAATTCTTCTGGATGGACAAGGATAGGGGAATACGAAGCAGTCCTGCCAACTGTCAAGGGAAGTGCTTGGATCAATTCGGTTAAACAGATGGTGCTGGATGAAAGTGATCCTTGGCCAGTCGGCTTTAGGGTTGGGTGATCAATGGCATGTCAGACAGGAGTAGAGGGTAGAACGGACTGTTTCAATATGGTGAGTAATTCGTATCTCATACATGACTAAATACTCAGTCAATCTCAAGCTTGATCCTTACTACTGTAGATGGTTCTACTTAGCTATGTGCGTATAGACTGCCCTCGGAACAGGAGCCAACAAAACCGAAACCGTCAGGATTGCTTCTTATCCATCGTTTCATAAAATCAACGGATGGATCATAAATTGATACCCAGGATGCCCCGTGGGCTCAGGATGAGGAGGTTTTTTTTTTTTTTTAATCTTCCGCTGGAACCTCGTGGCCGCACGTACCAGAAACGGCCATGCATGAAAGCCTCCCACGTGGCACAGCTGATCAACGACTAACGTTCTCGGCGCAGATGCAAGATGTCAAATGTACTACGGTCCATCCAAAAAGTATTGCGCAGCGCACGTACCACCATTATTTTACCACTAACGCTTTACCAAGCGAATACACACAATATTCTTCCCCTGAGCTGATTTCCCTTCTTCATTTACTACTACTATCAACCTACACACCTACTATCGTTACTATAGCTATGGGGAAGCAGTCAACGTATGCCGATCGTGTGACTGTTGTCGCATTAAGGGCTTACACATCGAAAACGTCTCAAGAAATCGCGAAGATAGTAGATTTGTCTATTTCTACTGTCAATCGCATATATGCACGTGCAATTGAACGCGGCTTCGATCCGATTCATACGAAAATCCTTGATGAATATGTGGAAGATAGCCCTCGTACTGGTCGGCCTACTAAGCAAAATCCTGAGACGATTGATAATATCCTGTTAAAGGTGCGCCTTAATCGATTCGGTCGCGAGAAGACATGCGCTGATCTTGCTGGTGAGCTTAGCTAAGAGGGTATCGATACATCCTCCTCTACAGTCTGGACTATCCTCAAAAAGGCCGGTCTACGCAAGACGAAGCCGACGAGGAAGCCTGGACTGACGAAGAAGATACGAGCTAAGCGCTTAGCTTAGTGCTTAGCCCACGAGCACTAGACTCTTAATAATTGGAAGAATGTGATATTCTCTGATAAGATATCGGTGATTCTTTTACATCGCTATGGTGGCTATCGTATCTAGGGTTCTAAAGACGAAGCTTTCCTACGCTCTTGTATTCGTGAGCGTTAGAAAGGTTCGTCTGAATTTATGTTCTAGGGTTGCTTTTCCTATAATTTTAAGGGTCTATGCTATTGCTAGTGCCCTGAAACGGCTCTAGAAAAACGCCAGTTAGAGAAAGAGATTAAAGCTCTTAATTAAGAGATTGAACCTATCCTTCGCGAGTAATAGGAGCTTGAGACTAGCGTACGGAGGATTAATCTTCGTCGATAGCCTGCTAGTAGAGTGCCTACGTAGAAATTTAATAGGCAATATAGCAAGCTTTCACGAGGATTAAAGGGCGGAATCGATTAGTATCGCTACCAAAAGTTGATTCTTATACTAAAGCTTCTTCCTTTTGCTAAGCAATATGCTATCGAGAGGCCGAATATGATTATATAGGAGGATAAAGCTCTAGCGTATAATCATTATATTCAACAGCGAGTATTTAATGCAGCAGGGGTCCAGCGCTTAACTTGGTGCCCTAATTCGCCTGATCTTAATGCGATTAAGCCTGCATAGCCCTGGATAAAGCGAAAGACTACACGAAAGGGAGCACCTAAGTCTCGATAGGAAGCAATTACTGCATGGAATCAAACCTAGCAAGATCAACCGCAGGAGAAGATTCAGGCTTAGTTTAAGCGTATTCCAACGCATATTAAGAAGATCATTGAATTAGAAGGGGGGAACGAATATAAGGAGGGTAGGGTGTAAATAAGACTATGTGATACTAGAATGTAGTCTAATGGTGGTACGTGCGCTGCGCAATACTTTTTGAATGGACCTCCGTAGAGAGCATCGAATATATGACACTACAGCAGATGGCTTCCTTACGATTGAGGACGCGGTGTATTCAAAGAGTTGGTTATGTTCGATTAATAACGCTACACTACTTCAACACAAGCCCGTTCAGCAATTACACTCCAACGAAGCAATCAGACAAAAGGGTAGAATCGGAAGCACCCAAGAACGAAAAAAGCAACACCCATCAGAACAATACAGGAGTCGCCAAAGCCCCAATTCTCCATCCCAATCCAGAACTCCATGATAGACATCCAACGCGGTACAAAACCGCATGGCGATCCCAAAACAATGATCGGATCTTCCAGAAACCCATAGACCGTCCCAAACTCAGCTGTACATGAATGGAAAACGTGCGCCAATATATCCCAATTTTTACCCAGTCCGTGCAAGTCATGATCAACCATGACAGGACGAGACGAGACGAGATATGAATACTCTTTTTTGTTTCTTTACAGAAGCTGGGACAGTTGGCTCATGGCACCGCCGGCGTTCTCCTCAGCCCAAGAGCCCCAGAGAGCCTCCTTGCCGCGGATCTTGATAGTAGAGCCGATAGACTTGGAGCCCTGTTCAACCTTGACAGCGTCCTTTGTGGCCAGCACCAGGACCTCGAAGAACATCTTCGTGGCATCGGCCTTGCTAGAGCGTTGCTCTGGAAGAAGATCCTGGAACACAACGGCCTTCTTCTGCTCAGTAGCAGAGACGTCGCCAAGGCAATCGCGCAGGATGTGGACGGCGTGCTTGGTGCCGATTGAAACGGGTTCAGTGTCAATGGGGCGAATAGTGTCGTCCATGTCTTCAATAGAGGCGCTCATGCCATCATCACTCATGGGTGCGGCATCGACAATGCCATCATCGCCAGGGAAGTCGATCTCGGAGTGCAAGTTCAGACCAGTGTCAAGACCAATGCCCTCGTCGACAGTGACAAGAGCCTCGTCCTCGCCGATCTCCAATTCGGGAACATCCGCAGCCGCTTCCATGTCAGAAATACCGCTATCACGCTTGCGCTTGAGCTCGCCAGCTTTTTTGACGTTATCCAGAGACAGAAGTTCGCGCAGCTCGGGGGCCCAGCCATGGCTGCGCTCCTCGCCGAAGATGCTAGAGACAAAGTTACCGTTCTGTTGGCGAGTCATCAAAGTGAGAAGGACGGGGTCACGAGGCAAGAAGGAAGAGCGTTGCATGATAGCCGAACGATCAGCCTGAATGGCCTTGACCTCCTGGGAAGTGTAATGAGTCTCCTTGTCAGCGACGATAACCTTTTGGCGCTTGGCACGCTGGGCGTGCTTCGTGGTTCGAGCCTCAACATCTTGAGTAGCATCACGGTTTAACTCCTTCTCGAGCAAGTTCATCTGAGCGGAGCCGGCATCGGAAAGCGGGCTTTCGGTGTCACGCGCAAAGCGGCTTTCTGGGCGGGGTGTCTCGCCGCCAAAGCCAGTATCGTCACCAAAATCCATGGGGCCATCATCCATAAGCGGGTCATTGATGTTATCAGAACCAGGGTCAAGCTCTTCAAGCGGGGCATCGGTAAAATCAAGGCCCAGGTCAACATCGTCGTGAAGTTTGCCGGCATCACTGAATTGATCCTCCTCCATAGTACGAGCGGGAGGCGCATCACGACCAATTTCAACGCTGTGATCCATCCCAAGAGGAAGCTCATCCTCTCCGAGGTCCAGACCCAGGTCCAGGTCAACCAAGGAGGGGTCTTCGAGACGAGCAGGTTCCTGAGACATGGAACGGCGGTAACTGCTATCAGGCAGAAGCTGGCTGCCGAAATCCAAGGCACCCGGTCGCTTTCCTTCCAAGTCCAGGCTCAGGTTCTGCGGGAATAACAGAGAAGTATCAAGGTTGGTGAAAAGGTCGGACTCGGTCAGCACATCAGGCAAGGTAATGCCACCCGGTGCGACAACAGTTGTCGTCAAGTCATTGTTGTTTGTAAGGCGGAAGGCCTATATTGCGACATGTCAGTCAGGTCTTGACATCAAGGACTGTGAGTGTCCCGTCAGTTACGTACCATTTTAATTTTCATCAATGCTTCGTTACAGTCGTCCAGTAGATAACGCGCCTTGCGGCTGTAAATGCGGACAACACCCAGCAGTAGCTGGCCACTCAGTCGCAGAGCCATGGGCGCTTGGCCCTGGTCGACAATGGCGCTGACACTACTCTCAATGTCGGACTGAAGAATGTGCGACTTGGACAGTTTGCGCTCGATGTTGGCAGACAGCCAGACGCGGGCCAGCGGCCCCGTCTTGGACAGGAGGGTCTCGGAATAGAACATAGCGCGTGATGATACACCAAAGAACTATGAACAAACGAGCAGCACACCAAGAGGTGGAGAGATCAAAGCCCGCCCGGCGCGGGGTGAGGGCGTAGCAAGGGTTTGACGCGCTGCGGAAGCCGGGGAAAACAAAGGGTCGGGCGGCTTGCTTTGTGGACGCCCCTGATGTGATATCGAGCTAGAGATAGAGTGGAACAGATGCGACTAAAAAGGGGTAAGATTAAAGAATAGGGTCGCGTTGGAAGTCACGTCCAAGATGGGGGCGCGATGGATAAGTTGGCAGAGTAACGGGAGAGGAAGATGCGCGTCGAGTGGGAATCAGGCGTCGAGGAAGTCAGGTGAGCCCAGCCTCTTTGGGGGGGAGGGGAACACTTGTGTTAGGCAGTTTGGGAATTCGAGGGGGCTGGGGGTGCCTTGGAAACGAGGAATGCACAAAGGTTACGTAATGGCCACACTGCCAAGAGATTAGGTAATCACATACTCTCGCCTCATACAAAAAGTATTATTACGAGGAAATGTCGATATGATTCAAACTGATTCAAGCTTAAAATAGAATGAACTCGTATTTTGAGGGCAAGGACAGTTTTGAAGGGATCTGACTCTAAATAGCCCATTACCTTGGAACAGGGGAATAACATTTTGAACCATCGCCTGATACTTCCATCAAAACTGTCCAAAGCCAACGACAAATCCTCCCTTATGTGTAATCTCGATGGTCAACTTATGCCGGCATCCATGTCTAAATCTGGTTGATCTTTGAATCTATTAGCGCTCGGGGTAGAAGTATCACAGACCTGGCTACATCTCGGGCCATACTCATTGCCTAGTCACGTGACTATTCTGTTTGAAAGTCAAGAGGGGATGAAACCTACGGATTAACTCAGTCTCCGACAGGACTAAACCACTTTGGGTAAAGCATCAGCATGGACTTGGCCGCTTCCAGCAGCGACAGTTCAGTGCTAGCGGAGTTGGCGATTCTTTGGCGAGACTCAACACTGCAACAACTTCTCCTATTATCCTATTTCAATTCTTCTCTATACTCTAACGTTGCTATTTCGCCTCTAGCTTCGCTGATCATCCGCCTTGAACCAATCACTAGTCGCCAGTCGGTTTCATTATTGCCAGTCTAGCCCCCCGTCTCAAGGCTGCGGCCAGATCGCATCTCAAGAACGTTGACCCGCAACTCCCAATTTCGATCCAGACGGGATGCAAAGTGCCCTACGATAGATTCGGCGCGTCGCTTCTCTTCATCCGTTCCCCCTTTCCCTTTCTTTCGTTCGGTCAAAGCATGAGAGATGTCAAGGTCCGCGACACCTGCGTTGCCTCTGCATAATGCACCAAACTCCGACTCTCCGCGTCCCTCCTCCACCACCCCATTAGGGATCCGGCCAGATGCGCCTTCATCGGTATGTCCCCGACTCAATTGCTATTGACTGTTTTCAATATGCCTCCTCGGGTTTCTGTCCGCGATACGATCAATTGGGCTTTGTTCCGCCGCTAACTTTCTATTCTCTATTACAGGCCTCAACCTCCACATACTCGTGGCTCGAACCCCATGAAACCGCCGAAAGACTACATACATCCCTATTACATGGCCTGACCCCTGCAGAGGCAGAGGTGCGCCTCGCACGCGATGGCCCCAATGAACTCCCCCATGAAGAGCCAGAGCCCCTATGGCTGCGGTTCCTCAAGCAGTTCAAGGAAACTCTCATCCTTCTCCTCCTCTCCTCGGCCGGTATATCGTTTGTGATGGGGAACTACGATGATGCTGTGAGCATTACTCTCGCGGTCACCATTGTAGTCTCGGTCGGCTTTGTCCAGGAGTACCGATCAGAGAAGTCCCTGGAGGCGTTGAATCGTCTTGTCCCGCATTTTGCTCACCTCATCCGTGATCTTCCTTCCGCGACCACTGCGACTGCAGAGCCATCTGCTGCTGAAGTAGAATTGGAGGAATTGAAAATCAAGAGCCCCGGCGCAGCATCTGCTGCCATCAAGGCATCCACCACCGTCCCCGCAGCTGATTTGGTACCTGGTGATCTGATAATTTTCTCCACGGGTGATCGCATTCCCGCCGATATCCGAATTACTGCCGCAACTGATCTCACGATTGACGAATCGAATTTGACTGGTGAAAACGAACCCGTCGTCAAGTTCACTGCCGCACTTCATAGCCATCATCACAAGAATCTTCAGATTCCAAAGGCCATTAGTCCTCCTCGCTCGCCATTTTACGATGCTCCCGCCTCCGGCGCTGTCGGCGCTGATGTTCGCCTCAATGAACAACACAATATTGCATTCATGGGAACTCTTGTCCGCTCTGGGTATGGCCAGGGTATCGTTATATCTACAGGTGCAAAGACGGAGTTTGGAAGCATCTCGGCTTCGTTGCAGGAGATTGAGAGCCCTCGGACTCCTTTGCAGCTTTCCATGGACCGACTTGGTCAAGAACTAAGCTATATCTCGTTCGGTGTTATCGGCTTGATTATGGTTATTGGCCTCTTGCAGGGGCGTAAGCTCCTTGAAATGTTTACTATCGGTGTCTCTCTCGCTGTTGCGGCTATCCCCGAAGGTCTGCCCATCATCGTGACTGTCACTCTTGCTCTTGGTGTACTGCGCATGGCCAAGAGGGGGGCGATCATGCGCCGACTCCCTAGTGTTGAAACGCTTGGCTCGGTTAACGTGGTCTGTAGTGACAAGACTGGTACTCTGACCATGAACCATATGACTGTTACCAAGATGTGGCATTTTGATAGCGATGAGCCCTTTGAGGTTCAGCGTGACACGACTTCTGTTTTGGCGCCAGGCCCTGCAGCGCGTACTATTCTTCGTGTTGGAAACATTGCCAACAATGCTCGCCTCTCTCGAACCCACGCCAATTCCCCGGCCAGTGCATCCTCCGCAGCTGTGCTTTCATCTACTCTAGACAGAAACTCGACCGCTGTGAAGAGTCGCTGGGTCGGTCAGCCTACGGATGTCGCTATGTTGGATCTAGTGGACGTGCTGGGAGAGGACGATGTTCGAGACCGAATCAGTGCGCGTGTGTCTGAGACGCCCTTCAGTTCTGAACGAAAGTGGATGGGTGTTATCATTGGCACCCACCACCCCGGTGATTCCGATGTTGCCTATATCAAGGGTGCCATGGAACAGGTCTTAGCTCGTTCGGACACTTATTTGACCAAGGATGGCCGCGAAGTCATTCTTGACGAGCCCCGCCGTAAGGTCATCCGTGAAGCCGCAGAGCGGATGGCCAGCGAGGGTCTCCGAGTGCTTGCTTTTGCCAGCGGAGCTGTTCGAAACCCCTCTCGAGGTATGAGAGGTTTTGGCAGCCGATCTGGTACCCCCACCTCCAAATGCAGCAGCCCGGCGGATGATGATGATCGCTACAATGGATTGACCTTTGCCGGCCTTGTTGGTATGAACGATCCGCCTCGCAAGGACGTGCACAAGTCTATTCGTCGTTTAATGGCAGGCGGGGTCAGAGTCATCATGATCACCGGTGACGCTGAAACCACAGCCGTCGCCATTGCCAAGAAGCTTGGGATGCCGGTCAGCGAGTCCGCAAACGCACGCTCGGTCATTCGTGGTGATGAAATTGATCATATGAGCACTGGTGAGCTTGCTCAGGCCATTGCAACCACCTCGATCTTTGCCCGTACGAGCCCGGATCATAAGATGAAGATTGTGCGCGCGCTCCAGTCTCGTGGAGACGTCGTCGCCATGACTGGTGACGGTGTCAACGATGCACCCGCTCTGAAGAAGGCTGATATTGGTATTTCAATGGGCAAACTTGGTACCGATGTTGCGAAGGAGGCTGCCGATATGATTTTGACTGATGACGACTTCTCGACTATCCTTCGGGCTATCGAACAGGGCAAGGGTATTTTCTATAATATCCAAAACTTCATCACATTCCAGCTCAGTACCAGTGTGGCTGCTCTCAGTCTGGTGTTGTTGAGTACTACTCTCGGGTTCAAAAATCCACTCAATGCCATGCAGATCTTGTGGATTAGTGAGTTTCCTGCCCCTGTGTATACTTCGGTTTGACCCTCTTCGCTAACTCGTTCTTGCAGACATTCTTATGGACGGCCCACCAGCGCAGTCCCTTGGCGTTGAGCCCGTTGACCCCTCGATCATGAACCGTCCCCCACGCCCCAAGCACGCCCGTGTTCTCACCCGACCTCTCATCCAGAGAGTTCTCACCTCCGCCTTGGTCATCATGCTCGGTACTCTCGCCATCTACATCCACGAGATGGGCGACGTGACCGACGGTCAACCCCTCGGCAAGCGCTCCAGGGTTGTCACCGCCCACGACACCACCATGACCTTCACCTGCTTCGTCCTCTTCGACATGTTCAACGCACTCACCTGCCGCAGCGAAGGCAAGTCCGTCCTGCGCGGTGAGCTTCCCCTGTTCGGCAACAAGATGTTCAACTATGCCGTTCTGGGTTCGCTAGCCGGTCAGGCCTGCGTCATCTACCTGCCCTTCTTGCAGCGCGTTTTCCAGACCGAGGCGCTTGGCTTCGGATCGCTACTCAAGCTGGTCTGCCTTGCCAGCTCGGTGTTCTGGGTTGACGAGGGCCGCAAGTACCTACATGCACTCCGCCGCCGGCGCGGTCTGGGTGCTGGGTACAGTGTCAATGTATAATGTGTTTCCTTGGAGGTCTTTGATGGACAACATTTTAAATGGTGTCCTGGTGGATGACTTGTAATTTGATTGGATTGACAATCCTTATACATAATAGAGCTTTTTCTGCGTGCATCAAGCATTTTTGGCTGGGTACCTGCATTGTTGATTTGATACGTACATGAATGAATACAGATGTTTCAAATACGTGCCTCTCTTTGCGAAAGGCCCTATCATGCTGGGCTATCAAAGCATGCCAGGTCTTTCACGAGAGGCTTGACCACATTTTCGAGTACAGCAGCTTGAAACTCATTAATTTCCACCTCCAATGTGTCTGATTCTAGTCCATACTAAGCATTAGTTGACAACGTTGCAGTATCTCATCCTGCTCTGGCCGTACACACTTTCCAGGCAGCGATTTGCCGTCAATAATAGTCCAGCTAGGCTAAGCTGGAAAAGAGTCTCAGACCATTGCAGACTTGAGACGAGCAGTAGGACCTTTCAATCGGTCCAGTATGCTATAGGATTAGAGGTAGAATTGCTGACACTGGTCCTGCGGTCTCGATCCAGTGACCATTCTGCAATGATGAGGTTGGATTACTGAATTTGATTGTACTGCAAGAGGTTTCTCTTTTTTTTCCCTGCAAGATCAATCTCCGCAGAACAACTCGTCTACCCCGCAGAGAAAGAGCCGCATTCCACGTCAGAGGGCTCACCGCAGCTGAAACAGTTTACAATACGAAGCATAGATCTCAAATTCAACTTTTGAAATGGTGCAAGCCTCTTCATGTTTGGGTAAAAACTGAAAGCTTTCTGTCCAATCACCCCCAGTGGATATTTCCCTCAGCTTCTTGGAGCTCGTAGGACCTTGTACCATCTGACGCTTCATCATCAATTGTGCCACCGGAACAGATCACGAGTCATATCAGTAATATTCTTTGCCTAAATTCACGTCTCATACTCTCCCAAGCGAGATACTAGGTCCACCCAGATATGGCTTCAAAGCTGATTACTTTACGGTCAAATCCGATCGGTTCGCTTATCACAGCCTACTATTCCACCAATTTTCCAGACGAAGATGCAAGACTGTACCATCCATCTTCGATGATATTCTCACATGCAACTTCTTGCTTCCATCAGTTGCAACAATTACTAGATTCCGAGATACTTTCCGCTTTTGGGCGACAGGTGCCAATTTCAAGATGGATAGACGAGCTCGGGCGGCTTCGTAGTTGGTGTTTATCCACGGGGGTGTATTCCAAAGGCGATTTCTGCCTAGATTATCGACTTCGTGATTCTCCACAGCTCGTGTGCCGGGTGGCGAGACAGCTGGATTGGCTCTGTTGTGTTCTTCGTGACTTACAAAGTGTCCCGGAGACGCTTCAAGCAGACGAATCAGGTACTGAATCGAAAGGGATCAACCTGGAGAAAAAGATCCAAGAGATGTATTTGAATCTTTGGGATATTATCAGTGCACTTTTTGAGGTCGCCAATACGACTCAGAAGCCAACTCCCTACAAACTACCTTCCGCCAATGGTAGTAAGGTTTCTCCGTGGCGAGACCAAGATCGATCCTTGGGGCGTGAACATTACCCACAGGCAAGAGAGGAAATCACGAATCGCTTAAGTTCCGCTATATCATGGCGCCGAGAGATATTGATAAGCCGCGAGAATAATTTTCAAAAACTAGCCATTGGTCATGCTGTGAGTGATGCAGATTTTGCATCGTCGAAGGCCATCGTGAAACAACTTGAGGAAGCTTCCTCGGGAATCCACGATAGAGAGTCCGAAACAGATGAGTCTACTTTCTTGTATGAGGCTCATGATGAAGGATTCTCACTTGTTCAGCCACCGAGCGAAGCCTTGGATGGGAGTGTATTTGAATGTCCATTATGTTTTTTCATGGTCGACGCTACCAACAAGAAGTCCTGGATGCAACACCTCGCCCTCGACCTCATGCCCTACATTTGCGTTTTCGGGAACTGCGATACAGCGGACCGCTTTTATGAACGCCGAGATGAATGGTTAAATCATTTATACGAGATTCATGGCTTTGAATCTGCTCGCCCAGTAAGCCAAGTTTGCCCTTTATGCTTCAAGGTCTTCCGCCCAGGTTACGATGCTGGATCGCATCTCGCAAGACATCTAGAGAACATCGCCATTTTATCTATACCTCCGCACACACTGGAGAATCACGAAAATCTCTACTAGACCTCTGACAGCGGGGAAACCTCTCCGATCGTCAGTTCTGGCATTACTCCTTGGACTTCTGCCAGCGAGCAATCCTCTAGGAGTACCGAGTCTGATATTACCAGATTCTCGGGACCCTATGCTGGTCACAACGGAATCCCAAGGTCGGCTTTTTCCTATCCAAACCTAGTTTGTTCTTCTTGGTTGGACTATTCTAATCTGACCACAGAAAGGATGAATCCTTCAAGTGCCACTGGGTCTGCTGTCCTTATAATGGCGGCTTCCGTATAAAGAGGTCCCTTTTGCGTCATATCGAGGTGACGCATGTCTCACCTCTTAGTTTTAAGTGTCACACTTGCAGCAAGGGATTTAATCAAAAAGACAATATGGACTTGCATGTTCGAACTGTTCATCGACTGAGTGACGAGGGAAAAAGCGGGAATCCGTCTCGGACAGCCAATGCTGAGTCCCCGGGATCCTATGACCATGTGTATCACATCGCAGGGTTAGCTCTTCTCTATCTAACCCTCTTTTGTTTTGTTTTTTTGGTGAACTAATTCAATCTCGTCACAGAGAGCACGAATCCTTCACGTGCCAATGGATTGTGTGTGCCCGCAATGGCACATTCACAAAACCGGCCATCATGCGTCCTTTGGGTGTCCTTCTTGCAACAAAATATTTTGTCGAGAAGACAAGATGAACGCGCATCTTCACGCTGTTCATGGGCCTACAGTAGAATCTTTTTAATTTGAAAAGAAGCCAGGCAGTCAAATGTTTACAAAAATCAGAGGTGTATATATATTCTTAGGCTAGAGAATGGGAGCACCGCCGTCAATCCGTATATTGAGTCCTGATCCAAAAGAGCTCTGAACATAGCGTTGCGCTCTAGTAGAAATTCCTTAGGTCAGGGGACAAAGACAACAAAGAATTTGATCAAATAGTCTGACGTGGCATTCCATCTGATGAGATATTCTAAACCTTTCTGTGCATCTCGCCGGTCACGAGTATCAAGTTGGTAAGTATAATACCTTACATCTCCTAAAAGAAAATAAAGGAGACTTAGAATGAGACTTAGAAATAAAGAATAGAAGATTAATCACTAGATACTAAGCTTAGAGCTAGGATTGTCGGAGATTTAGGATTTGATTGGTCCGATCAAGCTAGATAATGTGCACAATGGCTCCCAATTGGCACAAATAACAAGCTCGATGACCCATCACGCCCATCAAGACCAAGACCGGGTGAGTTTCTGAGACCTGACTAATATTGCAGCGAGGATCAGCCTAGATATACCGTTTGTAACTGCAACGAAAGCCATATATGATGCCTGGTTACTTGATAGAACATGCAATCTGCCTCCCCATATGTCAGACTCCAATTCCCACTCTGCATACATTCTAAAAAGGTGCGAATTCACAGTAAGCATTTTCTATCCAGACCCCTCCTAACTATCACTGTAGTAATCATAAGGTCATCTAGATCGATTCTACAGCCCCCACTTAGTTCAGCCAGGCTTATGGATGCTCGGAATGGAGTCACGCTACAGGATCACCGCTAGCAAGGGGCTAGAAGGGAGTCTAATGCGCGTTTAAAATAGCGGGATGATCCACGAGGAAGGTGGATAATAAGATAATTAGTCTAAGAGCTAGGTAAGAGCTGGGGTGGGAACAGGGGATGATGAAATGACGTAGAGATGCATCTTGCGGAGGCCATAGTTGAACCCTAGAAAGAGGTTAGAAAAGGGGAATTCCGTTTACAGGGTATTTACGTAGGAGAATTCTCGCTATATGGAGATTTTTATTTCGTTGATGTAGCATTTACTCATGGATTAAATATCGTAGGTACTCAGTAGATTGGATCGTGGGAAATGGATGCGAACTGATATTGCCCGTTATACTTTGTCGGGGCCAAGCACGTGGTAAAGAGTCTGTGCGACTTGGTCGAACTGTGTGATATTTGACTCTCTGTTATTGAACTCATTGTAAATGCATACTTCCCAGGGGATATGTCTCAAATCTTTCGCAGAGGGAATACTACTTATGTATGGTGTACTCCGTGACAATAATATTCTGTGGTCTCGTGAAAAAGATAAGGTGAGGCTACGATAAGGGATAAGGCCCGGACCCTCTTCTTACCAAGACAGCGGGCCCGGGGGGCCGGGCCCACGGGAACGGGATCGATGACTGTTGCTTGTTGATTTGAACGGGTTACACGAGCCAGAGTGATGATTTCATGTTTTAAATGTGAGGAATTAGATCTTTTAAGGATCTTTCATGTGATAATAGTACCTTATACGTGTATGTCCCAGTCAATAGTCAGGGGCCAAGCTTCTCTACTATTATTCCATCCCCACGTCTCACATGTCTCGCATGTCAGATTGCCTGGGGAAAAGGGAAAATGAAATCATCCATCATCCATTGATTATTCCCGGTCGCCTGCAGCCCGAACATCGGCCTCCATGCCCGAGACATCCCGAGCCGGAATAAGTCGGGGAACCCAGTGGCAACGAACGGTCTTCTTATCTGGAGCCAATCAGAAACCCTGGTTCATGGCTGAGTCTATCTTCAGACTAGTCCTGAAGTAGTTACAGTGTGGCCCCACTTAGCGGCCGGGTGGCAAGTGTTTATCTGCAACCAATCAGCGCACAATGATAGGGTCGACGTTCGTCCAATTGCTGGCGGGGGATAGCGACCTTTTTTTCGTGAAAAGTAATTGACGAAATAGGCTGACGGTATTTGAGAGGGAAGAGAGGAGAGATAAGCCTAAGCCAAACGCTGGGGCCTCTCAGGAACTTTGGGTACGCATGAAGTCAGAATGGAAGGATTGTCACTCCCCGTATTTCTGGACAGCGGTAGCCAGCAGGAATTGCTCCTCCAAGCGAATGCCGCCGATAAGCCATAATAACCCTACTACTCCGTACTTGGGACTTACTCCCAGGGAAGGTTTTCCACGGAGATGTAACCATCATTTACAGGGGGAGGTCAGCACGACAGCGATAACAATAGAGATAAGGGCGTTTCCCTGTCGGACAGTGGCATTCTTCTTGATCGTGATAGGAAGAATAGATAGTAGATAGTGTAGATAGAGGAGGACAAGAGTCCGGGGAAAGTAACGTGCAGCCCGTCTTTCTCAGGCATATATAGGACCCCTTTTCGTCCTGCAGATTGGGGGGGATTGGGGGGGGATAGAGGTATGGATGATGACACCAGGTCTTCACGAGTATAGTACTGACTACTACTACTTTGTTAGGAGTCGTTCTAATCTCCAGAGGCTTGGCAAGTCCTCTCCTCGTTTTCTCCCCCGGGACGTTTTTCTTTCCCCAGAGTTTTGATTGCATCCCTTGCCGAGCTCAGGGCCCGTTCATCTTTTACTCTGCCGGTCACCGGAGAATCGAATTGGATATTCTTTTTGCTTTGGATACGATATACGCGCGACCTGCAAATTGCCTAGTATGGAATACTATCGTACTTTGGTACATTAACCGTTCCAGCCCGGCCGTAAAAAGTGGACAGAGCCAAGGCTCATTCGATCGGAGCGGGACCCATGGACGAAGGCAAATTTTGACTTGAGACCCCGTCGCCACTCTAGGCAGTGGACAGAATTGTCATTTGTCCTATTGGACTCTTGTTTTCTGGTTTCTGGATTTCTGATTTCTGATTTCCTCTTTTTTTTCCCCTCTATCGCGGCCAACGGAGCCGGGGGCCCATTTCATGATGATGACGGTGATAATGAGGACAAAAGAGAGACAAGAAATGAATTGAATCTCTATTTCTGTATTATTTTTCCACGCTGATTAAATCAAATAGAACAAGGGGTTCTATTGCAATTCTACAATTTCTGCCATATTGTACGAAGTGTATAGATCCCAGATCCCCGATCCCCAGTTTATCTTGGTTATCGGGAATTATCCCATTGCTGTTGTCATCCGCTCACCTCATCAGTTTTCTTTCCTTTTTTTCTTCTCTTTTTCCCCCCTTAACCGCGCCTCCCCACGAATTTTCATTTACAGACTTGCAGTGTGTGAGTGAGTGTGTGCTTCCTCGGAGATTTCAGATCACCTGCTCGCATTTTCTCCTCCAATTGAGCTAGTCTCGGTCATTTTCTTTATTCCAAGTCTGCCGAGTCCCAGCGACGCCTGTTATCGCCCTGCCGAATTGCTTTTTCTTTGAACACGCTAGACTCGGGTGGTCCGATTTCAGGCCCAAGTGGATCCTTCTCCGTCTGTCTGTCGATCCGAACTTATCGGCCTGAGTGGACTCGAAGTTTCGCGTTTGGCGACTAGGCTAAACTTCAAACGGGGCTGAACGCCCTCCGCAAAAAAAACTGACTGGCCCTGGTCCTGTTTCCAGAATCTCCCGACCTGATCGGATTACGGACTACTTATTATAATATTCTTTGCCCTCCTCGTGGCGACTCTTTTCTTCCCAGTCCCCTCTTTCTCGCCTTCTCCACACCCTCCGCTCCGATCTTCGAGGTTCTTTAGATCTCCAGTTCCCAATTCTTCTTCCTTCACTCTCTCTCTCTCTCCTCGACTACCTCCTCGCCTGCAATCAACATCCACATACACACGTCTTTCAGCATCCATTCCATACTCTCGTGTCACGCTTAGCGGCCTCGAAGCTTCCCGAAATCATACCCAGGTTGCACGCTCTCGACCCAATCCCGTCACACGAGCTCGCCTGAGCTCTCCCAGCGGCGCCCGTCATGTCGTTCAACGGGAAATCCGCATACTCTCCCGACTATGCCTCCTACAACTGGGTCGGCGCTCCCTCCAACTATGAGCTGTCCACCAATGCCGACTTGGGCGGGGATTCCCGTACGTTTATCTATCTGCCCCAATCCATTCCTCCCTCGGTGGCAATCATGACAATTCTGGCAATCATGGCAAAATAATCCACAAAAACTCACCATGTCCATCTCTTACACAGGTACCGAAAATCTGAACAAATGGTTCCAATCCGGCGACCAGGCCTATATCATTGTGGCCTCGGCCATGGTCTTGGTCATGGTTCCCGGTCTGGGCTTCCTATACTCGGGCTTGGCTCGCCGTAAGTCTGCTCTCAGCATGATCTGGGCTTGTATGGCCTCCATGTCGGTGATTACCTTCCAATGGTACTTCTGGGGTTACTCGCTCGCCTTCTCTACCACCGCCACCAACGGATTTATCGGAAACTTGCGCAACTTTGGCCTTATGAAGACGCTCGCGGATCCTAGCCCTGGATCACCGTTGATTCCGGGCTTGCTGTTCGCATTCTACGAGGTAGGAATAGACCAGAATCCTAGCTCGCGTGAGCTGCAGGGTCTATTTACTGACATCATATCCCTCTTCAGATGCAATTCTGTGCCGTCACTGCTGCTATCGTCATGGGCGCCGTCGCTGAGCGTGGTCGTCTCCTCCCTGCCATGGTCTTCACTTTCATCTGGGCCACCGTCGTCTACTGCCCCCTCGCCTGCTGGGCCTGGAACAGCAACGGCTGGGCCTACAAGTACGGTGTCATGGACTACGCCGGTGGTGGTCCCGTCGAAATCGGTTCTGGCTTCACTGCACTCGCATACAGCATGGTCCTCGGCCGCCGCCAGGAGCGTATGATGCTCAACTTCCGCCCTCACAACGTCTCCCTCATCCTCCTCGGTACCGTCTTCCTCTGGTTCGGCTGGCTCGGCTTCAACGGTGGTTCAGCCTTTGGTGCCAACATCCGTGCCACCATGGCCTCCTGGAACACTAACCTCACTGCTGCTTTCGGTGCGATTACCTGGGTGCTGCTTGACTGGCGTCTGGCTCGCAAGTGGTCCATGGTCGGCTGGTGTTCCGGTACCATCTCCGGTCTCGTCGCTGCCACCCCGGCATCTGGTTTCATTTCGCCCTGGGCGAGTGTCATTCTCGGAATCGTCACCGGCATCGTTTGCAATTACTCGACCAAGATCAAGTACTGGATCCGCATTGACGACAGCATGGATGTGTTGGCTGAGCACGGTGTCGCCGGTATCATCGGCCTCCTCTTCAACGCTTTCTTCGGCGACGACGCCATCGTCGGCCTGGACGGCGTCAACGTCGGCACCGGTGTCGGCGGCTGGGTCATCCACAACTGGAAGCAGCTGTACATCCAGATCGCGTATATCGTGGCCACCGCCGCTTACTCCTTCGTCATGTCCGCCATCATCGCCTACGCCATCAACGCCATCCCCGGCCTGAACCTGCGCGCCTCCGAGGAGGCCGAGCTCCTCGGCATGGACGACGACCAGCTCGGCGAGTTCGCCTACGACTACGTCGAGGTCCGCCGTGACTACCTGGCCTGGACTCCCCAGAAGCAGGACCAGCTTGAGGATGGCCATGAGATTCCCGCCGCCGACCGCTACGGTATCGGCGAGCACTCTGAGATGATGCTCGAGGGACAGGCTCCGCATGGCGAGATCAGTCAGAGCTCGCGCGGCGGCAGCGAGGGTGATATGCATCTACAGGAGCTGAAGATTGCACCTGCGCCCAGACAGGTTGCCGAGATGACGAGCCCACACACGCATGCGCCTCCACCAACGGATACGCCTGTCGTGTTGAAGCCTGTCGACGAAAAGTCCGATTAAGCATTGCACTCGCATCTGCATCTCCACCTTTTGCATTTCACCAACCTCTTCCTCCTCCTTGAACTTTCTCATTCCATCTCGCCCTTGATTTACTTCTTTCGCATTGTTCGATATCCCTCTGAGCGTGTTTCTTTCTTCGCACGAAAGGCCTGGGGCCTTTTTTTTTTTCCTCTTACACCTACACCTACAATCTTCTATCCTCCTCGACATCACATCACCTGTATAACCTAACCTATTCCACCTCCATCCTACATCCTCTTCACCCTCGAAACCGACTCTACCATCCTCCACCTATCTACCACCATATTTACTTTCTCCGCGTCTTCCTCTTCCTCTTTTTCCCCATCTATCTATGTTCTTCAAGCAAATGTCGTTCATCCTTGTTCCGGCGCCGATGGTGTGTATATATTCGGTGTCTAGTGAGTTTTGATTCTTGATTATGAAGTTGGCTTTTTTGGATTTTCCGTTTTCTTATTTTCCTTATTCTGAGTTCCGGTGGTGGTAGTTGATTGGTGATATTGCAGCATAGAGAATTGATATTAGACCTTTTTCCTTTTGGATTAATGTTCATGGTTGTAGACTTTCCCCTCGCTCTGTTATGTAAACCTTGTGATCCTGGGAGGGAGTAGGAGTAGTGATGGAAGATGGATAGATAGCGAACAGCTTGAACGCCACCATTTTTACGATTACTCCAATGTCCTGGAAAATGTACTATCAGCGAAATTCAAGTTCAGGTCTACTACTGTAAGCTAAAAATGCATCCTTGCCTTCTACCCAATTCATACGTCATGTGTATAGCGAGTGTCCTGTCCCTTTGATAACCCTCGCAAACAAAATCCAAAAAAGATAAATAAGCTACCACTATGAATGGAACCCCGACTCTCCGGTTCCCCATACAAACATCCCAGCGTGCTCACTCTGTACTTTTTATTTTCCCACCGGCATTCCGAAGGGCTTCATCTGGACACAACACCCAACAGATATCACGCCTATACAACAGCCTACCGTTTTAAAAAGCTTCAAAAATAGTATCATTAGATTGCCCTAGCTTAGCTGCTGGGTTATTCAGGCGCCTCTATTCGCGATACATGTTGATAGGCAAGATCTTGAATATGTTACGAAGCATCATTCTTTCCATCTAGATACAAACTGACCAACGAAAACAGATGGTATGTATGTATAATGCAATCAATGTAAATGCAACACAATGCTCAAAAACAGAACCCTCTCCAATCACCCCCTCCTAACCATCCCCCTAACTCGAACCCTCTCCTCCCGACTCAACTTCTCCACAACCTCGCCAGCCTCCCCTCCCCGCAAAACCTCATCCCACTCATCCTCATCCATGCCCATCACAAGCGTCATCTGCACACATCTCGCAAACGCCTCACGATGACGATACCGTCCGGGGGCACCCGCACCAGCCCCATACCCGACGTCCGCGGCCGCGTTCACAATACCTGCGACATCACGCTCGAGCCGGGCCGCGCCCAGCGCGTTAACACGGCCCTGGTACGACCAGAGACGTTTCTCGAGGAGGCGCGCGAAGTAGGCCACCGTCACGGTGAGCAGGCGGTCGAAGGCTGGGACGGTGAGGATGCGAGCTAGTGGGAGGAGGAGGTCTGTCCAACCGGAGGCGAAGCGGGGGCGGACGAGTTCCTTGCTACTACCGTCTGCAGGGTCGTAGTCATCGTGGGGTGTTTGGTCCGAGGTATCGGAGGGATGATACTCGATGTCGCGGAAGGCGTCGGCGAGGAGAGGGCGGAGACGGTGTTTGATCACGTTGTTGAAGACGACTTGGATGCCGTCTGAGAGGAGGTCGGCGACCTTGGCTTCGAAGGAGGTTGCTAGGGAGTGCAAGGTTTGGGCGACGCGGAGAGCTGAGGATGGTGCTGGGAAGAGGGAGCGGAGGTGCTCTGTTACCAGGGTTGATTGATTGGGTGTGGTGCCGTCAGTGGATGATGGGAGAGGTTGTTTAGAGCCGGTGTTGTTCTGGACGATTCGTCGGATATAATCGACGCCAAGATCGAGGTTGTTGATTTGGACGAGGAAGGCGACGATGGTTTGTTCGGGGGGTTGGGCGCCTTGGACTGGTGCGCGGGGGTAGCATTCGTCACGCATCTTGCGCTGGGTCATGCCGATGAAGTCGGAGCCCAGGACGCGGGAGAGGGTTGGGACCACGTTGGTTACGACAGCTTCTTGGGAGGTTGCGAGAGACTGTTGTAGTACCTTGTTGACGATATACATGATGTCGTCGACGGCCGAGGTGATATGAGGCGGGTCTGCCTTGAGTGGGCGTTGGAGGTTCAATGTCAGGCCCGATGGCGACTCGTCGAGCTGGAAAGCCTTCTCGACAGAGCGACGGAAGAAGAAGGTTGTCATGGCGTTGAATGGAGAGACTAGCTTGTCGTTGACCTTGCGTGCCAGAGAAGACTCTTGTAGGAAAGCAGGCAGTGCAAATCTTTGATCATCGTCTTTTTGATCTTGGTCATCACCCGGGGCCTGAAATGCTGTCAGTATTTGCCTTTTGTATATACTAGAGCTTTGCACTTACATTGCAAGTATCCGCCAAGAATCGACAGTATAGAGACCACCGGCCAAGCATAATAGCCATCTCATTCAAGATCCCGTCAATCTCCTTCATATCCACACCCTCGTCCTCAGTTGGTGCAGTCACACCTGCGGCGGGCGGGTGGCCTGCCCTCTGCGCCGGGAGGAAGCTCTGCACCAAAAAGGTAAACGCATAAGATTTGATATCCATCAGCTTGCGATCCACATGTCGTTCATCACTCCAAGTGTCAAGGATGATGCCGCCCTGCACGTCCGCTTCAACCTGTAGCCGCTCAATAACTCGGCCCATCTTCCGAGGACCATAGTGACGCTCCACCAGTCCACCATGACCATCAATAATCTGGGCCATATGCTCAAAGAGCTTGGTCAAGGCATTGGCATAGAAGAAGCCATCCTTGGCCTGAGATCCGTAATCCGCATTGAGATTGCTGCGTGCTCGCGCCGCTACGCCCTGACAGACGTAGCGACCATAGACATCTAGGCCAACCTCAGACCGGCCGATCAACGGGAACAATTTGAAAAAGCGGGTAATCTTCGCCCCATCATTCTCCTTGACGGCCTTGTCGAATTCGCGAAGGAAGAGCCCACACAACGATTCCGCCGCATTATCCAGAGTGACACTTGGCGGGTCCGGCACTTCCGCAGTTGGGACCATCTCCGCAGCAAATGTCCCGTTGACCACGGCCGGAGGAACCTGTGCAGCCCGATGTAGATAGCTAGCAGCCGTCTCCCAGTCCTGGGACGCACCCATGGAGCCTGCCACGCCCAATGCACACGCCTTGAGCTCCGCAACCTGCTCCACGACCTCCAGTGTAGCCTTGACCCTCGCCTGCTCCAGATCCAGTCGTCGCACGGCACTGGAGATACGCTCGGCCGTGCTCGCAGCTTCGGAGAGCATCCCATGGCTGATCGATCTGGTGGTGTTTGTTTGGGTTCCGATGTGTGCGCGCATCAAATCCAGTCGGCCCAATTCCCGAGACAGGTCTTTCTGCGACGTCACTAGGGCATCTAGCCGAGCTGTCACGGACGCTTCTTGGCTGTGCAGACGAGAGAGCGCGGCTTTGATCTCCGCCACGGAGCTGGCATTGAAGACATCGGTTCGCGGGTGTTCGATTGCGGGGCTCAATTGTCCCGGTGATGATGACGGGGATGGTGACAAGGTATGGCCGTTTGCCTGGATAGGCGGCTGTGATACCGCCATCCTGGAAAAGAAGGGTGCCTGGTGTCGTTGCGACCAGGAGGCTTTGAAGAGTGGTTAATTGTTGATGCCAACTACGCCCGTTGGAGGCAGTCAAGTGGGGGCGGTGAGGCTCGGGGCTTTTTTTTTGGGGCGTTGGAGAGTGTGAAAGAGATTCAAGACAGATAGAAAGGAATCAAGGAGATTTGTTCCATTCCAAAGAAAATATTTCCCGTTTCTGAGACTTTGACTACGACATTTCAATTTTGGTGTCAGCCTGATTGTTCTGGTCTGCCTTTAAATTGCCCGTGGTGCTGATTCCAACTCAACGTCATTTCCCCCCACGATCACTCTACTACAGAGTACCTTCTCATACACTCAATTCGGCCATCTTCCGCTCGTTGCGTCTGAGCTGCTTTACTTTGCTCCTGTCACAGAGAACACTGCTTGTGTATCGTCACTATTGGACGCCGTCGCAAACCCCGCCATCAAAAGCACCCTAGGCACTCTCGTGCTATGGGCAACGAAGAGTCCAGCATGGTGGATGATTCCACCCGTCCCTCGGTGCTGGAGGGACGCAATATGGAAGCAGTGGCCAAGTATATCAAAGAGCGCAATGTACAGCGTATCGTTGTTATGGTATATCCAACATTTTCCGATCATTTATTCCAAACATGAAGTGCTAACTTCTAGACACAGGTGGGAGCAGGCATCAGTACTTCAGCAGGCATCCCAGATTTCCGGTCACCAGATACCGGACTCTACGCCAATCTCGCATTTCTAGACCTGGAAGAGCCAGAGGATGTATTCGACATTGGTTTCTTCCGACAGAACCCCAAGCCATTCTACGCGCTGGCGCATGAGCTCTACCCGGGACGCTATCGCCCCACCATCGCCCATTCCTTCATCAAGTTGCTCCACGATAAGGGTCTACTGTTGAAACATTTTACTCAGAACATCGACTGTCTCGAGCGCCAGGCTGGGTTACCTGGGGACATCATCGTCGAGGCTCACGGCAGCTTTGCGACACAGCGCTGCATCGAGTGCAAGACGCCGTATCCCGACGAGGAGATGCAAAAGAAGGTCCAGGACGGCGAAGTGCCGCACTGCTTGGTACCGCAGTGTAATGGCCTCGTGAAGCCTGACATTGTCTTCTTTGGCGAATCCTTGCCCCCGAGCTTCTTCGAGAGCCGCGACCTACCGGAACAGGCCGACCTCTGCATCGTGATGGGCACCAGTCTATCAGTCCAGCCGTTTGCCAGCCTACCTGTTCTGTGCAAACGAGGCACCCCACGAGTGCTGATCAACATGCAGCAAGTCGGGGGTCTGGGATCCCGTCCCGACGATGTACTCATCCTTGGGGACATTGATGCCGGAGTGCGCAAGTTTGCAAAGGCTATGGAATGGGAGGAGGAACTCGAGGCTCTCTGGGAAGAGACCAATCCCGATCCCAAGGCGCGAGAAGCCGAGAATGCGCCGTTGCCATCCCGGGACGAGCGGCTCCGACAGGAAATCGACCGGCTTACAGCGGATGTTGAGCGCACACTTAACCTGACGGAGTCGTATCAGCAACGCGTGCGGGAGAAATTGGGCGAGCCGAGCGAATCTTCGTCCCTTAAAGTGGACTCAAAAGCAGGAGGAGAGGCACGAGAAGAAGGGCTGGACCATGTGTTCCCGCACTTGGCGCGCAAATCGCGCTGAGCCGTGGAGACCAGCCCGACTCGGTTAGACGGGAGTAGATAGATAGAGATCACTTGGGAGTATTGAGTATGGACAACGGAGTCAGATGGGGTGATAGATCATGTCATGCTGGGGAAATGGATGACTCGGATGTATGAAATGAGACACGGTTCATGATCCATGATCACTGATCACTGATCAATCCAACGAGGCTTGCACTCACCGCTTCAACGCCAAGCGCAGAACGCTCTGGCCCTTGTCAGGACCCCAGTCAGCATTAGGATTTTCTTAGTTCACCTTGACGTCTGCATTACTCAGTTGGAGTTAAACAAGCTAGCGAGATTCACTAGTTCGGTATTGGTGGTCATTGTCGATCTTGTATCCATTTGATCTGATCGATTCTCATGGACTTCCGAGGTCGCCGCGGGGATTGTACTTTTGGCGACCCCATAAACAAGCAAAGACACACTACGTACTCACCAGATAACCTCCAATCCACTAATTAGCTGAACCAGTTAGGCCACGTTACAAAGTCAACCCCAAATTCTTGTTGAGAAAAAAAAAGAATCATTAGTCTCGGGGAAAACTAACACAATCACCCCAAAACGGGGTGAATTGACTTTGAGTGTTGTCCACCGCAGCCAAATCCAGCCAAGGCAGGTCCCCTGCCCCACGTCCCTCGTTCATATCGTCATTCCTCCTCCCCTCCTCCTCCTCCTCCTCTTCCCCTTCCTTTCTATCTCTCCCCCAGTTTTCAACTTGTACACACGCATCTCTATACATTCATCATGGTCGGAATTGGTCCTAAGCAGCCTCCGTCCCGCAAGGGTAAGCTTCATCGAGCTTCCATCAGCTTCAATTCTCATGCTAATCTTATCTATCCCTTCCTAGGCTCCAGGCACGAATTGCCGCAGAACCTGCTGCAGCCCATCAAGGATTTTGAGGATCAGTTCACTGTGGACCGCGCGAAGCTCAAGCAGATTGTGGCTCACTTTGTGAAGGAGCTTGAGAAGGGTGTGTTGCTCTATTGTAGAATCCGTCACACCGCATCGACCCGGCACTAACAGCTCCCAAACAATAGGTCTGACCGTCGAGGGCGGCAACATTGTGAGATTCCACAATCCGCGAGCATATTTACAAACACGGACCACTAACAACCCTTTCAATAGCCTATGAATGTCACCTGGGTTATGGGCTTCCCCGACGGTGAGGAGCAGGGTACCTTCCTGGCCCTCGACATGGGCGGCACCAACCTGCGTGTTTGCGAAATCACCCTGACCGAGCAGAAGGGTGCCTTCGATATCACTCAGTCCAAATACAGAATGCCCGAGGAGCTGAGGACGGGTACTGCCGAGGAGCTTTGGGAGTACATTGCGGACTGTCTGCAGCAATTCATCGAATTCCACCACGAGAACGAGAACCTGGCCAAGATGCCTCTGGGTTTCACTTTCTCCTACCCCGCCACCCAAGAATACATTGACCACGGTATCCTGCAGCGCTGGACTAAGGGATTCGATATTGATGGTGTTGAGGGCCAGGACGTTGTTCCTCCTCTCGAGGCCATCCTCAAGAAGCGGGTAAGTGGCAGCCGGACTGACCTTTAGAACTGTCGTTGTTCTACAAAGTGTATTGTCTAACTGTACGATTCTAGGGCCTGCCCATTAAAGTTGCTGCCCTGATTAACGACACCACCGGTACCCTTATTGCCTCCTCCTACACCGACCCCGAGATGAAGATTGGCTGCATCTTCGGCACCGGTGTCAACGCCGCCTACATGGAGAACGCCGGCTCCGTTCCCAAGATCGCCCACATGAACCTGCCCCCCGACACCCCCATCGCCATCAACTGCGAGTACGGTGCCTTCGATAACGAGCGCGTCGTCCTCCCTCTCACCAAGTACGACGAGATCATCGACCGCGACTCACCTCGTCCCGGTCAGCAGGCCTTCGAGAAGATGACCGCCGGTCTGTACCTCGGCGAGATCTTCCGTCTTGCCCTGCTGGATATCATCGATAACAAGCCCGGTCTCATCTTCAACGGCCAAGACGTTTCCAAGCTGCGCAAGCCCTACCTGCTGGATGCCTCATTCCTCGCTGCTATCGAGGAGGACCCCTATGAGAACCTCTCCGAAACTGTCGAGCTCTTCGAGCGCCAGCTTAACATCCGCCCCACCCAGCCCGAGTTGGAGATGGTCCGCCGCCTGGCCGAGCTGATCGGCACACGCGCCGCCCGTCTCTCTGCCTGCGGTGTCGCCGCCATCTGCACCAAGAAGAACATCGAGTCCTGCCACGTTGGCGCTGACGGCTCCGTCTTCACCAAGTACCCCCACTTCAAGGCCCGTGGTGCTCTGGCTCTGCGTGAGATCCTGGACTGGGCTCCCACCGAGAAGGACAAGGTTTCCATCCTGGCTGCCGAGGACGGTTCCGGTGTTGGTGCCGCATTGATTGCGGCTTTGACCCTGAAGCGCGTCAAGGCTGGCAACATGGCTGGTATCCGTAACATGGATGACATGAAGACCCTTCTGTAAGGATGCACCCGGTTTTTTGGTAGACACACCACGTCACGTTGTGAATATGATCCCGAAATAAAGGGTAATATCCAAAGATAGGATAAAAAGAGTTGAAGAATAATGAAATATATCTGGAATGGCAGCGCTGATTTGAAGAGTTCTTTTTTGGCTTGATACCTATCGGGACTGGCTTGTGATGTTCTTGTCGTTCGGTGATCTATGTACCTGCTCTACATGTTAGCACTTATGGCTCTGGGCCTTGGTCAATAGAGTTGTAGGTATGCTTGGTAGGTAGGAGTAAATACCACGATGATCAATGAATACTTGCTGTTAGCTTGAGTGTCTCGATAAGGTTGTTGCAATTGGTTTGAATAGCGGGAGGTTGGTGTCGAAAATACCTGTAGACTACTCAAGATCTTGTCAAAATATATCTCCACACTCGGAGCTGCTTAGCCAAGCCACAAATCCAATTTCTTGTTCCAAGATGTTCGACATTATTGCTAGAGACGACGAGCGATGTACCAAGCAAACGGCAAGACAGGAAAAAGGAATAAATTACTATATTCGTGACCAGAACGTGAGGTTGATATTTGGAGGGACACCAGAAACCGACGTTGTCGGGGTGTGTGGTCGCAACCATATTTATTTCAAGGTTATGTATTCCAGAAAACTCAGAAAAAGCATGAAATGGGATAATAACTCAGCTGGGAGAGTGCACGACTGAAGTACAACTCCAGTTTCTGCTATCGTGAAGTCGCCAGTTCGATCCTGGCTTGTCCCATTCTTTTTTATTTTTCGCCCATGGGAAGTATCTTCTTATATTATCTACGCCTGCATTCGGGATTGGTCATTCTCAGTCTAGCTAAAAACCTTGCAACCGGTTTTTTTTTCCGAACTTTTTATAGCATTTTCAAGCTATCAGGTGATATGCAGGGCGGATAGAGAACAGGGCGGGATCCCTTTAGAATATAACGTCACGTGATTTGGAGTCACTATCACTTCGAAAACGGAAGGTTGTGGCCAAAAAGCCCAGGCAAAAAATGAATCGGCGAAAAAAGAAAATGGGACAAGCCAGGATCGAACTGGCGACTTCACGATAGCAGAAACTGGAGTTGTACTTCAGTCGTGCACTCTCCCAGCTGAGTTATTATCCCATTTCTTGAGATATCCGCCCGCCTTTGCCACCATAAGGGAGAAACAATCCGCGTCGCAACACTTCCCAGCCAACCCGCCTGCTCACCCTCGGTGGAGCGGACTGTATGTTCGCCTTTTCTCGGGGCCACACTAAAGGTTCACTATTGCTGGTGACCACTAGGAAATATGAGGGCAAGTGATTGTTTGAACTGGAATTCGATGATAACCCTAGTTGATGCCTAGATCTACTATCTTGTACCTGACACAGAAAACATGGACACATTGGCAATGCACTGGGAATCGAGTTGGAAAAGGACAAGAAAAAGCAAGACCGCCATCTAATACATAGCAAGAGGCTCTAAAGCCATCTCAGTTATTGAACGAGGAGGAACAATTTCAAAATCTACAATCATGTTCATGTTGCGAGTCTGGACTAAGCATTCTAAACGGAATCCCCAATCCTTCCCATCAACACGAACACATTAACCAGACATCAAGCTCGTAGGCTTGTTGAATTGCTAGCTCACTTGCGCTTAGGAATGTAAGGAGGTGGACCCAAAAACGTGACCTTGGGCTTCTTCGAATCCTCCGTGCTGGAATGACGCGAAGACATCAACTCCGTCCGAGGTCGCTGCTGTGGTTGCGGTTGCGGTTGCGGCTATGAATTGGTTAGATATTGTTTCAAATTGATTGAACGGACTTTCTTACCGTTGAAAATGGCGCAGGTCTTAAGAGTGCCGAGTCTGCCCACTTGCTGTGTTCGATACCTCCGGATAGAACTCGAGACTTCATCTCGCGTGGTGGCGAGCTGGACCCTGCCCTGGGCGAGGTTCCCTTGGCGGATGTCTCTCTACGAATGTTTGAGCTACTTTGAACCAAGGTGGACCGCTGTGCCTCGGACACAGACCGGCTTGGTCCTTCGCTTCGAACAATCGTCTGAGAAACTGGAGCACCCCGTGGGGCCTTGAACATGGTGGTGTTCTCCTCAGAGGTAGTGCCAGCCTTGGAATAGTCAGTCATATCATTGGGCATGTTTTTAGTTGATGGATAAGGGTCATGTGCGGGGGAAAACGAGTTAAAGCCTGATTGTTGTTCATGAACACGGTATGCAGGGGAGGGTCGGACGCCAATTACCTTTGCTTTATTGAGTTGATACGTCGCATTCGAAGGACCTGCGAACATGGAACTCTCCATAGATCCGAGAATTGGTGGTTTGGTAGCAGACTTGGTGATCACTTGCTTGGAGGGGGTCGGATTTATGTCCATGTCCAAGAGCGACAGGGGTTCACCCGACGCGGTTCGAACGTTTCCACCCTCAGAAACTCGCAGTGATTCAAATTCCACGGTCGGTAACTCAGAAGAAACATCCCTCTTCTTGGGGGACAGGAATGACACTGCATCGATATTTCGCTGTTTCTTTTCATCGGAAGAGTCGGTGACAGTGGCCGAAGCACTTCGGGGCGGAGTGCGATAATTGTCAAAAATGCTAGTCGTGCCGAGCTGATCAGTATCGAGCTCTGGGGCCATTGACTCCATTTTTCGTAACGCAGAACGCTGATCCTGGCTTGGGGCGGGAGTGGAAGGTCCAGGAGCGGCCTCTTCTTCTGGAGGCTTCGAAGCTGCTCGACGCTTCTGGGACCACTCCTCAACCACTTTTTTCGCGATCGCTTCAATAACGACCAGACTCGTGGCCGTCACCGGTCCCGATCTCTCGCCAAGTGGGTGTGCGGCTTGGGAAGACCCTACGCTATCCTGGATATAGCCGAGAAGTTGCACCAATTGCCTTGCAATTTGTTCTATCTTTGTTAGTCCAATGAGCATAAAGGGCAGCTGGGGATCAGGGTAGTTCGAACCTTGGGTATCAGCGCTCAAAAAGGGCTCGTCCTCCTTGGGAAAAGTAATTCCTGTCAGCTCTTCCATGCCGGGGCTAAGCAACAAGTTCCGCATTTGTGTTTCTGTTTCGGCGTTCGCTTCCTCATCCTGGTCAATATCTAAAAGAACCGCAGCTGGTTCCTCCCTCTCTTTCACCTTCTGTCGCTCATCAATTGGCTTTGGCTTGTCAGCTGGCTTTGGCTCGTCACTTGGCTTTGGAGGAGTCGCCTTTGCACGACCGCTAAAGCCAGCGGTCTTCTCGAGAGGTACGATACGACGAGATGGGCTTGAGGAGCCAGGGACATTGTGAGCGGCACTCGCGACTGGAGTTAAAGATCCAGGAGTGACATACATCGAATCAGCAAGCGACGATTTCTGGACAGTCTTGGGAGTCATCACAGGCTTGGGGCCTATGGCAGGAGTTGGAGCCGTGGCCTTGGGAGCCATGACGGGCTTTGGAGCTGTGGCAGGCTTCGGAGTCATCACAGGCTTGGGGGCCATGACAGGCTTTGGAGTCATGACAGGCTTGGGAGTCATGACCTTGGGGGTCGTGGGAGGCTTTGGAGTCGCGGTAGCCTTGGGAGCTATGGCAAGATTTGGAACCATAGCCGGCTTTGGAGTCATGGGCTTGGGAGCCGTGGGAGGCTTTGTAGTTGTGGCACGACTAGGAGTCATTGCCGGCTTGGGGGCCATGGGCTTGGGAGCCGTGGGAGGCTTTGGAGGTAAGCTTGATGATGCCCTGGAGGAGACTGCAGGCAGAGGAAATGATGCTCGAGCGTTGGCCAGAAAGTCAGCCGGATTGGTCAGTTTTCCAGCATAGTTTTCGCTGGTTGCGTTGGAAGTTAGTTTATAGATACAATAGAAACCGCTAGTGTCAAGCAGGGCTCACTCACGTGGGTGCAGGTGCGGGTGCAGGTCTTCTCGGTCTGATCTCGGACAATCTGGCCCTATGAGTGGCGTGGGTGTCTCGACTACTATGGCGACGGTGTGCTCCCCGGCCTCGAGTTGGACGGGAGGCTGGATCATCTGGATTGTTGGAATCCAGCGCAGGATCTCGTCTGGCTGGCCCGCCAAGAGCCGGGAAGTGTGCACCAACATGGGTAGCGTTTCTTCTATCAGGTTAGTAATGTTCAGAGTCATAGGGGAAATTTTAACGTTTACCTGATTGGAGAACCTGGGTGGCGTGATCTGGTACCAACTACACCTCCACCATGACCAGAGGAGGGTTGGGCATAAGGGTGGTGGTGGTGGGCTGGTGCATGACTGAAAGATCTAGCTCTAGCATGCCCACCTGCGGGATGCCGGGGAGCCTCATTTCCGTGCAGAGATGCATTGAGTTGAGCACGGTGGCTCTGGCCATGCATGAGATCATCCAGCTGCTCTACCCTGCCAGTGTCGGCGGCAGTTCTGTGAAAGTCTAGAAGTTTCATTTAGTGTTAGTGAGACTCTTTGGAGAGGAAGGAGGATGATCGTAAACGTACTTGTCCATGCACTCAAGGAGGCTTGATTCTGCTGGGCCCGCCTCTGTTCGACTGTACCAGCAATATTTGAGTGCCGATGGAGTTCAATTTCGTCCATTGCCGCGATACGCTGGCGAGTGTCATCTGTGGTCGAGATGTACTCCCGACGGGCGGTGCCCAGATCCGCCTATAAAAACAGCCAAGTCAGTCTCTGGGGAGTCCATGCCAACCTAAGAGGCAGAGATCATCGAATTCCGGGGTCATCTCACCATCTGTAACGCTCTGAGGCGGGCCTCCTCGGCCTCTCTGTTTCGCTTCGGATCGGGAGCCATGGCGAAGAGGTGCGTCGAAGAGGGTGCTGATGGAGGGATTAGAGCAAGGAACCGAGGACCGGAGAACGGTGAAACGGAGTGGTAAGAGTGTGATGGAAATGAGTAAAGATAGCCGCAAAGCGATTGATTCGGGATGATGATTTTGAAAGACACGCTCTGAACGAGTGTGTAAACAAGAGATTGTCAGGACACCACCCACTGGGCAAGCCAAGATCCTTTGGACTCTGGGTGCCAGGAGTGGTAATCCAGACAAAGATGTGGTGTGAGATCCTCAGTGAGTAGCGCTGAGATTCGTACCCGAAAAGCAATGGAAGGGAAGATGGAAGAAGGAGAAGGCGAGGAGTTGAGAAAGAAATGCGAGAGAGAAGCGGAGGATAAACAAAGCGAGGCGCGTTTGTGGTTGCCAAAATGGCGGGAGCGACGACGAGCTGGATAGGGAAGTTACCACCCACCGGAGTCAAACGCAGTAAAACGGCAGAATGGAGAGATCAACTGGTTTGTGTCTCTGGCACTAGCTGACTGTAACCTTGATCCCTATAGAAGGCTGGTCTTGTGGAGAGGATTCTGACCCCCCCCCCAATTGTATTAGCAGCAGACAGTGTCAGCAAAGAAATCCCGATATTGAAGGCTGTAAAGAACAGGTGTTTAGTGATTCAAGCTCTCTTTGTATTGGGCCAATATATGTACAAGGTGATGCGACCAGTGGAAAAGAACCCATATTCTATAGATAAACGCGAGATGGCCGCGGGATTGACAGTACTAGGAAGCACTGCAGGAATGACCTTCGCCATCATCTAGAGTACAATGTTAGTTTATACTCATGATAGTAGAATTGCCTTTCATGAAAAACACAGGGAACTTACTTCGAATGATCTTGGCAACTGCCTGGATGACACTGACACCCATGACGACGAGTCCAAATACGACACATGCATAAGCTGGTATTTTCTCCCGTCGAGAGGCACTGCTGAGTTTGATGTAGCAAAGTGGAGGGAAGATGTATGCTAGTGCTGCTGCGCTGGTTGCTCCAATCAGCTCGAACACACTGCCGAGGTCGCACGTAATCAATGCCAACGCCATCGAGGTCAGGACTAGAGCCGTCGTGAAGATCAGGTGCCGATGGGGGTTGTAAGGCTCGTCTGGGAAGTAGTATGTTGTCATAACAGAGCGACAGACGAAGGCCTCGAGTGGAAGGGTAGTCAGCATGTTCAACCCAAAGCAACTGGCCGATGTTAGCAAAGAGAAATCCGACGAGTAGGGGCCAACTGCCTTACAATCGCGCAATGTTGACCAAGATATTATCTGACGGGAAATTGTTGAGCACATTTCCTTGCGTCTTCGAGCCAAAAGAGAGGAATCCCGCAATGCCCATGGCCAGACACATGACCAGAGATACTCCTGTAGAGTAATGGGTCACTGTCGTAAAGCGGTCGAGTGTTGGTTTCTTCAATGACCCGTAGATCAAAAGGCTGTTATGATCTGCAATAAGGTTATTACTTGGTATGACTCAACGAATTGCGGGAAACATACGGCAGACGAATGCTGTAGATGACTCGATATTAGCAACTGACTTGTACAAGTTCTAAGGTCCGACTGGCATACCAAAGGATATCACGCCCACGGCTTGAAAGAACCCCGAGTTGAATATGAGATGACTCTTGATCTCCCCTCGCGAATCTGCGGGGACACGGAAGCCCTGTGTGATGACCGTCACCACGATCACTATCATGCTGACCAACGCCAAGGCGGATGCTTTCGCCAACTATGAATCCGTTAGCTCTGGGAATGCATATAGGGAGAGGCGACGATCCCACCTTTGCGATGTCCCTGTATAATGAGAGGGGATAAGAGATGCCAAGAACGAAGAGCACAATGACAGCCCGACGGTCAGTAAGTAACCATAGAAAGGACATTTCCCGAAGGGACGGAAACATGGCGCCCAGGACATGCGGAATCGTGTCACCAACAATGATGCAAAAAGCAACCATACCGCCGAATGCGAATGCCCATTGCGCGATGGAGATTGCTATCAGGCCACTTCTTCCGAAGCAATACTGCATAGTAGCTTGGAACGAGTCTGCCCCACTCATCTTGGAATTGACGACGATCAGGCGAATTGTCCAGTCCACCGTAAGAGTCAATGCCGTCAACAGTAATATCCCCATGGTCATGCCGGCTTGGCGAAGTGCGTAGGGCTGACCAATGATCCCTGCCCCGATAATGCTGTTTGCCATGTTCATGAACGCCATCTTCATTCCGCTCCTTGGCCGCGCGCTCTCAAGGTGTTCCTCCGGGAAGAAGTCGTCCGAAGTTGCCAGTGTCACACTCGGGGCCTCAATATTGGTGAGCAGGGGAACTGTTTGCCCAGTATTTCGTACCCCTGACCTGCCCTGTTCGCCGAGCTCGTAGTCTTCGTCGTCTAGCCATGGCGCATCGCTGTCGGGGCTGCGGGCACGTCCGTTCGAATGGTGATCGTCGTTTTCCTCGTCGTCCTCCTCGAGATCAAAATGGACTCGGTTTGTTGTACGGGGCGTACGACGTTGTCCGTCTGGAGTGGGAGATAGCATTGAGGATTGGCGCTGGGCATCTGACCGAGTGCTGCTTGCAGGCAATGGGGGCGAGCCTGTCGAGGGGGAATGAACTATTAGATCATCCAGCTCTTCTGTGGGAGAAGACAGTAGAGACTGGGCTTCAGGCTCATGCAGGCCATTCTGGCCAGTCAGGAGGTCATTGTCTTGTTCATCTCCAGGCATTGTTGACCTTGAGGATCAAGCTGAAGGTATCGGGATGCTCTTGAGGCCAGCATATAGGGTTGCACGTGATGCTTATCGATAAGAGCTCTTTGTTGCCGCTCCACGCGACGATTTCCAACGGCTCGCCAAGTGGAGGCCAATTACGCACCATGATATCATTGAGCAGAGCAGTGAACTATAGTTCAGCAGCATTAAGAGAGTTAAGGATAGTCAGGTAGATTTTGAAGAACAATTTGTGGCAATGATGGACAGGGGGAACAAAAACATCACAGTGCTAAATATATCTCGTGCCAAGCCCTTGGTGAATTTATAGTTCCATAAGTTCTAACTTGTAAATGGTGGCTCAAGTGGGCCTGAATAAAGATGGTTCCCAATGAAAAGCGATCGGTCTAATCTAGATCTATAGATAGGCAGTTTAAATCTTTCAAATGCCTGAAAGTAAGACTTCTATCTCTAAACCCATTGGGTATGCCAACGGCATCATGTGCTCTGGTGCCTCAGGCAACCTCCAGAACGTGAACGACGCCCCTCAACTTTTTTTGCATCTTGTCTCCGTTACCCTCAATCTGGTCGCTGAATCGTTTTGTTCCTCAATTGATGGAAATATTGCTCACCGTCTGAGGTGGCGGAACTAGATATGAGCCTCTCATCAACATGACCCAGCCAATTGACTTAGGGCACAGCCTGTTTCAAAGTACAGGCTCGCCTCTACAGCTCCAACTCAGCGCAACAGCAAATTTCACTCAAGCCGCAACTGAATCGATACCAAGATCGACAATCAGCTTCGGCCACTGGAAAGATCTGCAGTCATTGTGGATTACAGAGGCTCCAGAACTTGAGCTGCGTATCTTTGTCAGAGCCGACCCTCTGGTTGAGACCGCTGGGCCCACATTCATTGCCTTTCTGGAGGAAGGACTCTGCAATTCAAAGGTATTCTCAGAATATTTGCTCTATTGTCCTCGACCATTTATTGACTCATAGTGATCACAGGTTTGGACTGATCTGGAATTCGATATCATCCTCAAAAGGCGCTCCAAGTTTGGAGATTCCTTAGCTTCGGGCACCCACTGCCTCGAGTTTGGTCTTTGTCGAAGGCGCACATCCCATGCTGCTACAAACAGCAAGAGCATTCCTCCGATCTTGAAGAATCCCCCGGAAGCTCACAGCCCTTCTAATATTCCAACGGCGTGCCTGGCATCCATTGACATCCAACTGCGATACGCAAGCTACGATGTCCCGCAACAAATGGAGATACAGGCTCTGGAAACACTGGATTACAAATCTGAATATGAGACTGAGCATCCACATGGATCTTGCTCGCTGCAATATACCCACTCGACTGGAAAAATTGCCGCCGCGGCTTTTGCTCTGTCCACCATCGAGGACCTGCTCCTCCCCTTCGACCAGCCTTTCAATACGGACGAGAGCAGCAATTTTGATCCCATGAGGCAAAAAACAAAAGTCGAAGACCTTTCACTACAATTTTCGGACCTATTCAACTTTGGCTTACGGAAATTGATTCTCTCGGGTACTACTAGAAACCAACACGTCAAGGTGATTGGCAGAAGCAAACTTCAAAACTTGTCCCTGCTCGCACCGGCAGTTTTCAATCTAGAATACCGTGAAGTGAGTGTCCTCATATACCAAAAAGATAGTCGACGCTTATCTGTGTGTTCAGGCGATGAAACAGAGAGCTGCTTCGATCTCTACGATCAGGAGGTCACTCATGCCGATGCTCGAAAACAGCAACAATCCTGTCCTCCAGAGCAAGCTGTCTGCGATAATGCGGAGGTCAACTGGTGGAGAAGAGTTCGTAACATCTGGGATGCCACATGAGACACCACTGAAAAACAACTTCAAGTCCACAATGGAGTCATCCCTGTGGAGTATTGCCCAGCATCAACTCAAAATGGCCAAGACCTTCAAAACATCCGCATCGTTCTTTGAGTCAAACTGCCCGGCAAAAAAGCCACCCCTCCAGGCAGATGAGGACAATGCTCTACCGGCACCCTCGGAGCAAGACTTTGGTTTCGACAGCGAGATCCTGGGACTGTACAGCGATCCCGGGATACCTTCTAACTTGAACCATTCACGGGTGTCAGACAAGCTGCTCTCTGATGGCAGCAGCATGCTTAGTTTCCAGGACTTACACGAATTAACTCAGACCACTGAAATGACCCAAACGACTCAGACAACTATTGAGAATTGTTCCCAGACTCCCGAGTGCCAGCCTTGTGGCTGGGACGATATAGATATTATTCTTTCAGACGAGATTTTGATGGATGAGGACTTTGAACAGTATGGAGATTTTGACGACATGGAACTATTTTAGAGACAACTCAGCCTAATTGTCTGGGAAGAGGATGTTATAGCCATGCGTATACTACTTTCTAATCAACATAACTACACGCTACTTCATTACGCCACTAAAAGAGATTTTAGATAGCGATCTCAAGAGCTTCGAAGCACCGTAACTGCGCATCCACAGGAAAAACATGGATTTTAATCGCGATTTCAATTTTCACGGTATGCCCTACATGTCAATACACACCGACAAGAATAACAAAAATGGGTCGAATCCAGAAGGGATCAACAGACAAAAATGGACAGTGGGTATCAGTCGCAGGGTAACAACACGAAAGCAATAACATGGAGTCATCGGAGAACTACAATGCAAGCAGCCTGCAATGTGAAGAGTGTGTCCGATGACAAGCACGCCGAATCCCCGGCGTTACATGAGCATGGCAATTTAAGCCTTGTGCTCATCGTGAGACAGCGCATCGCGCTCACCGGGAGAGTTTCCGGCCAATGCATCTGGGGCAATCACCCATGAGGCAACATTCAGGTTCTCTGCAGTCTTGCGTACCGAGAGGCTGGGCTCGTAGGCCTTAATGAATACCTCATCGAGGGCACGGGCTTTGCGACCAGCAAAGTGGCGGTACTCGGTCACGATGTCTTCGTGTTCCCAACCCTGCAGGGTTCGGAAACATCCGATCATCGAGCCGGTTCGGTGCTGGTGAAAGATATTAGATTGGAATCTGATGATAATCTGATGATAGAGATGATGTGAGTTGGAAGCTTACCTTGCCCTGATTGCAGTGCACAACGATTGGATGGTTCTTTGGCTCCATAAGAATTTCCATGACTGTGTCTACAGTCTGGTGGGCCGACTTAACAGAACCTTCCTTATTGGGCACAATTGGCACGCAGACACTGCGGACATCATTTTCGGCAAGGTAAACCTTGACTGCCGAAGCGTAGTCCTCCTCAACGAAGCGGCTGAGAAAATTGTGAGCAGACGGTCATAGAAACTGGCATAGGAAACTTACAGGATAGTCTTGATGCCAATGGCCTTCCAAACATCCAGGTGCAGGACATCTGGATAGCCAGATCGGTACACACCGTTGACGACCTGCGCAAAGCGCTCGGGCACGTTCAGCTGCAGAGGCAGCCCGGCCCCCAGGTCAATATCTGCATGATCTAGTGCACAGTCAGTCACCAAGTCAGCGTACATGAGGGAGGCTTTGGCCTTGCTTGGAAGGTCGATGTCACTTACCCGACCGATAGCCCTCCACAACTGGAGGGACTGCTGGCGAGGTCTCGTGTCCCATCTCCGCGAGATATTGAGCCTGATAGCCCTCAACACGGCTGGGGTCACTCGATGGATGATGCAGTGTGATGTGATGAGTAGTGATGGATGAAGCTGCAAGTGGAGGAGATGGAAGAGGAAGAGGAAGAGGAAGAAGGGAAGAAGCGAAGGAGAAGAGAATGAGAGGAAGAAGATACAGGCTTGAAGATGTAAATATAGGGCACATGAAGAAATCCGAGTCTCGAGTCTTGAGTATGATCCCGGGTCGTATCGTGAGATTTTGATGGATAAGGGTTTGAATAGTACAAAGATTTTGAAGACATAGAGCTATTTTAGAGAGTACTCAGCCTGGTTGTATACGAAGGAGATGTTATACCCGTGCATAGAGCACTTATTAGAATGATATATCACTACAAACTGTCTATCCATCCAAAAATATCTACTCTATTACGATACCAAGAGCTAGTAGACCTGCTAATCGTTCATTGAGAGATATCAAACATGACTGTCGGTCTAAAGATACAAAATTTTGATGTGTACATGCAACCCAACTCCAATTAGAACCATAGGGTAAATGCACGCTCGAAAATACCAGCAGACAGCATCAACAAATGCCATAGAAACTAGCCTTTTAAGTGACCAGAACGCCTGTGCACCAAACCAGCAAAATTTCCAGGATATTTCCCGTGTGATAAACACCCAGCATTCACGCAGTCTTTCTGAGCAGAGGCTTGGGCTCGTTGCGAGACAACTTGGGACGCTCACTGGAAGCTTTGCTGTTGGTCAGTCGGTCAGGGACAGTGACCCACGCGGCAATGTTCAAGCGCTTTGCCTTCTCGCGAATGCTACGCAAGGGACTGTATGCGGCGATAAAGGCCTCATCGAGGGGTCGGGCCTTCTTCCCTGCAAAGCTTCGGTACTCATTGAGAACGGCATCGCAGCCCCAGCCCTGGAGTTTGCGGAAGCACGCAATCATGCAACCTGTGCAGTGCTAGTGAGAGATATCAGATATGAATTTGACAGCAAAGATGATAAAAAACAGAGACTTACTTTGCCCTGGTTGCAATGAACAATCATCGGATGATTCTTCTTATCCATAAGAGCATCCATAATGGTGTTGACCGTCTCGTCAGGGGTTTTAGTAGTCCCTTCCTTGTTGGGTACCACCGGGATACAGACACAACGGATGTTGTTCATGGCACAGAACTGCTGCACAGCCTGGCAATATTGCTCTTCGACGAAGCACCTGCGAAGATGGTGAGCAGAAGTTAAACAAAATTGACCCAAAAGACTTACAGGATAGTCTGAACGCCGACGATTTCGAGGACGGTCAAGTGTACGGCTTCCGGAAAACTCGAGCGGTAAACACCCTTGACCACCTAGACGAATCGTTCCGGAATCACCAGCTGCTGAGGACGATCACCCTCTCGCCCTGGTTCCTCCTTTCCGGGATGATCTAATGCACAGCCAGTCACCAATCGAGCCTTCAGACTTGAAAATTGATGCTACTTACCCCGGGAAGGTGGCTTTTCATTGGCCATCTTGGCCAGACGCTGAGCTCGTGGGGTTCTGTTTGGACTTTCCAAGGTTATCACCTCAGCGTCCCGAGGAGAGCAGAAAACAGTATCGGCGTTGATCTGTAGTCTGATGATCAGCAGGGTGGCCAATATCAAGAAGGCCGATGGAAGGGATGTTGGATGTGAAGATACATACACAATGGGAAGTGGGGAATGTCAGAAAGTGTGAAGAAAGGTGAGAGGATGAGGATAATGGAGGGTTTGGTGGGGAAGAGAAGAGAAGAGAAGAAGGAAAGGAACAGAGGAAGAAGAGATAGCCCCGGAGATGCAAACATAGGGCAAAGATGGAGAAATTTGAGTCTCGAGTCTCTAGTACGTGACCATCCGTGGTATGATATTTTGATGGATGAGGATTTTGAAGACAGGAAGCTATTTTAGAGAGTACTCAGCCTAATTGCCTACGAAGATTTTATACCTGCCATGCATTTGCAGGTAACATAATGATGGAGTGAACTTTTTAAAAATGAATTTTATTAGGATGCCGTACATGCAGATTGATCAATAACGACAATGATACATGGGATGTCAGCATCAAAAAATGGGATCCCCAAAAAAGCATTCACAAGACAGCATTGTAAAAATTCCGAGGCGACCAACGCCTGCCGTAAACAGCTCACGCGTATCAACAGACCAAACTTGTCTGCCAAAATCCACGTGCGCCCAACTCTGCGCACTGCATTGAATTTGAGCCTCAGACTAATTTTGAGCCAGAGGCGGGTGCTTGCCAGGGTAATCGGTTCTCAGACGATCTGGTAGAACAACCCAGGAAGCGACGTTAAGACGCTTGCCAGCCTTGCAGATACCACGGCCAGGTGTGTATGCCTGGATGAAGGCCTCATGGGAAGACCGAGCTCTATCTCCTGCGAAAGACCGGTACTTGCTGATAATGTTCGAGTGACTCTAGCCCTGAACTTTCCTAAAACAACCAATCATGACACCAGTGCGATGCTAGGGAGAGATGTTAGACCCGAACCTGAGGGCAGGGATGATAGGAAATGGAAGCTTACATTTCCTCCAACGCAAAGGACGAGGATTGGAGATGAGTCTGGCTCATTAGGATGTACATTACCTCGTCGACAGTACTATCGGCTGTCTTGGCAGTGAAGGCGTCGTCCTCGTCGGGCGCAATGGGGATGCACAACATGTGGACTTTGTTTCTCGCTAAGCAGTTCTTGAGCGTGTAATCATAGTCTCTGGTCACGAATCGCCTGAGAACATATAAGCGGATGATAATCGAAGCTGACCAAATATACTTACAGAATGGTTCTGATTCCAACGGTTTCGTAAACATCAAGATAACCGACATAAGGATATTCGGACCTGTAAAGTCCGGATACAACTGGGCAAACTTCTCAGGCAAAGTAAGCTGCAGAGGGATTTGACCCTCTCCCCCATGCTCTGGTACTCCAAAGTACTCTGAACAACAGTCAGTCACTCAGTCAGGGTACACGAAGGAGGGTTTGGAGTTCGGTGGGAAGGTCAATGTCACTTACTTGGCAGATAGCCCTCTGTAGCCGGACCGGCGTTAGGTAGACCATCGTCTCCAAGATTGATGAGAGGTCCGGTCTGGTCGCCTTCTCCAATCGAAGGAATACCCACAGGGATATCCATAATTGTGGCCTCGTACAAGTGGCCAAGCGGGACACCAAAGCCTGCCTCCTGAGCAGGACAGGCACTCATATGAGCCTCCATGTAGGCTTCGGTAGCCGGTGGCATGTCCGACATATCTAGATGCCCCACGCAGTGGAAGGTCGAAGGGAAATATTTCAAGATGTGGAAGGGTGTAGACGTTGAGGGAATGAGGGCGGAGAAGATGGAAGAGGAAGAACAGAAGAGAAAGAAGATATAGGCTCGAAGATGGGACAAACATCGTGAAATCCGTACGTGATCGTGCCGTGTCATAGACGCGCCAAAGATGAAGCAAACAATAGAAGGAAGAGAATGGAAATGAAAATAATTGATGTTTATGACTCGGTGACGAGCATTTTCTAGCACCGCTCCATGAATGAAGCTATATCGATATGCCCACTTAGGGCTTCCTGGTTATACTTGTCCCATGCCGCATGAGGTGCTATTCCTTACTCACCCGCCAGTCCTCGCATCGAACTTGAGCTCTCTATTTATAAAGATATAAAGATAGAACCCCGGATAGTTGTCCATGCATACCGCGGTTATATAGGTCAATATTGAGGTTAGAACTGAGGAGTGATGAGCTGATCAAGGGTATCAGGTAGCGATAGACTTCAAATGAGATGGCTGTTAAAACAGAGGACCAGATGATCAAGGACAGAATCGCGAGTGAAGGATATGAGCCCCAAATTCTGGTCAACAATGGGGTTGTGACTGTCGAGGCTCCCAGGCCCAGAGCAGCAGCAGTTCGAGGTGCAATACCAGGCGGGTAAATGCAGCCTCGAGGCTACTAAGACTCCTCACCAAGTCCAAACATTCTGATGGAATTGTTCCAAGCACTGAAAGAATGATTAGCTAATGCCCTTCATACAGAAAAGCCTGATATCGAAACTTACGCTTCACACACTTCCTCCACGGAGATCTCCTTGACCGCAGCAATAACATGCGCAACGCGGGCAATGGCCACGGGCTCATTACGTCCCTTGACCATCATGCCCTTCTGCCACTTCTCCTTCTTGACCGACTTGGGTAGATCGGGAGCACCGTTCAAGTGCTTGGCCGATGCATGCGAGGGACGGATCTCACACTGGAATGACACCGTTAGTCCGGGATCCTGTGGTCTGAACAAGATAATCAAGTACGTACCCAAGGTCCATCAGTCTCAATCTGTAACCTTTCTAACGGAATGGCCTTCACCACTTCCAGGTTCTCCTCTGTCTTCATGCTGCAGCCGTTTACGCCGATGTCCAGGCCAAGCGCCACGAGCCGCTGCATCTCCTCCATTGTTCCAGTGAAACTGTGCACCAGACCACCCTTCGGAAGCCTGTCTAGCCTCGAGGCCAGCAGCCTCTCAAAGTCTTCGCTAGCAGCTCGGGAGTGGAGGAACAATGGCAATCCAACCTCAATGGCGAGGTCTAATTGAGTCTCGAAGTACTTCAGTTGCGGCTCTTTCTTGCTGAGGAACAGCCGGTCATAGTCGAGACCAATTTCACCAAAGGCGACAGCAAAACCTGCCTCTTTGGACTCAAGGGCTAACTTTCGCAGATCCTCGATCATCTTTGATGGGCCGCCGGGGTACTCGTCGAAGAGCTTGGCCTGGCATGGGTGCACACCGACAGTTGCATAGCAAAAGCCAGCTATGAATGTGTGGGTCAGCCACCGAGAAAATTCCGAATTATGCCATCAACACACTACTTACGGTAGTCTCGGGCTATTTGCACCGCTGCTTCAGATTCGACTAGATCTGAGCCAGTCACCATGAACTTGGCACAGCCGACATCCTTTGCACGCTGGATAACATCATCCAAATCATCATCGTGGGCTTTCTTGCCGTGATAATGACCACGGAACATGGGATCGCTCAGGTTGATGCCGATCTGAATGATAACACAGGTTAGGCTTTTGCGGCTCAACGGGTATGTGTGCCAAGACTTTAGGGCAAAGGAGATATCAACCCACATCGACATATCGGAGAGGTTTACTTGACTCTTCCATTCTGGCTGTGAGTTGTTTTGCAGATGTGGAAAAGGAAGAATATTGTGGGCTTATTTTCGCAAAGTTTGAATATTGATGCGAGTGAGAAATGAGATTGTTCACTCGAGCAAGTTCTGTGCGATAATCAGTCTTTTATACTTTCAACTTCGACAACGAGGCTCTTCGCTTTACACCAAAGAGGACCGCGACTCCATGACTCAGAGGTTCTGCTTACCTGGGCTGACTCTTTGCGAATGGCACAGATAGCTGAACAGGGATTTATTGATCCCCTGGACTTTAATCGCCGAGGTAGCGTGACTGCCGAAAGTATTCAGAGTCCTGGCACCAGCAGACACGATTTGCATGAGCAAACGTCGACGCTGATGTGGCAATTGCGTCGATAATCGAATATGCGCTTTAAAGCTAAGCGCTGTCTATCGCAACGACCGATTTGTGTTGACTCACGAGTCTGAAGTCCCCAGCCACAGGTAGGGCTTAGCTCCCGTTCGGTGGCGCAGCACTGGAGTTTACATAAGCGTGGCAGTCAGGGCCCCGCGGAGAGAAATCCGGGTTGGTGTCGGTGGTCTGCCGATGTTGATCGCTGCAGGGTTTCAATCAGACAACCAGACCGTGGCAGGTGTGTGGTTGAAGGAAAGCCTGCGGGGAAAGTGGATGCCGATTCTTGATGTTAAGGGCAAGACGCTTCAACAAGAAATCGCGAGTGGACGCATCGGGAGGCATTGTCCCGAGATGTTTATCGACCGGCGACAGTACTTCTAAATGATTGAAAATCAAAGCTAACGAGAAAACATCAAGAGCACAAAAAGAGCCTTTTATAAATTCATTCCGCCATTGTGCCTATGCAAACTACACAAAAAACCTCACCTGGCCAACATCTGTGATTTTCCAGGCGCGTCAAAGTCCGGGGTAAGTCCGGGGACATTGCCGTGGTGGAGACTTCCAGGATGCTACACGGAGAATCACCGCGATAAGGACAGTGGTCTTTGCCCAGAGATGACCAGAGGCCCTTGCTGAGTATTTAGCCTTCTCTGTCTGGCTGGTTTTTTCCTTTTGCGACTTTCGACTTTACCCCTGTCCACTGCCAGTGTTGCTGTCGCATACACTTTCGCAGCATCATTCGCTTCGGTGATCAGCCTTCGACTCCATTGGGGCCATTGAATCAGTGATTGATATCATCTGGACAGCCGGGCCATCAAAAACATTGCCAGGATGGTGGGTCAGACACTTTTATCTACGCAACAGGTCTCGGAGCACAAGACACCCGAGGACTGTTGGATTGTAGTGGACAACCAAGTGTGGGATGTTACCGACTTCCTCGACGAGCATCCGGGCGGATCAACCAGTACGAATTCAGACTCAATTCCAATTGAGAAGACCACACTAACGACTTGTCCTGCAGTTATTTTAAAGTACGCAGGCCGCGACGCAACAAAGGCCTACTCCGAAGTCCACGCCCCCAGCGTCCTAAAAACAAACCTGCAATCCGACAAGTTCAAAGGCGTGCTGGACAAATCCACCATTGACGACGCATGGCTTAAGCCACCACCAGGCGAGAACCGGAAACTTCTCCAGGACAATGAAAAGCCACCTCTCGAAACCCTGATCAACTCTCATGACTTTGAGGTGGTCGCATCCAAGACCGCCAGCAACAAAACTTGGGCATTCTATTCTAGCGCAGCAACAGACTTGATCACCCGCGATGCGAACAAGTCTTGCTTTGATCGGATATGGTTCCGGCCACGCGTGTTGAGAAATGTGCGGTCTGTGGATACGAGGACGAAGATTCTCGGCGGTGATTTTAAACTACCACTGTTTGTGAGTCCGGCGGCGATGGCCAAATTGATTCATCCTGGAGGAGAATGTGCGATTGCACGGGCATGCGAAAGCAAAGGGATTATGCAGGGAGTGAGTTCAACTCAACTCAACTACTGGCTTCCCCGAAATTACTCTGATACTAATCACTCTATAGATCTCCAATAACTCCTCCTACACAATGGACGAACTACGCACCGCAGCCCCATCAGCCAGCTTCTTCTTCCAACTATACGTCAACCGCGACCGCGAAAAATCCGCCGCTTTACTCCGCCAATGCTCGTCAAACCCCAATATCAAAGCCATCTTCGTGACCGTGGACGCTGCCTGGCCGGGCAAGCGCGAAGCCGATGAGCGGGTCAAAGCCGATGAGAGCTTATCAGTGCCCATGTCGCCATCCAAGGCGCAGAATGATAAGAAAGGTGGTGGTCTGGGCCGTGTCATGGCTGGATTTATCGATCCGGGCCTGACGTGGGAAGATCTGCGATGGGTCCGACAGCACACGCATAAGCCGGTGTGTTTGAAGGGGGTGATGTCCGCGGATGACGCGCTGTTAGCGCTCAAGGCTGGCATGGATGGGATTCTACTGAGCAATCATGGGGGTCGGAATCTGGATACTAGTCCGCCGTCGATTATTACGTTGCTTGAGATCCAGAAACGATGTCCCGAGGTCTTTGAGAAGATGGAAGTCTACGTGGATAGTGGTATCCGGCGTGGAACGGATATTCTGAAAGCTGTCTGTCTGGGCGCGACCGCCGTGGGTATGGGCCGGAGTATGTTGTTCGCGACAAACTACGGACAGGAGGGCGTGGAGCATTTAGTTGACAGTAAGTGGTAACCCTGCTATCTTGTTTGTTGAGTTGGAATTGGAGGTACTCGTGGGAGATGACGTTGCGGAACTAACAATTTGTTCTCCACAGTCATGCAAGATGAGTTGGAGACGGCCATGCGTAACGTCGGGATCACCTCGTTGGACGAGGCCAGTTCCGACCTGGTACACACGGGCGATGTTGACCACTTGGTCCCGGCATCCCGAGCACACCCCTACGCCAGGGCCATTGCCAAAGGCCGACGGGATTCTAAGATTTAGAGAGGATACACACCGGCAATGCATTGTATTCCTTGGGCAAGGAGGGATTGTGTGATAGGCTCAGGTCTAGTGCGATCAGGGATAGACCTAGGTCTACGACTATACTCGGAAGTAGAGCAAACCTAGAAGGCGATGATGAATATTGCACTACCGTTGGTACTTTAGTTTACACTAGAACGTATGATCCGAATTACCATGAGTGTCGTGTCGTCACACCATCCCAGCATTATCCCCATCAACTTTCCCATCTAATCCCCCGGTCGCATAAAATTGTATCCAACCATACTGCCAGTAATGAATCACAGCAGGGGGGAAGAATTCCACCTCTGCACCCCCGGAATCCCACCAAACGGATTGTGGCACCTGCCCGGTCCTGGCCCTTACTGGCGCTCTATTGCTGTACCCCTGGCCATAACAGACGAGAGACAGGAGCACATACTGGACAAAATGAACTGCGCCACAGCCCGTGAGGGGTCTGGTGATCAGCGGCTTGAGTTGGCGAGGTGGGATTACAAGAGGAGGGGTGTTCCGGGGCTTCCGCCAGCGGTGTGGGCTTGATGATGCCCGTGGAAGGAGTTCAGACGAGAGGGTATACTAAGGATAGGGTAGGAAAGTACTCGGAGTACAGGGTACTTGGGACGGGTAAACTGTGGCTGTAGATGGGTGTATATTATTCGGTGTTTTATTGCATGCAGAAACTCACCGATTACGACTGGGATCCATGTTGTTGAGCAGCAATCTGATACGATACGGTCGACGAGTCACAATCTGATTTGAGGAGGGGGTGATAGGTTGAAATTATGTACCTCATTCTACGATATTGCAGGGCATAGATCAGACCACCTAACCCCAATCCTTATTTACAGGAGTCAGTACTGTTGACTGATGATGATTCCTGGTTGAGACTTGGACTCACCGCCAGGAGGTCATGGGACTTCCTTCTCCTATACAGTAGTAACTGTACTTTCTGCGTTTGTGGTTAAACCGTTGAGTCGATCCTATCTTTATTTAGCCCGGATCTGATTTGTCCGTTTAATCTTCTCCTCTTCTCCTCGAATCAGATTTCTGCACAAGGAAGAATGTTACGTCAATTTCGTCCATGGTGAATGGTCAATGGCTCTGCTGACGCGGAAGACCTGCAGATGTACAGTAGACGGTGAGGACCTGCGGGGAAAAGAGTCTCATCGGTCTAGGTACCGCCAGTTGTACATGTATGATATACTAGATGATGGTCGGGAATCGTGACTTATCCCCGGAATCCGGGAATCGTATTCCAAGAATCGTATTTCCAAGCCTGAGGGGACAGCTACAATTGTAAGACGAATGACCATGACGATCGGGATTGACCCCGTAGTGCACATCGTGGGCGGGTCGGGGCCTGATAATTGGGGCGGGGAGGAGGATCAGCACTCCGAGTTGAGGGGCTGGACTGGGCTGGATTTTCCTAGGGAAAGAAAAGAAGGGAAAACAGAGCCTTTTCCGTTGAAGGAGACTCTAGGCTGCACGGTAGAGGACGGACCGGGAAATATTTCAGGTCATTTGGGTGTGTACTGGTGGTTACGGGGTAGAGTTGGTCCTGAATGTACAACAGTACTTCATTTGCTAAGGGAACTACAGGCTAGATAGATGTACTCCGTACATCCCCGTCCAGGCGGGTCTGAGGGGGGTCACGGGGACAGATCTTCGTCCCGCCGTGCCGAAGGGGAGATGCTGGACCTTTGGAGTACTTTTGAGCACTGGCAACTCTGTGTAGTCTGTACCTCGACTGTCGTAATAAGTACGCCATGGTCAAATCATTATGAGATGCAACGCTACCCCTCCTTTGATAAAAGTCTCATCTTGTATTCTAATTCTTCAGAGACTTCCAAAATCAATCCGTTTCTACCAGTACCCCTGGCAAGTAGAGGACGTCAACACTCAAGTCTATTGGAACGTGGATCCCACTATCGATAACGGGGGAACCCGCCAAGCGTGTGGATCGGATCACCTGGAATCTCATAGTCCCATAGCTCTCCCCAACGATTTCCCAGCTCGGTCGACTCCGCACCTTAACTGAGAATACATACGTAGTACTCACTCTACCGTGTACAACTATAAAGCCCATCCTGTTGACTCACTGCCCCTTCCGGCCATTCTTATTTCTTCCCTTTCCGCCTTCTTCCTATCTTCAACCCTTTTCATCCTACACCTACTACTCCTCCATCTCTTACCTCCTACATTCCTCTCCTATATACACCTCAACCACGCCTGGCTTAACTCCCCGGATAACAATCCCTACCATCCTCACCTACTCAACCATCACACACTACACACACATAATGGCCGCTCCTCGCTCAACCTCCCTGCGTGCCTTGCGCCAGCTTGCCCAGCAACCTACTGCGGCACCCATCGCCCGTCGTGGCCTTCACATCACCGGCGTTCAGTCTGCACAACCCGCCAATCCCGCCGACAAGGCCTCCTTGTATGCCGCTCGCACCCTGCCAGACCTCAAGCAGGAGTGCCAACGTCGCTCGCTCCGTGCTGCTGGCAGCAAGTCCGAGGTATGTGCTCTCATCATGGCAACACTACCCTTCTATACATAGAGCCTGACCAGCTAACCCTCACCAAATTACAGCTGATTGAGCGCCTCTCCAACCACGATGTCCTCCAAAGCCGGGCCTTTAGCATTGCCATGCGCCGTATTAACAGCAATGCCTTTTCCGAGTATGTCTCCCGCCCCGAAAACACCTACAATTGGAGAAATCCCGAATCCCCTCACCATCTCCAACTCCCTCCCCACACCATCATAATTCACGACTCCCTTACTAACAAACCACCCTCCTTCCCACAGCCAACCAACCCGCTCCTTCAACACCTCCCGCTCCCAAAAAGCCGTTGGCGACTCTTCCACCGTCGACTTCATCTACATGCCCGCCATGTCCAACTTCGAGGCCCCCTCCTCCCGACCCGCCTACCCTAAAGTCCCGGTCCTTCCCGACCTGTACTCCCACCACGACACCGCGTCCCCATCCGCCCCACCCATGAAGCCCCAGATCTACACTGTCTCCGGCGGTGACATCAGCGCTGCCTCTGCCATGAGCGAGGTCGTGGATAACCATGCCGTTGAGATCGATCCGTTCTCGCTGACGGAGGCTGTGGGGCGGAGTCGTATTGGTGAGGAGTTGGCCCGCTCGAATGGATCGGGTAAGGAGCCTGGTGTTGTGAGGGAGTTGTGGGCGGGCTTCTTGGATGATGTGCTTGGTCCGAAGGATACTGTTGCCCGGAAGTAGAGATCTACGGCAGTGTCTGATGGGACGAGTCTGACGAATTCTCTTGGTGCGATTGCTGGGATTAATTGTCCGAGTTCGTGTCTGACTGACTTTTTTTTCTCGTTTTCTTTCTTTCTTGTTACTTGGGATATATTGTTTCGTTCTCTGGATGGGACGCTAGCGTTTGATGTAATATCTTTTATCTTTTCTTTTTCTTTGATTTTATATCTATATTTCCAGAATGAAGTACCATTCTACAGGCCTACAGGGCCATGGCTATGAATCGCTTCCTTTCCTCACTTCTAAAGTCAATGTATTACCTTGTATACTATAAACTATCCTCCGTGAAGATAAATGCTCCAAATACAATGTACCGTCAGGTCCAATTCAACCCATCATTATCCAATCAATTCCAACCAAACACAATACATATATACAATGTTCGCTCCTGTTCAAAACTCACCACTACTGTACCGTCATCGTCATCGTCATCGGCCCCCGAACCCCGTTCAATTTGCCGAGGTCCATCAAACCCATGATCCCTACCACATCCTCCCTGATCGACAACCTCAGACCACCACAAGCTATCACAACACCCGATCATCAACATAATCCGGGATCAATTCCGATCCCGACGGATATACACCATCCTCATAGTCTCCGTAGTACCTACCATAATCCCGTGAAAACATCCTCCGGACCCCAATGCCCCGATTTACAGGTCATGCGACCCATAAAAATTTATTTTTTATAGATTAGTCCCCGCCTTCGGGTTCGTCACGGAGAATTTCGGCGCGGGTTTAAGCTACACGTTACATTCTCTCAATTGGATACCTATGTTCCGATTGCCTGACTTATGTGCCGAGATCGTGGGATTGTGCGGTTATGATGCTTTTTTTTTGTTAGGATGGGGTGTTTGCCGACGACCCGGCTGTCTGTGAGTAGTGTTGTTGTCGGGTATGGAATTGGAGTTTAGTTGGTCGGGTATGGAGTTTAGTTGTTTGATGTCGGAGATGGAGATGGATTTATCCACGATGGCCCGAGGTAAGGTTGAGATATAGGTCGGAGCAGGTCTTTTCTACTCCGGGTAGCCGGGGTTCGGGAATGAATTGTTTATTGAGAACAAGACAGTATTTCGATAGAGGTGAGAATATTCACGGTCTATAAGAAGAAATATTTCTCGTTGGAAGGTGGGTGTTGATGTAATTGGGTCATGGATTTAGAGTTGATGCCAGGGTAAAGAGACTCTTGGCCAAGTCGTAGGATCCGAAGGTGTACTACACATTCTAGCAGCAATATCCTTATAAAAACGAAAAGCCTTTCTCTTTGCGAGCATATTTGATGATGATTTGTATAAAATGCTTCATCCTGGTTGAAGTTGTGTTCTTGCTGATTGATGAGCACCACGACTTTTTGGTGATGTGGGCTAGTCCTTCCGGTCTCTCCCGAACACATTCCAGGTCACAGTTATCAGATCGATCTTCGAAGGCTGAAAGAACAACCTTAGTCCTGGGGAATATGTCACACTGGACCTTCTTACTATCTGTTTCTATGATCATTACTATCTCCTTTCTTTCGAAAAATGGACCGTTGGACTTTTTCTTTCTGGATGGCACAGAAAAAACCAATTAAGTCAGTGGAAGTAACTTGTAACTGGGAGAAGCACCTTCATTGGACTTGGTCTGAACTTGGCTACCGGTCGCACCATGACCTTAATATTTAGGCCAGATCTCTAGCGAGTAGGAGCATATACGTTGTTTCAAGGGCTTTATAGGTCAGATCAGAAAACTAGAAAGCGCAATGGGCGTGTCTCGGGATTAGACCGAATCGTGCGATACAGTCAGCTTGTAGAAGATCAAATTAAAAAGGATCGAAGTAAGAGAAGAATAAAAGGGGCGGTGAAAGGGCTGCATCATTCCTTTGATTCATAGATGTGTATTAGCTAGATGACGTGGAATATAATACCAAGATTATTCGCATTACGCCGACTCCAATGACATGTAGTTCAGTTGTCGAGGATGAACTGGTAAAATGACGCTCAGGCAGGAATAGGATGATTAGGATCAAACGAGAGCCTTCATGCATATGATTCGAGATTGGGCAGCCCTCGGATTCTCGACTTGACTCTCCGTGGAATCAGGCATTTTCATGACCACAATTTGGTTCCATACTGTGCATGTTATTGCACTGCAGCTAGAGGGTTGCGCGGCCAATATAAGTACCCGCCGGTTGCCCGGTCAAAAAGTTGGACACATCGCGGTTTGCGACCGATCTGTAGGGGGGATTATTTATACTTATCAGCAGGATGGTTCCACTAGATATTGAAGATGAGGTCGAGACCGGGGTGGAGAGCGCAGCCAGTAGTGTAGAGATGAAAAGTCTAGACCTGTCGATATGCCTTGGGTTACGAATTTGAAGATTGAATGGACCAGTGAGAAGCCGAGGTAGAAGTTCCCCTGAGAACTGCTCGACTGCGAACTCATTTTTGCAAGAGCCACCTGGTGCTCCGTGCACGGATGAGAGACCCTGGGACCAACTGCAACATGGTCGCACAGTAAGAAAGTAGGGCATATTTCAGTATTCAATTGGCCTGTCGACCATATCCTCAATTCTCTATATTTAGTGAATGCATCTGCAAAGACAAGACCTCATGCAGCTCTCCACTCTCCCCTTCCTTGATTTATTTTCTCCTCATTGAAAGTCTCCAGGTTTGGGCCAACCACTTATCGCTGCACAACTTGTCAACGCTCAGACTGGCGCCCCGCCAGCGAGCCGATCACAACTGGGAACAGCCCTGGAGTGGGTCTTTAACTCCCCCAAGCAAGGCCTACCAGTTCACCCTAAGCCCGACAGAGGTCTAGTGGCCTTGTCAGGGGAGGATTTTCCTCAAACAGCAGCTCAAGCAGTTTGCTGCAGTGGTTCTTGGTGCCGGCCAGTGGACCCCTAAGAGCAAAGTCCGCCACTTTGGTCCCCCTCACGTCCATCCCACAGCAACCACAACCTCCTTCTCGTCTTCTTTCCAACCTCCTGTCTATACGGTCTTTTTTATTTCGTTGTCTTGCTAATTATCTTTTCTTGTCATTCTTTTGTTTCAATTCGTTTTACTCGTTTGCATTCTGCATATCTTGCTTGTGAACTCTTGCAATCAACTCCGTCGCTTTTGTACATTACCATTTTCCTCGGCCCCCTGACTCGATTCACGAATCATCACCTCCACACTCACGCTCTTCACATCTCTTCAACGGCCAAAGTCATCTGGACCAACGTCTTTCTCAGCAAAAGGATCGCACCGCAGCATTTGTTTCGAATCACATCCACCGTTGGAATTTCGATGCTGGCCCCATTCCACCGTTAATAGATCCGATCTTGGATCATGCGCTTTTCATCATGTCTGCTCATTGTGGGCCTGTCCACCAGTGTCCACGCCTTCTATCCCTATGAGATTAAGGTCGGGGCTTCTGCTAGCATCTCATCCCGGGATAACGATAATATCTTTCGTCGATTCTTTCCCTGGAAGCTCGTGTCGGACAGCTCGGACGACACCGCGGATGCCAAGCCATTGACTCTCGACATTAAAAAGGTCCCCGTTCGCCGCGATGATACTTACAAAATCGTCAAGTCCAACACCCCGACACTTGCAAACAGTGCTGCCCTGGACCAGGATGGGGAGGACTTTTCCTATTTCTCCGTGGTGCAGGTAGGCTCGCAGAAGAAGGAAATGTGGCTCGCTCTTGATACTGGATCGCCTAGTAGCTGGGTGTTCAGCTCCGCTTGTACCGACACGGTCTGCACGACTCACCACACCTTTGACAAGACCGCCTCCAGCTCCTACGTTTCGAACTCCTCAACCTTCAGCGTTGGTTACGGTAGCGGAAACGTCAAGGGCGACTTGGGACAGGATGTTTTCAACCTTGCCGGCATGGACGTGACCTTTTCATTCGGAACGGCTACCTTTGCGAACGATACCTTTTCCAACTACCCGCTCGATGGTATCCTTGGTTTAGGTCGATCGCAAACTGGCGGCTGGACTATCCCATCGTTCATGGATGTTGTTTCTAAAAACAAATACATCACCTCGAACATCGTCGGATTCAGCTTGTCCCGTGCTATCGATAACAAGAAGGATGGAGAAGTCAACTTTGGAACCGTCGATACAACCAAGTTTGATGGAAAGATCTCCTACACCGCCACTATCTCACCTGCCTGGACAATTCCCATGGATGAAGTCTATGTGAATGGCCAAGCTCTCGGCTTGACCAATCGGGCCGCCACGATCGACACGGGCACCACTTACATTCTCATTCCCCCGGCCGATGCTAAGACCCTGTTCGCTCGTATCCCGGGATCTTTCCAGTCGGAGGAAAACTACATCATCCCCTGCAACTCGACCGCAAAATTGGAGCTTTCCTTTTCGGGCATCAAGTACACCATTTTGCCGGATGACTACATTGGTGCATCCAGCACTGGTGGCTGTGTGTCCACCATTGTCGGCCATCAGTCATCGGGTCCCAACGACTGGCTTGTCGGAGATGTCTTTTTGAAGAACGTGTACTCGGTCTTTGACTTTGACAACGGTCAAATCGGGTTTGGAACTCTGTCCTCGTCAAACTCGACTGGAAATGGAACATTTGTCGCACCGCCTGTGACGACTACTACTACTACTACTGCTGGTGCTGGTGCTGGTGCTGGTGCTACTGCCGCTGCCGCTGCAGCTGCCACTGTCTCCAATTCTGGAACCACCAACTCCTCAATTACCCCGGCGACCACGACGACTGCGGATACAGTGATGCACACGGGCGCGGCATCTCGTCTGTCCCAAGGTGTGGGTCTTTCCTTGCTCACAGCAATCACTGGGCTGCTCTTCATCTAGAAGTGTGCAACACCCACATTTTCGACTTTCTCCTCGCCCTGAACAAATTCCTCCGCAAGCAGCTTCCCACCACTTGATCCTAACCACAACTCTGCCTGCAATACTCAATTTCAACCCACTGAGCGCTACCGAATCCGCCAGCCCCTCAATTCCTTTCTCATCATGCATATTCATATCCACCGACTCTCGTCCTATCGGCGTTATCTATTGTTAATACCTCTATCACTCCGGCTCCGCACATGTTTTTCCCCACCGGACTGTTTCGACTCTACTTTCATTATTATTCTTTTCCAAGTTCGGACGATACCCCCTTTTCGCAAATACTTTTCGTTTAATTTCTGCACCGGGGACGATTCATCGATTCATCGTCACACACTTTCATTCTTATTGCATCTAGAGCTGCTGTCTCATTTGCGCATATTGTTTGTGGGCTCGCTTTGTTGGCGGGCTTGACTGGGCTGTACTATTAGAATACGATCTTGAAGCTTCATTTGATGATGGAGTTAGCTATCTTTGTAATCAATCTATCCATCAATGCTCAATTTGAAAACTGCCAGAACTCCGTAGTATGGGGAAATCGAATGGAGTTGACTCGGAACCAAGCTAGCCCATCACAGCTAGATGATCCGACCACATTCTTCTACTTAGAGGGTGTTTGTCTTGCTGTGAATTTCCTAGTTTTAGCCGGCCAGCATCCTGTGAGCCGAAGCCTCAAGCAAAAATCCTTTGCACTTTTACTGCGACTGCATCCTGGTGAAGTATGAGAAGTTACGGTTGCTGTCCCGGACGATTATTCGGGCGATTTCTCGGGTGATGAGACGAGGCTGTACTTTCCACAACCGGCCTATCATCAAGCCGACGGAGCAACCTCTTATATTGAGGGCTATGCATTTGTACTTAAACAAGGGTGATGTGCAAAACCTCTCCGCGATTTGCTTTTAATTTAAAAGTTCTTGTCTTTATAATATCCTTCACTCTTCGCTATTCCCTCAATTTCTAATTCGCCCCCACAACCCTTTGCTCCTCACGAATCTCACTTGGACTTGCCGACAGATCCTCCACCACACCTCTCCCACCTAAGCATCACATCATGACATCTACAATCCCACCAACAATGCGCGCCTGGGTCCGCCCCCAGCGCGGCCCAGCAACAAACCTCCAACTATCCACCACACACCCCACACCAACCCCACCGCCACCCTCATCCCCAGACGTCCTAATCCGCATATCCCACGTCTCCCTCACTTTCAATACAGAAATGCTCATGAACCTAATCCCGTCCACACCCCTCACACGCCCCTGGATTCCCGAAATCGAATTCTCGGGCGAAGTCATCGCTGCCGGAGACTACGCACCGCCCGAAGTACGCGACACCGGCACACATGTAATCGGGTTCCAGAGTATCCTGGGCTATGCGACGGGACGCGGCGTGTTGGCGGAGTATATCCGCGTTCCGGGGACGCATCTTGCGCGTATTGATCCGGGGGTTGATATGGCGGCGGCGTCGGGGATTAATGGGGCGGGGAGCTGTGCGTTGAAGATGTGTCGGAAGGCCGGGGTGAGGGAGGGTCATGTTGTGCTTGTTAATGGGGCGAGTGGATCTGTGGGATCGGTGCTTGTGCAGTTGTGTAAGGTTCGTGGGGCGAGGGTCGTGGGTGTTGCTAGTGGTGGGAATGAGGAGATGGTGCGTGGATTGGGGGTTGATGAGGTATGCTTCGAAGCCGAGGGAATGACTATCAAAGCAAGCGTGCAAAAAGCTAATTGCTATTTCTAGTTCATCGACTATCGCAAACATGACTCACTACCGGATTACCTAGCGAGTCAATACGGTGACAAGCCATTCGACTTTGTGCTCGACTGCGTCGGCACGCAGGCGCTTTATGTTAATTCGCCGGCTTACCTCAAGGCTGAAGGTGCTGTGATTAATATCGGCGTCTTGGAGGGTATTGCAGCAACGACGCTCAATGTGCTGGCTAATCAATTCTTGCCTACGTGGTTGGGTGGTGTGCCGCGGCGGTATATCACGTTCAGCACGCCGCCAACACGGGATGCTGCTATTTATATGGCGAAGTTGGTGGAGGAAGGCTCTATACGGATTTCTGTGGATTCGGTATTTGATATGGAGGATGTCGTGGCTGCTTACGAGCGTGTTGCTACGAAGCGCGCTCGGGGTAAGGTTGTGATTAAGGTGCGGAGGGACTAGATCTGAACCTGCAGGGTAGGTTGTTGCAACTGTATTTTACTTTGAGCTTCACGATATCCAAACGACTAGTATACCGTTTCGAAAAACATTCACTTGACACCTCCCTCTAAGAACCTCTCCTAGGCTCTCAATTCCAATATAAACACACCGGTCTGAAATCCATTGCTATTTTACAGATAGACCAAAAGAGCCTCAGAAGCCTTCACCGTGAACGTCGCCTTCGCACCCGAAACAATAGTAGTCTCCGTAGTCGCCGTGCCCTGAATAGTACAAGTCCCATTTGCAAACGTCTGGCCCGCAATAGTCGGGTTCCCACCTTGATCAACCCGAGACGTGGCATACGGAGCCGTGAGACGCTTCGCAGTAACGCTCGACGAGGACAGGCCCGAGAGAACGTATGTCTGCGAGGAGCGCGTTCCACTGGTGTAGTAGTCAGAGTTATATAGCAGAACCTTGATGGGTGCGCCAGATTTGTAGATCGCGTAAGCGGCATAGGCGGCAGTATGGCTGTCCAGTGGTGCGATTTGATCGGCACCGGCCAAAGCCATGGTTGCGAAGTAGGCACCGTAGTAGGGGGCGCCCATGTCGTATCTACCCCACCAACAGTATTGGCCTGTCATTTTGTTCAGTGAGAAGGAGGTCTGAGGGGGCTAGGGGGCGTGTTACTTACAGTTTCCGATGGTGCCTTGGTGGAAGTAAAGGGCCTGTAGGTATTGAAGTATTTAGCAAATGCCCAATCTCAAATACAGGTTGCTGATGAGACAAATCTAACCTTTGTGCCCATGATAACGGTCTGCATAACGTAGTCGAGAATCCACAGAGCGGCTCCAAAGGTAGGGCTGATACCACCTCCTCCTTGAGTTGCTAGATCGATCATCAGCAAACATCCTGTCTCTCTCAACGAGGACAGACTTACCGGAGTTCGTTTCGCCAAAGATATGTGGTTTACCCTCACTAGTCGCAGCGGTAATTTCAGACGAATATCCACTGATCTGAGACGCGATGCTACTATGTCCCATAAGAGTTGCCAGGTTGGCTGTGCTAGCCGACTGGGGATAATTGTGCGAGCAATATGACTTGACGTAGTTGTTTGCGGTTCCTTCGGCCGCGGTCAATCCGGCGATGCTCATGGGCGATGTGCCAAAGTAGACTCCGGCTGAAATAAGATCAGTGGCAGACAAGTTACCACAGACCTCATCCTGCCATGCAATCTCGGAGGCATAGTCGGCTGCAGCAGTCCACGAGGCACCGCCGGCAATGGGGTCACTGCTTGTGAAGACTGTTCAAAGGATAAATTAGGTTGCGATTTCTAGGAGGGAAAGATGGACACTCACAGTTTGGCTCATTGCCCAGTTCGATGGCATACAGGTTAGCTGCGTCGCTTTTAGCAAGCTTTGCGGCAGAGATGGTGTTGGCGATATTATTCAGGCGACGGTTCAAGCCGAGAATGATTTCTCCGCCGTAGCTTGCTGCCAGTGAAATGAATGAAGGCCCGTAAGTGAGGGTAGTTGGGGCATCTGTAGAGCTGGCAACGGTATAATTGACTGCTTGGGTCAAAGTTGGATCATATGTGGCACGATCCCTAGATATTAGTCAATAAGAATGTTGCTCATATTATAATCCGATTGACAAACTGAGTTGTGCCTCCAATACGAAGAGGCGGCCAGGTTCCGGTCAAGTCTTTCAGATTCTGAAGACAGGTTGTGGTTGCTGCAACATTGTTCATATACGCCGGGAATGTAAAGAATTCCAGCCTAAGAACTCGGTTAGCAACGAAATTGAAGAGATAATAGTGATGCATACGAGACACCAACAGGGGCCGCCGAGAGCTGTCCGCTGGAATTGGCTGGTGGGGACGATGGAACAGTAAAAGTCAGGTCTGCAGCTGCAACACCCCACATCAACAGCGAGGAGATGAAAATGGAGTGAGCCATGCTTGGTTTCTTCAAATTTCAAGTGTTGACCGCTGCAAGATTTGATACTGTTGATGAAACAACTAAACTGGAATCAATTCAGGGCATCGTAGACAGTTTTATATACATCATTGCCATAGTCATTCCAATTCTTCAGCATGAACTACTGTGGGGAACCCCACACTTCAGCCAATACAAGCCAAACTACAAGCCAAACCTCCGCAGGCCCCCTGAAAACATTCGACAAGAAGCTTCCCCGCCACGGTGGTTTCTTCACAATAGGCGAGCGTATCACTTTGGAATAAATCACATGATGACTGGATACAATCATTATGCCCTTGTCGGCGACTGAAACGGCTATTGACGGTGTATCTTTATCCCGAGATTTATGCCGAGGAAGGCTGGATATTCATCAGATTAGAGTCATTGGACAGGGATGTGTGGCGCCACAGGATTCAGTCAAATATGCCACCAGTGTTAATGTTCTATGTGGCAGTGGGAAGATGCATCCGGAGGAATAAATTGACCCACTTTTCTAGCCTTATCAATTGTATGCTACACGAGATTTAACTCGATAAACTCTCTTTCTCGTGCTAATTTTTGCCGAGGGATAGATATTGAGTTGAGTAACACATTCATTTAATTCTTCATGCTACAAAATACATTTCTCCGGGTCAGTCCCGGGGGCCGATTTCAAGGCTTTTCCGAGAGGAACTACCCCGGACTCCCCGAGGTTCCGCAGGAGATTATCCGCATATGGACAAGCGCAACGGAGAATCCATGTTCAACTCGCGAGGAAGAGCATTAATCTTTGCAATGATGATGAAAACAACTCTCTCAGACAGGAGCTTGCTTGGCGAGCAAAATGTCTCTAGTATTTCGGAATAATCGAGGAACCGAAAATTGTCTACAAGTCCTCACTTCGAGTCACGCGCGTCAGATCGCTTAACATCTCGGGCTTGTCGACAATCAAAGCTCGGCTGAACCGAGCTAAAGAAAATCGACCTAGTACTCGGACTATGGACCACATTGGGAGTAGCTTCAGCCTTCCTTCAGTCATTGTATGCTATTGGTCCCGAATTCGGTGTAAATCAGTGCGAAGCATTTGCCGCGCCGGATGCGCTACTCACTCATAGGGCTACTTGTTGGCCAAGCGAGCTAATCATATTCGCCTACGAAGATTATGGCTTGTGGCCGGCAAATGAACCAGGTTGGAGGGATTGATTTGGGCCATTTAATTTGTCCGTTATGATTTAGCCACACATTTCTAGCCCGAGAAAGCTCCAAGCTCCATCCCCCATGCTCTCGCCCCCGCATTTCGATCCTTAGTGTTTTGGGGAAGAAAGAAGCGAAAAAAACGTCGCCAACTGCTTGGGCTAACTTTTGAATGTTGGTACTTTAAAGACTCTCTCCCGTCTTTGACCTAAATATAAATCCCATTCTGATATTCTACTTCGTGTGAACTGGGGTAACGGCTCTATTTACCTCTTGGGGCTATCAGTGGCGCAATGGATACTATCAAGGGAAACATTGAAGCTATCGAGGATGCTTCTGCGGAGAAGCGTCCCGCGACACCGGTCAAGGGCGGCGACCCTGTCATGCGCTCTCGAGAGGATGATCTCAGTGTCTGGCAGTGTGCTCTCCGATACAAGAGAGTGTCTTTGATTGCGATGGTTGCTGCATTCAGTGCTTCGCTCGATGGCTACCGTGAGAAACATTGAACTTCCCTATTCTTCAAAACTCATCTATTGACTCACAAAATCCAGAGATCAATCTTAACGGTGGTATCGTCTCCAATAAAGGTTTCATTAGGCAGATGGAACCATCCGGTGTCAAGATCCTCGACGGCAAATACGTTTCAGCATGGGGCGGTATTCAGTCGGCCGGTCAGTTCGTGGGACAAGTTGTATGGGTTTCTGATTCATTAACTTGAAATCTGTGCTTGTATTCACTGACAATTTCCCTAGCTCCTTCAATATGCTACGGAGAGACTTGGTCGCAAAGCCGCGCTGTACATCATTTGGGTAGATCTGGTTATTGTGAGCATCCACCAGGCGGGGCGGGCACTCAGCGCCACAGAGATTGCTAACAATGTGTACAGAGTATCTTCATCGAAACTTTTGCTACGAACTGGCAGCACTGGCTTGTAGCCAAGTTGTTTTCTGGCATGGGCGTGGGCATGTTGCAATGTACATTGCCCCTCTACCTGTCCGAGCTTGCTCCAACACAGCTGCGAGGATTCTACATTAACGCATACAGCTTGTGGGTAGATTTGAGTCCTTTTCAGTTTATCAATGCTGACTTTCAACTTTCTAGCTGGTTCGTCGTCGGTCAGATTTTCGCTTCAGTGGCCTTGAAAGAATTGAGCGCGGTAGACCCCTACGAGTTCCGAATTCCGATTTATACACAGGTACGTGCGAGTCCTAGTTGTTATTTCAAGATATATTTAACAAGTGGGTTTAGTGGGCCATGGTTGGGGCTATCGCGATCATCTTCCTCCTCCTTCCAGAGTCCCCATGGTGGCTTGTAAGCAAAGGCAAGATCGACAAGGCAGCCAATGTACTCACATTTTGCAATGGTAAAGTTGAGGGCTATGACGTCCAGGAGCAACTTGTAAGATTATTTCTGTACACATTATTCGGGGCTTCCATACTAACTCCTTCTAGGAAGTCATGACTACAACCGTCACGCAGGAGCGCATTCTCGCAGAGCAGAACTCGAACGAAGGAATATGGGCTGTTTTCAAGGGTCGCAACTTGATTCGATTCGTTATTGCGAGTTGGCCAAAGATTGTACAACAGTTTGTTGGCCTGTCCGTGTTCAACACGTACGCCACTTACTTCTGTAAGTCGCCCACATGGTGTCATTTTCCAGCGTGATTCCTTGCTGACAGACTCGACTACTTCCAGTCCAATATGCCGGAAACAAGGACCCATTCCGAGTCACTGTTATTCTTTCATGCGTTCAACTGATCTCGGTTCTTCTCACCGCTACGAGCACCGATCAGATTGGTCGTCGACCTTTGACAATTTATCCTTACGCTGTGACCAGTGTGTCAGTCTTGTGTCTTGGAATCATCGGATGCTTCAACTACACTAAGCCAGCTACAAGCTCACTTCTGGTAAGGAATGACTTTCACCGAGATCTTTAGACAAACATACTAATTGTACACTCCAGGTCTTCTTCGCTTGCTTGGCAACCTTGTCAACCACAGGCGCCTCAGCTATCGGATATGCTTACGCTGCGGAAGTTCCTCAACAGCGTCTACGTGCGAAGACTGCAGGATGGGCACTTGCCTTTTCCAACCTCATTGCCATCATGTTCAGTTTCTGCACACCTCTGATGATCAACGGTACTGCTAAATGGGGTGTTAAAACCGGTTTCTTGTACGACAGCTTCCTGAATTGGTTTTTTATCTGGCTGGATTGATTGAGGCTAATGCTATTTCCCTCGCAGCTTTGCTGGAACCGGAACAGTCTCGACAGTCATCGCCTGGTTCATCCTTCCGGAGTTGACCCGTCGTACTCCTGCTGAAATCGATGAGATGTGAGTCCCCCAGAATCCTCGAAAATAGCCAGAGCTAATAATTTATCCTTCGCAAAGGTTCGAGAAGAAGGTGAATCTTCGCAAGTTCAAGGGCTATGTTACTGAAGTTCAGATGCGGGCTAACGAGCAGCATGAGCTGCATACCGCATAAACCGTCATCCACCAGTAAGGATTAGTTTTCGGGAGGAGCAGACTTCGGATCGTGTGCATCCGTGGAGTCTCGAATCACTTTGGTAATTGGAACTGAAATTGGAATTTAAATCGCTTGATTCATTTCAATGAAGGCAAAGGATTAAATTTAGTATACCACGTCATCAGACTGTCCTAAACTTCTTCGCTCTGCGTACCAGCTGATAATTATAATACTTTAACTTCGAAAAACAATGCTGTTCATGTATTAAATTAAAATATCTAGCAAGAGATTGGCAGATTGACCCCTGGTCGAGATGGAGAGAAGTAAATTGAGGAATTGAACATCGCATGAGTTGAAAAATGGAGCTCTAACTATGGCTTACTCCGTGAAAAAAAGGAAAAGAAAAAGAAAACCACGGAGGATAGATGTTGTGGACCGGTTTTCCGAGCAAAAAACTTGGACAGTAACAAACAACTCATCTGTTTATCTGACATCTAAAACCTAAGACGGACTATATGCCAAGTCAAGATGGCTCAACACCCCATGACTTATCTCTTGCCCCCCAGGAAGTTGACTGATCACTTCGATAGGTTGATCAAGTTTGAGTTGCACAAGTTTCTCATTCCCATTGCCTCGGCGCCACGAGACATGAGCCATATTCTTATGTCCCAGAGCAATCTTTGCCTCAACCGAGTCACTCAGCTGCAAACGAGGCTTGAAGCGTATTTTGGACGACCCTGGTGCCACTGGACAGATTCCAGCTAGCTCAGTACAGTATTCGTAGATTGGGACGCTACCCCAGGCGTGACAGTCCGATCGTTGGCGAACGTCATCTTCTTCCCAGGTTGACAGGTTATTGGCAAGCATTTGTCGCCATGGTGCCCACATTGAAGTCCAAAATTTGTCATAGAGTTGGCCTCCAGCCTCTGCAAGCGCACGGAAAGCGTAGAATCGCATCATATAAGAGCACTTTGAAAACCGGGGGTTGGTGAAACTCTCTGACAAAATCCGTTCACTTTGCTCGGGAGTGGCAGCTCCAGAAAGAACGGCGAATACTTGGCAATGTTGGGAATAGGATAGCTCATCTGCAACGTCCGCCGTAGAGTCGGTAAAGAACTCTCCGTCGTAGCAGTTCTTTCGGATCGCTTCTAGGAGTTGCGTAGCCCGAGCCTCATACTCGTCTGCATTTCCGGGCCGCCCAACATGGCTTATCAGTTCAGCACCCTTCTGGAGTACGTAGGCGTAGAGCATGGTAAAATATGTGTGACGGTTTGTCTTTCGACCAGATGTTGGCACTCCTTTGTCTGGGTGCTCATCAGTCGCTCCCCATGTTGTCACCCAATCGACATATTGCCAAATCTCCTCGGGCAGCCCACTCACAAGGCCCAATTCGTCAATGTGTGAGTCGAAAAATTCGAACACTCCGTCGATCCGTGGGACAAAGCTGCGAGCAAAGGGTTCGTCTCCAAAGAACATGAAATGATCGCAAATCTGTAACACCCAATAAAGGGAAAATCCAGCAATAATCTGTGGAGCATGCGATGGGAAGCGAGATTGAGTGAGGCCACAGGGTGTTACCGAGGCTGCGAAGTTGGTGATTGCTTGTCGCATCAATCGATCGTCACCAGATAAGAGGTAATGGAACAAGCCAACGGAGCGGGTATCTCCAGAGTACCTGCAGGTAGAAAATACAGTTAGTCACAATCATATGGGAACAGAGAATGATAGTCGTACTGAAGTTGTTCATAGAAGGGGCAATCGGAATATCCGTCAAACATGCAGTTTCGCATGGTCCGAATAGACACATCCCAGATGTCTTGGCTTTGCAAGTAACCCGGCTCTTTCCAGCTAGCTTTAACAGCCATAGGATAGTTGACCTGGGTCGCTTCAAACGACTTGAGCTGAACCGGCTCTTCGCCGACAGTGATTTCAAGTCTGATGAGTCGGAAAGTCCGGAACCAGAATGGTTCATAGGAGCTTTCCACGTCAGAAAGCTTGAACACAACTTCATCGTATGGACCTATGATATGGCCGCCTTCAGCATCTAGCCGATCGGCTTTGGACCGGAAGAAAGGATATGAACGAGGTTCAAGTTCGTATCCTTCGGAATAGGTCGCCTTGAGCTTGATCTGCGAAGGTTTTTTGGCGGCCTTGAAAGTCCATCTAATGAAAGCCGTTGAGTGGCAATCGGCCTGAATCTCAAGACTGTGTGACGAGCCCTCGGGAAGAACCAAGGGGTGGTCTCCCTTGAGAAATGCAGTCCAGTCATCTGCAATGAGGCTGCTTTCACACGACCTGACCGTCTTGACAATTGCTGGGGTTGACTGGGGCATAGGAATCGGGCGTGGTTGAAGAGCCCAAGGTGCAATATCTCCATTCAAAGTTCTGATACTGTATGGAACCGGCGTAATTTCGGCAGCTGACTCGGTGGGAGCGATACGTTCGCTAATCTGAATGGGAGATTAGCAAGTTGACAATGGAAAGCACCAAGTAGATGTGCTCACATGAAGGAACACATCATCAACCAAGCCCGATGGAAATTGTACAGACTCGTCTGGAGTAGCTTTCCAGCTCTGGCAAGATCCAAGATCAATAGACTCAGAACCAGCCTCCACATGGCCAACAACCGTCAAGCCTGGTAGAGCTGTTCGTTCAAAGGCCATCGCTCCACGTGAGGACGCAAAGTACCGCAGCACCGAAAAGCGGATTTCATTTTCCCCCGGCTTCAAGTAGGGCGCGATATCAAGCGTATCATAGTACCAGATCAAAGGACTGCTTCTGGTAGGTCCAACAGCGACACGTACTCCATTGATGAACAATTTGTAGCGAGTATCAGCCGAAAAATGAAGTCTTGCCTGACTCGGAGACGAGGGCAAGGTAACATGGCGAACGAAATTGACGATCTTGCCCACTGTATTCAAATTGGAGGAGTCCACCCAGTTCGGGATCCAGATCCAGTTTGCCCGAAGAGCATTGATGATCTAATTGCAATTAAATCAAGAAGTTAGTCTTGTGGTTTCAAAAGAAGAATATGTAAACACTTACCTGTTTCTCCTTCTTTGATACCATCTTCAGTTTTCAGAATTACGATCTGTCTCGCCGTTGAAATGACATTAATGCGGGGGCGGGGGAGACTTAGTATTGTCGCGCCCGGTGGAGTCTCAGGGCACTCGGGGGATCTCAAACCGAAACAAGCACCGTCGGCGTTTGAACTAGCCTCGCAATTTTACCGGTCCATCCTAACCATTTTTCGAACTCGGTTGCGGGTATCTGTCGGACGTTCTGCGGAACAAGTCCAAAAATGGGAGTCGTAGTAACAGAAAGAACACTTATGGTAGCTTTGATGGCGGGGGAAGTGATGATTTCGGGTTAAAGAGTACGATCATAAGGCCCGGCGCATCGTCCAATTCTCACAAGACGAGTCGTCCTTCGAATTAAGCTTTAGCCAATCAAGTGGATTTGCCCTACATTATCATGACGAACACATGGATATAGTAACTACATGGTATGTACAGTAGCTGGATGGATGCATGATTATTGATGCCTGATCTTGCAGGCAGCCAATGCGTACCACGTCTCTCCCGGTTTATATCTCCCTCTTCCTCTTCTTCTCTTTATTCCTCCTGATTAGTGCTAGTTCTCAATGCGGCTACTGTTATTGAACTAAGCCAGACGGTAACGGACATCAGACAACTGATCATAAGAAAAACCTGGCTGCACTTCTACTTCCAATCCGTCTTGTTGTCCATAGGGTAGAATAGCATCCACTGGCAAGGTCTTTCTCAACATGTTCTCAAGGAGATCTCTGAGTAATTTGTTGAGTCATCCGGTTGAGTAACTATGTCCTCTCAGTTATGAAGTATACCTTCTTTCGGGATATTTCCGATCACGCTATTATATCTCACTTGATAATAAGCTTTAGTTGGGATAGGGATTCAAATCGTCCTGACCCTTGTATTCCCGATGAATGAATGAATTATCACATGGAGTTTCCAAGTCTGTTTTGAAGTTAGAATTATTTGCGTAACAGAGTCTTTTACTCACAGCTAGCTAGCTATAACTGTAGGACAATGATGATCACGAATAAACCTGAGGTCATCTTCATCAAGGGACCGGCACAGTGCCGGTGATCTTCGGCACTTCCGACCCGAGAATCCCCGGGTTGCCGGGCGCTAACCGAATCAGGCCCATCACCTCGGGCGCCCAACAGCTTCATCGCGAATACTAATAACACTTCCCTGCGCCTTCCTCACGCCTCGCTCAACATACATATACTCACACCATGTTCGGTCTTGCAGGAAGAAGAACTGTCCTTGCACAGTCAAAATGTCTGACACCGAGAGCACTCCCGGCTCGCGCCGTGGCGGTCGCTCAATCACCCTGCACCAACACCAGAGAATTCCGCACAACGCCGACGAATGAGGCGTTTAGGCCGACGTGGATGCCAATGCGTGTCAAGACCCCTTGGATTGAAGCGTTGACTCAGAGTCGTGAGGCTGCGCGTGAATCAAGGGAGGGTGTGCCGCCGCCCACACCTGTGAAGCCGGATCTCACGCCGAAGAAGATGTCGGACAGCTACTACAGTGCTGTATGTACTGAACCTGATGGAGATTAGCGAAATTGGTTTTTTAACTATTTCCGTCGCAGATTCTGCCTTTGGCCCAAGATAAGTGGCTCTTGGATACCTATCTCAATGCTTCGGGGCATATCCGGTAGGATCAAATTCATTGATTACTCTAGAGAACTTTCATTAACAGCTGATTAGTCTTGGATCTTTGGTCATGGACCTTGACGCCTTGGCTGGTGTCATTGCGTACCGCCATACTGGTGACGGCGTTAGCACTGTGACTGCGGCCGTGGACCGAATCACAATTGAGCATCCGTTGATGGAGATTTGTGATCTCGAGCTTAGCGGCCAGGTCTCGTATGCTACCGGACGATCTAGTATGGAGGTCTCCGTGCAGGTTGCCAAGGCCCGCCCAGAGGGACAGCCGGCCAAGCCTGAGGATGTTCTGATTACCTGCGCATTCACGATGGTTTCTCTGGACCCGAAGACGAAAAAGTATGTTAGAGAAATGCGAATTTTCTCTCTTTTGCAATTTACTAATTCTTGCGTGTCTAGGCCTGTTCCAGTGGCTCCTCTCATTGTTGAGACTGAGGAGGAGAAGGCCTTGTTCAAAAAGGGCGAGGAGAACTATATGGCCAAGAAGGCTCTGCGCAAGCGCAGTCTGCTTGAGAGGGCACCCGATGATGAGGAGTCTGACTTGATCCACTCCATGTGGACCAAGGAGATGTCGTATATCAGTACGTCCTTGCGAAAATCTCCCTCACTCCTAGATCCGACTAACACCGTATCTCAGACCCCCAAGTTCCCGCCATCCGCCCCGCAAACCAAATCTCCATGAGCGATACCGTCCTCAAATCAGCCATGATCATGCAGCCCCAAGACCGCAACCGCCACAACTTCATGATCTTCGGTGGTTTCCTCCTCAAGCAAACCTTTGAGCTGGCATTCTGCTGTGCCGCCGCCTTCTCACACGCCCGGCCCAACTTCCTCGCCCTCGACCCCAGCACATTCGAAAACCCCGTTCCTGTCGGTAGTGTGTTGTACCTCCGTGCAACGGTGGCCTACACCGAGCCTGAGGAGCGCGAGGGTGGTCACAGTAAGTACACCAAGGTGCAGGTGCGCGTTGACTCGAAGGTGCGGGATGTGGAGCACGGCACGAAGAAGTCAACGGGCATGTTCAACTATACTTTCCTTGTGGAAAAGGATATCCATGTCATGCCGAAGAGTTATGGAGAGTTTATGCTGTGGACTGATGCGAGACGTCGGGCACGGAATGCGGCTGCGATTGACCCGGCGCATAAGACGAGTACGCTGCGAACTATCCAGGACAGTGTTACTGAGTAGATGGGTTGATTTTGGGCATGTATGCATATCATATCACGGGGCTGGGATAGTCGGGGCCGGACAATGTAAATATTATAGTCTACGATTTCAAAAGAATTTGATTGATACAAGAATTCTCATTCCCCGAATTACCCAGTTGCATCCCCAAGAGTAGTATGAAGCAAGTCAAATTTCATGAATTCTGTAGTTATCTTCCCATCCCACTGTCATGCTGGGATGGCCCCCTAAGCAGTGTCACGTGTTTGGCGGGAGGGTGGGTGATTTCCTAATTAGGAAGGATGTTTGCCTCGAATTTCCTCAACCTCCCAGCCCAACCAGAAAGGCGCCAAAAGAACAAGAAAGAAAAGATCAAAATTACCTCATTGGGAGGATTTGAACGCGAGTCATTACCAATCGAATGTCCTCCCCGTCCATTGTCCGTCCACCATGACCCCCTCCCACCCGGACACAATGACACGCTGAATCTTCTCCTCCCGAGATCAACTTTCGAAAAAACATCCACGAACTAAGCCGTCTTGTCAAAGTATAGAGGTCCCAAAGCCTCTTGGTAGAGGATTCTATGGGGTCCAGAGCTCCGATCATCAACAAGCGTAGTCCGTGGTGGTCAGGCGTGTTTGTGAGCGATTCAGATTGGACTCCATAGGGAGCAAGAGCGTGAATCGGAGTCTCATTGTCCCACGTCTCACGAGCAGGCTTCTCCGAAGATGCACCTCAAGGCCGAAGCAGCCCAGTGTGGATGGTCAAGTACTTGTGGAACTTTGAATACAGTATTGCAAGCCTTTTACCCACTGGACTACTCGGTATTGGGGAGTTGAAAGGGGATCTGTTAAACTGGTATATAGCCTGTCTTCTTTCCTTTTTGGGTCACTTTGCCCTCCTTCTTGTTTGCCCTCCCATATCTGCCAATCTTGAAGCTATTCAGCCCTCCCGCCCATCCTCCTCGTCAACAGCCTCCCGGCGAGCAGGAGCCCATGAGGTTATTCACTCCCCCCATCTTGATACTTTTCCAACATGAAGCTCCCACCACACCCCATCCAGTTTCTGACGTCATCTGAAGTTCTACAGAAACCACCCATTTCTTCCATCCCATCTCGACAATGAACCTTTGGACTTCCTTCTCATGAACCAACCACTGACTGATGACCAACGATGCTTCTTTCTCAACGCATATTAAATTCCAACCAAGTCTGCCACCACCGAATGGGCTGCGTGTCTCCCGGAGAGTCGCTCTTCCTTTTCTGCACTCCTTTGCTTCTCGATACTGAACTCTCTTATATTGACAGGATTCAATGCTGGTCTTTCGTGCAGCGGGTCGTGTCAAGGATATTATTCCGATAGAATGAGGAGCTTCCGTTGCGGTGTGAGGAATATGTGCTACGGAATTGCCTAACTGAGCTGAAAGGTACGCTTCAGGAGTTCCAGCATTGAAGACGCACAAGGACGTCTCATTCGCAGTTAATACATTACACCACAACATGAGATCAGACAAGATTCTAACTACAGATTTATCAAGCAAACCAACACAAGTCTCTACAACCTGCAATCCAGAAGAGGCGTCTTCACACGCAGCCTTTACCGCCACAGCAACCAAAAGAGTGTCCGGATCTTCATCATTGACTGCGACGGCATACGAGATACGCGAAGCATACGACGCCAGGTTAGAAACCTCACCCAGAATCGCAGCCGAGCGAGTATCTCCTGCACCGCCCAAAGTGAGCTCATCGAAGTGCCATCCAGACACAACTAGCTTGAGAGGAACAGGATAACAGCGACCTTTGCTCCGAAGCCCCTTGTGTCGGTTGCACTCAGAGAGCCAGCCCCCAAAGCACCAAATCCGCTTTGAACGGTGCTCGGGAAGAACAACGAAGAGATCAATCCAGTACCCGATGCGACCTCTGAGACAATCTTGATGGCGGAATTCTTCACTGGATATTGAGGCACGAGGGCATTCCCGACGGAATGAGAGATACTAACGACGACCTTCAAAACAGAGGTGACCTTGCCGAGAATTCCACCCTTTCCTGCTTCGTTCATAGTATCGGACTGCACACGGGAATCTCATTCCTTTGCGACAAGCATCTCCCACTCCAATTCTAGCGGCTCCTTCCAATAGTTCGTTCCACTGTGAACAAATCCGAGCTTTTGCAGAAGCCGCCCACTGCGCTGATTGTCTCGCTCCGTCTCAGCGATGAACCTCTTCACTCCCTTCTCGCGTATCGCCCACTGCATAACCGCATCCGACGCTTCTTGGGCGATGCTCTTTCCCCAAAACGCCGGGGACACTCCATACCGAATTTCCACCATTTCCAACCAGTCCGGATAAGGCGCGTCTCCTTCTTCACGTGCTGGAAGTGATGTTATGGTTGCATCGCGAATCCCCGAGTATCCCACCCACTGGATCTCCTCCAGGCATGTCAAATCTGGACCCATGAACTCTTTGAGCTCATCTCCCGCCAGCATTGACACACTAGGAAAAGGGTCTTGCTGGGAGTCTGCACCAGAACTTCCGGATTTAGGCTGTGGACGAAGCCCTACAGCAAAATCTCCTAAGCCGCGTTTCTCCCATGAGCGCTGAATGTCGCGTGTCTCAATCATGTCACGCGTTTCATCGTCATTCCGGTTCCTGACGAGGAAACGCTCGCCGAAACCCATTCTACAGAAGCCAGCGTTGGCATGTAATTCTGCATATAGGGCGCGATAGGAGGTTACATGAACTGCAATTGGTGTGGGAATGACGACGAGTCTGGGCGTCAAAATGACAAATGGTTCGGGGAGTGCCATAAAGGACCGGGAAGCCATGATGGATTCGAGTGCTTTGTGAGTGTTTTCTTAAATGTTTACACAAAAATATAGAAGGGGTGAATGGCTCAGTGACGAGAGTGTTCAGGTTTGTCTTCTGTTAAGAAGAATAATTGTTCAGTGTTGTCGTTGCGAAAATCTGGCCATCCGATGTCACCTCATTTTCGACTCCCGCGCTATGTGGAGATGATCCACATGGCGGGGTCCCAGAAAGGAAATATGGCCAATCCCGTGTATGCTTCCCTGCCATGCCTGCAAAGAAAAGGCATAAATGAATTATCCAGAGCAGTCAGGGCCTTGAGACAAGGGATTCATGAAACATTTCGGACTTCAAGGACAATCAAATTTCTACGGAGAATCAAAAGCGGTATCATGTTCGCTAGGTGACAACAGTCTTGTTGGATAAAGAAATACCAGACATCGCCAATCCTGGTCAGAGTGCTAAATTTTTGCCGCTCAAGCAGGGTTCAACCAGTCTGACACCTTGATCTTGAAATTCAACTCGGTTCACTCCTGATCAACAACGACGGATTCCTCAACATCACGCCTCTCACCCCTTCAGTACAGTTAGCATGACATTTGAGAAGATTCGGAAGAAAATCCTACTTTTGTACACTGCGATCCCAGAGTGCTCCTAAGTCTCCGACGGGTAACTGGAAGGGAAATCCCATTGCGTCAAACAATTGGACAATTAGCAGATAAAAGCCCAGCAAACTCGCAACAAACAGCGAAGCCCCGGCTCCCTGAAGTCTCCCGAGTCAGTCTCTATGCCATCACCGAGGAGATCTTCTGATGCGAGTTATAAACTCACTTTGACGCATTTGTTACCACCAGCGGAATTGCCTTCTGCCAGTAGCCAGTATGCAGCTGATAGAAGCAAGAACACCACCAGCAGTGTCAAGAAGATAAGTGTATACACAACGTTGGTGCGTGTCGCACAGATCATAAATATCAGCATCAATACCGCCATGGTTATGAATAGGAAAGCTAGAAGGGTGAATTAGGATTAGTCGACTGCCAAGAAACGATTTTCCGCTCCTGCTGAGACTTGCCATAGGTATTCATAAAGCCAGCGCTCGAAAGCCCGGCTACTGTATCAGTGGCTGATGCTGAATAAGGAGCTATACATGTGTAAGAATCACATGTAATAATCGGGATTAAAAAAAAACGTACCGGCTGCATTGAATGCAGGAATCATTGTGGCTGCAAAGGCGAACCAGAATCCTCCTATCAGGAAGTATGAGAAACGCGATCGAGACGCTGCGGTACATTTCTCAATGTCTTTAAACTCACCGATGGTGCCGAAAACAACACAAGGAAAGGTATTGCCGAGGATGAATTCAAGGATACTGGTGATAAGAAGCAACAATCCACCAAGGAAGACGATGGGTCCGCTATTCTCGTTGCTTAGATTGACTGCGATAGTCATGCTGGCTGGATTTCTCTTACATGAATGCCACCCCATTTCCACTGGCGCCTCTCCAAGCCATCAAACAGCAAGAAATTGGAGTTGTAGTAATAACAAATCCACCGAGAGCTCTGAAATTGGAAAAACAATTAGACTAATTTCCGCGGTACACTATGTCGCGTACTCACAGTGGCGTTGGGTTTCCAACTCGCTTGGCAAGTTCAGGCTGACGGCGGGTCATAGGGGTCAAGTAAAGCTTCTCAAACTGCTCGGGTGACAGAGTCACAGATGTCGGAATTGTCGTTAGAGCATGTCCCGTACTCTCTCGGTATTGAATAGTCTCCTTCTTCTCGGCATTTTGACTGTGATCGCTGTCCATTTTGGCGTATTCTGGTTAACTTTGTTGAACAAAATACGGAAGGAAAAGAAATGGTGCCAAGCTGGTTATTTCTGTACTTGAAATATCTTCACAGCTTTATATAACGATACATCTGACAATTATTGCCTTATCGATGGCCTAGTACTTACTGGTCATTCCTAACAATATCATACAACGTACATGATTGGACACGGCAGAGCGGATAAAGACGATCATTCTAGGCACTGATCTAGAATCGCGGGGGAAAGGAAAAGGCCCATGTGCAGATTAGCTGAAAACAATAGTGTCGCTCTAGCTCTCCACAACAAGTATCGACACTGAATCATGCTAGACGCAGATTGGCTGGCCCATCAGATGTTACCCAATAACAGCGGTGGGGCAAATACTGCAAGGCTGTGCACCAAGCCCCTGAATTCTTAAACTCATAGTCAGATTCGAGCGAGGTCTCGCTCTATCCAACATGATGATACATACTTGGAGATCTCGATGGTGGAGCCCTTTGGCGGGGTCCGTGCATGCGGAGGTCTTGCCTTATGCGGAGCCGCATGGGTGAAACTCAAATCTTACGATTTCCTGGTAGGCTTCTGTAATTTGTGGGGACGTGGGATTTACAGATCTGGATAACGGAGGTGGCTGAATCCGTCATTTCTGGGGAAATAGCAACGTGGACATGCGGAGCCTGAACCGTAGATCATCCTTTGGATTGGACGTGGTATAGCGCTGTCAAGGCCTTGAATGCGGATGATAATGACTTGAGAAGCTTTTCTATATCAATCATTGAAATGCTGTTTTACAATTCGTTCCGTTCGTGGTTCAAACGGCATTGATTCTAGCATCAACACCGGTCGTTTTCGACATTCAACCCAATCACTCAATCGGCCTTGTGGGGCAACATAATCCCCAGAAATCAACAAGATCCCGTCCAGTCATTTACGAGCTAGATTCCTTTCTAACCGGGTGTCAAATGCCTGAAAGTTCGGATGATAGTGATACAACTTTCCGCCGGAAGAAGGCCAGGAGATCATGTTTGAACTGCCAAAGATCACATAGAACATGTGGTAAGTCGAACGGAGCTCGCCTGTAATGTTTCATCTCTATCAAAATTCTGAGAATGGTTAATCAGGAAATGAGCGCCCCTGTATGGAATGCAAGCGGCGTGGCCTGACCGAGACATGCGTTGATGGTGATCGCAAGATACCCAAATATCTTTACGATATGCCCGAAAAACCGCCCAATATTGACCTTTACGGCGGTAAATCTCGTTTGAATGCCCCTGCCAATAGCATAGACCCCTGGGCGTTATTCTCCACTCCAGTCAATCATTTCAGGGCTACTTTCGAGGAACGGGTGGATCTCCCCCAGAACTATTCCACCGAACAGGGTCCAGGTGACTTTGTCGATCCAGCAATACTCCACATTGAAAGTCCCATCTTGTTCCTGAGTCAACAGACTGCAAAAAGCCACCAACAACCAGAAGAGAACCTTACAGCTCGCTCGTTGGCAAATGATATGAGGCCACGCCCAGTCCTACCGGTTGGGTGTCATGGTAGTCATGGAGTTGAACGAACTTCTGGTGGGAAGACAATTGGTTTCACGATTACAAGTGGCTGGTCAAGTACATTTTTGCCGTGCGGTATGAACGAAGAGCCTGAAGGCTCGATAAATGTATCATCCATATGAATAAGGATCAAGTGTCATTATCTTATGAATCCGTCTTCAGAATGTCTATAAGTTAGAAGGTTATGCGAACTTTTTACCTCAGGCGTCTAAAACCATACGTGGGATTTATAACAGGGCAGAGAGTTATTCTTTTTTGACGGGCATTTACATTATGTTATGAATTTTGGTATAGCCCGGTGAAAAAAACGCACTAAGATATTTGAAAGAATTAAGTAAGATTAAGAGACAGATAAAAAAGGAGAAGATCATTGAGGTTTATCTCTCGGACATAGCAATAGTGTTGACCGCCAAAGCAAGAGAAGACGGAGAGATTTGTCCCGTTCGTTCAGAACGACATAGATTCATTAAGACCCGGTCAGAAATGCAGGAGCTACAAATTGCCAGAGCCCAGAGCCATATTCATGGTCTAATGGCCCTTTACTGTGATTGGTTTGGTGAAATCTTGTCAAGTGACTATGCGGAGCCGCACGAAAGTGCGTTTTGGCCCCAATCTCCGCAAAACCTTCCCCGCATTGTATGGGGCCATCCTCATCATCACCTATACGGTTGTTTGTAGGCAAACTTGGAAATTCCTTCATGTTTTTCTATTCAAATTGCTTTCCGGTAGTCCGAAAGGATCTATCAAGATGTCAGGAAGTACGAGAGAACCACCTCTTGTCTTGTCCTAGGCTAGCGAGCTATAAAGACCTTATATTCAGATACTTTCCAATCATCAACTCATTCGCAATCAAAATTTTCTCCTCAAGAGCTACACAGCTTTCAAACTTCATTCTATCCAATCAATATGTCTATTCCCGAGATGCAATGGGCTCAGGTGGCTGAAAAGATCGGAGGGCCCCTGGTCTACAAGCAGATTCCAGTTCCCAAGCCTGGCCCAGACGAGATTCTGGTCAAGATTCGCTACTCTGGTGTTTGCCACACAGACTTACATGCTATGATGGGCCACTGGCCGATTCCGGTCAAGATGCCCCTTGTTGGAGGACACGAAGGTGCTGGAGTGGTTGTGGCCAAGGGATCGTTGGTCAATGAATTCCAGATTGGTGACCATGCGGGAATCAAGTGGCTCAATGGGTCTTGCGCCGAGTGCGAATTCTGCAGGCAATCCGACGACCCCCTGTGTGCCCATGCAAAGCTTTCTGGGTACACAGTGGATGGTACCTTCCAACAGTATGCGGTCGGCAAGGCGACGCATGCCTCCAAGATTCCCAAGGAGGTCCCTCTTGATGCTATTGCTCCAGTCCTGTGCGCTGGAATTACTGTCTATAAGGGATTGAAGGAATCTGGAGTTCGACCTGGCCAGACAGTCGCTATCGTCGGAGCTGGAGGTGGCCTAGGCTCCCTTGCTCAGCAGTACGCAAAGGCTATGGGAGTACGCGTCATCGCCGTCGATGGGGGTGATGAGAAGAGAGCTATGTGCGAGCAATTGGGCGCTGAGGTAATCATCACTTTGTAGATAACATTTCTATCAAGAATTACAGATTGAAGCTAATAACCAAATAGGCCTACGTTGACTTCATGAAGTCCAAGGATCTAGTGGCTGACGTGAAAGCGGCCACTCCTGGAGGCCTTGGAGCCCATGCTGTCATCTTGCTGGCAGTCTCAGAGAAGCCTTTCCAGCAAGCTACCGAATACGTTCGCTCTCGGGGAACAATCATTGCTATTGGCTTGCCCCCAGACGCATATCTGAAGGCCCCTGTCCTCAACACAGTGCTGCGGATGATTAACATCAAGGGTAGCTACGTTGGAAACCGACAGGACGGTGTGGAAGCCATCGATTTCTTTGCACGAGGCCTGATCAAGGCCCCGTTCAAGCTAGCCCCGCTGAAGGATCTTCCTAAGATCTTTGAATTGATGGGTATGTCGCACTCTCGACCAAATAGATGATATTGGCACTGATGAACAACAGAGCAAGGCAAGATTGCAGGCCGCTATGTGCTCGAAATGCCGGAGTAGGGTAAAGAATGGATCATGATCAAGATGGCCTGGATTGGACCTAGGAGTTGAGATGTGATAAATTGTCGGGTTTGGAGTCGAGACTTGACGTAAGATATTTTGGAATACAGAAGGTTATCTGATCGTGAGCAGACTGGGAGGCTGTCTGGTGTTGTACATATTGGAGATCAGTATCTCTGCAAATACTGTATCTTCAAGATCCTTGGTACTTAATTGCCACTAAGAGATGGTTAAAGGCAACTTGAACAATGCCTAAACTTGACGGAGAGACCCCAGCGATGCGTTGGTAGACTAGCACCTGGGTACCTACGGATACAACTCGAGATATTACCTGGCGTAGTTCACTTCCTAGATATTTGCTAAAGGCCTCTTAATTTATATCTGAAATATCCATATCTCACTAGGAGCTGGCTTAGATCGATGTATTGGCCCAGGGAGCTAAGTGGGTATCGAACTGGGACTATAAGGTTTATCCTTAGAAAATTTCCAACATCATCTTTGGGAACACAATTGGTCATTTACACTCATCGAATCGACGTGATCTTGCAGAAGCTTTAGTCCGCAGGAGCTCTCTCCGGTCGGCCAGCAGTACCCCACTATATTTGGTAGGGATCAGCACAAACAATCAGAATCACTTCTAGTTGGCCTATTAAGACCCACTCGGTACTTTGTTTGATTCGTTCAATATGCACCTTCCCATCGTCAAGTTCGATGATTGGCTCAGCCTCCGCGTGTCTGTACTCCGATCGTTCCCCAGATCCCCAGTTTCCTGCTGTGTAAAATATATGAGATTGCATTTTAAGTGAGGAGGACATTGGACAACATCCTTCCCAAGCTGAACAATTTCGACTGCAAACTTCCACAAATTATAAATCCAGTTATCTGCTATCCAACAAACCATCATGATGAGCACTTGCCTAAGCTCAAAACGGTTTGTGACCACATGAGACATGGATGGTTCCGTTGACCCGAATGGTGGACGTGCACATACGAGCCCCCACTTGGTCCCCGCAAAATTTCGTCGCTCCCCAGAAATGAACCAGCTATTTTAGCTTGGCATTCACATATCAACCTTACCCCTCCTCTGCTAGGATCCACCAGGAGGGACGGCAGTTCGCAGTCGAGAACGCCAGTCTCGTCTCCCACCGAGCAATTTCCATTACGACACCTATTACTCCATCGTTCCACTATGGAGACCTCTCGTCGAAGCCAACATCATAGTTGCGACCCGTGCCGGAAAGGCAAGAGGGGCTGCGATGCTCCGGTTTGTAATCGTGTTTTAACCTCCGACTAGGAGCAGGTCCTGACCTGAGTTCTTAGAAAAATCGAAAGGAGAATGGTTTTAGCTCCTGCTCAAACTGCAAAAAATGGAAAAAGGAATGCACTTTCAACTTTCTCTCATCGAAGCGTGTGGAATCTAAGCGAGACCATCGGAAAACAAAATCCAGTGCTGCGGCTACAGCTACAGCTACGCCTCAAAACCGTGAACTTCCTTCACTTCCCAGCTCTCATGGCGATATACTAGATGATATATTGCTTTCTTCGCAATGGTATCCGGCCAATGCTGGGGGCATGGTTACTCCTGCCTCAACCACAAATCGCACCTCGTTCTCTCCTCCATCGTTGAACCAGGAAAGCAGTAGCATCATCGAGGAAATTGGAGTGCAGTCGTCTGGCGATGAGCAGTTCGAGTTCCCTTCATGGAATACAAGCGTTCCAGATGATTTCTGGTTCCCGGTGACGTCCACTCAACAGCCGGTCAAACCTTTTAGCGAATTGTCACCTAAGTCGCTCGAAAATGCATTCGATGCGATTCCGCATTTTGAAGAAAATAGTCTTGGGATGAGTACCCTCGATTCTTCTGTGCTCGACATCATAGTCCCAGGATACAGAGATATCACGCGGCAATTTCCAGCATCAAAACCCAATAGGAGGCCAAAGTCTAAATTTGAGTGCCACTTTTGCATCGCCTCGAACAACACTGCCGCTGATTATGCTCGAACTACGATGACACAGAATTTGATTCGCATCTATCACGATAGTCTGGAGAATGCGCTATCTTGTTGGCTGACGGAGCACAACTGTCCATACAGTGACCCACTAACCGATCTGCTCCCATATAAAGAAAGAAGAGAATGGAGTTCAAGCTGGCCAAACAGGATGTGTATTCGAGTTTGTCGGTTAGATCGTGCATCTTCTCACATCCGCGGCCGGAGTTTGAGCGCCGACGAGGATAAAGCAGCAGCCCGGGCACTTCACCTATCGATCATCGCATTTGCCTCGCAGTGGACCCAGCACGCGCAGAAGGGTTCGAATCTAAAGGTACCAGCGGAAATTGCTCGTGATGAACGGTCTATTCGGGAGAATGTTTGGAACCAGGCTCGTCATGCTTTGGAGCACACGACCGGCATCCCGTCATTTCGTATCATCTTTGCCAATATTATTTTCTCCCTGACTCAATGTCCTTTGGATGAAGATGAAGACGAGCGTCTGGGCCAACTCTTAGAGAATGATGTCGCACCGATGTTTCTGGAACATGCCAACCGTCAACTATTCACCTTCCGACACAAGTTGACAAGGCTTCAACGAGAGGCGCCTTCCAACATGAGGGAACTGCGAAGAGGGTCTATAGGGTCCACGTTGACCGATATGTCGGAAATCCCCAGATTTTCAAGCTATGCCCCAGGCGATCCCACACTCGCGAATGACGAACACCACACCACGCTTAGCCTTTTATTCTGGCTAGGGGTCATGTTCGATACGCTCAGTGCCGCCATGTACCAGCGGCCACTGGTGGTGTCAGACGAGGACAGCCAAATCACCTCAATCACCCCTGTATCTGATCTCGAAGATCAAGTGGATCTCAACGGCTGGAACCTCCCACGAAACGAGATACAAAAGAAAAAGGACGTATGGGGCGATTTCTTCCTCCACCAAGCTTTCAGCCGAGAACAGCCTCGATGGCCATGTTCTCACGAACAAGCCGCCTCTGTCCTCTCAGAAGCAACTCCCGTCAAGGTCCTGCTTTATCGCCGCGTTACGCAACTTCAAACCCTGGTATATCGAGGCGTCGGGCCAAAACGTCTCGAAGAAGTCATCAACGAGACTCTCCTAGTCTATCACCACTGGAATAACACATACCAGCGATTCATGCTGGACTGCGTCGCTAACCATGAACTGCTACCACCGCGTATACAGTCCTGGTATGTCATTCTCGACGGACATTGGCATCTCGCTGCTATGCTTCTAGCAGACGTACTGGAAACGGTTGATCGGGGAAGACTCGGCTCCGATGTTGAGCGTGAATCGCGAAATTCTTCAAACTTAATCACAAAGCTGAGGAGAGAGAATGCGTTCGCAGTTGGGGCTCTTGCTCGCTCATCACTTCGTGGGAAAGAGTCCATAGTGCGTGGTGATTTCCACGATTCACTAACTGAGGTTGCCTTCCTCACAGAACCGTGGACAGTCGTTTTGATTCACTCGTTTGCCAAGGCGGGATACATTTCTGTGGAAGGCATGGATGTGTCTAATGAACAAGATTCATTGTCTGAGTTCTTCCGGCAGAATTGCGAATTCTGTATTTCGGCGGTTCAATATCTCGGAAGGAAGTCTGATATGGCTACGTTAGTGGCTCGCGACTTGTCGAGAAATTTGAATGTGAAGATTAGCCAGCGATTTTATGTAGTATAGTGTCACATAGTTAGGCCGAAATAGGATGTATATGACTTCCAAGTTTCTTATCTCAAAGGATCGCCAGCGTATGTTCTGACCACAGTCCAGAAGGATGTATCTTGAGAAGTAAAAAGCCACTGACTGCGGTCTAATTTCAGTTCCTATATACAAGGTGGACTATATACCTATATGAGTAGAAAAAAGGGGCTTCCTTTTACAAAGCCGAAAACAAGAGTCCAGACCCCCCAACCATGCACCAACTCCACCGATCATGACAAAAACAAAACGAAGAAAACAAGAAATACTCCGACTTATGGAGAGATGATAAAAGATCCAATCCACCCAGGTAATGATGCACCAGGTATACACGAAGACTGTAACCCAAACCAAGACCCAGGAACACACGAAAACTCCACGTTCTGCCTGCCCTATCCTGCTTTCCTTCGAACGGTATAACAAATCACGGAAAACAAGGTAACAAGAATTGAATAATCACTGGTGGTAGATGGTAGGTAAGAGGAGATCGTGTCACATCGTTATATCCAATGCCTTAGTGTGCTTTCCGTAAAAAGGCACTTTGGAAAGGCTTGGAACTTTTCTATTTTGGTTGTGATTTTGGCTTTTCACCTTAAAAAGCCCGGTCCTCTTCGGAAGTTGAAAAGGAGGACGCAGGTGCGGACGCAGCGTATATAGCGTCGAGTGGATGTGACCCACCACTCTTTGGAGGTAAGGCACGAGAACAAGCAGAGCTGTGAGATAGCAGTGCTTAAATAAGCAAAACCACTTGGGCGCAGCGCGCCCAAGCAAATGTCACTGCTCACTGAGGACCTCCTCGATAGTATTCGAAGTCAGCGAACCGGAGCCTTGCGGCCCTGAAATGCTCCCGGATTTATCCCTGGGTTCAGGCGGCTGCTCCTCCTTCATGCACGCATTTTCAAGGATATTAGTCCATTTGCCACTGCTCCCAGCATGGCTATGCTTCAGATGCTGGCGGAAATGGTCGGCACGGAAGAATTTCTTCGCGTTATTGCACTCGCCGAACTTGTGCACGGTCGTCAGGTGCTCAAATCGGCGATCCCAGTCAGGTCGTGGGAAGTTAGGGAACTCTTCTCCGCAGTACCCGCATGAATCGTGCGAGGGACCGGCATTGGTTTGGCAGGATGGAGCAGTAGAGCCGTGGAAGGCCGCTTGGAAGCTCAGGAGAGCGGCGCAGGACCAGGAATGACGGCGAAGATGCAAGGAGTTTTGGTGACGCTCTGCTTCGTTCTTATTCTTGAACCTATTGTTGCAGTATTGGCAGGAGTATTGCTTTTCCATTTCATGAGAGCTGCTATAGAGTTAGAATTGGAAAGTACTAAATGGTTGTGATTGGCATCAAACTCACCGAAGATCATCTGGATTGTCAAACTTTTTCGGTTTCTTGGGACAACAATCACAGATGTAAAGTCCGCCCATCTTTGATGCGGGTGAAGCCTTGGGCACACTCAGGATACTTGGCATGGACACCTTACCCGTGGCATCAGTTGCAGGCAGTTCTAGAGTATTCGAGCCAGTCACAGATCTCGGGAGTGATTGCATGAGCGATGCAGGAGAACTCGGGTTCAGGATTGACTTTTCGTGGAACGCATCCAAATCAGAACTGGGCGAGAGACCTCCCGGAGATGGCCTATCATATGGCGAGAGACTAGTCATGCTGCTACCTCCAATCGAAAGAGCAGACGAGTATGATCCAGAGGTTCGAATGCTGAGTGATGATGCTGCTGAAAGAGTCCTGTGGCTCGGAGCATAGCTGGGATTGACTGAAAGGGTATTGGTAAAAGGCTGTCCACTCGTCCGGCGTTGCGACAAATCACCATTGCTTGTTGCCGAGTGCAAGGTATGCCTATCGTCACTCATCGGCTCTCGTGGTGGCGAAGATGCTCGTCGCTTCATGCCTTGCCTTGAACCTTCGGGGTATGGTGGTGTCGGTTCCCGAAGAATGAACTGGCGTGGCGGTGCCAACTCATCTGTTGAAAATTCCCCATCAATGTCGGAGAAAACGCCTTGGTCGTAGCTTCCACGGTTGGAGCGGCTCGGCAGGCTGATGCTATCCTCTCGGGAAGGCGTCGTTCCACGGTATCGTCGTCGACCCACATCTCGCATATAGTCGTAATCCAGTGCCGAAGAAGGCGCATTACTCTCCACGCTCGGACTGCGTCCTTCGATATACTCCCTCCAACCAACTTTGCTCCTCGGAGACACTCCGCCTGATTGAGGGCTGCTGTACCATTTGACATCCAAAGTCGAGCCAGCTTCTGACGGTCCTGGAGATGGCAGGTTGCTGGATGCGCGAGACGGAATTGATGGAACCGTCAGTGCCGAAATTGATCCTCGGTGATCAGATCCTTGGCTGATCGAGTTGCGTGGTGAAAGCGAATTTCCAATCTTCGAAAGTACATGTTGATCGTATGCATTTGACGAGTCCTTGACGCTGCGCAGCGAAAAGTTCTGCTCGCCTTTGAGACTATAAATTCATTAGTACTTTTGCCCACCCGCTAAACACTAAGCATATGCGCCTCAAAGGATCTGCCAATACCACCAATTGCAGCGCGCACTCGACAAAACTTACATCGGACCCGTCGTGTTGACGGCCATAGAATTCGGAAACCCTTCATCTGTTGGAGGTGGCGGCTCAATCTTAATCTGCGCCTCTGGACTGCGCGAAAGCGGCAATCCATTTTGTCGTCCTTCTAATTCATCCACTGCCATACGATCACTCCTCGGCGCAGAATCAGGTCGTCGATGGCCACCGAAAAGGCTCGAATTGGGGTTAATCGGGGGAAGACTCGTCGTTGAGCGACTAGAATTCGCATAGAGCCAACCCGCATCGTAGCCATTCTCCAGATCGCGAATACGCGGCGGTGGAGGTAAAGGTGGCGGAGCAGTGTGCATGACGGGCCGAGAAGGTATAGGTAATGGGCCGTGTGATGGAAATGACGAGTTGGGCATCATATGGACGCGATCAGAGTGGCGGTCGTGATGGTCCTTGTAATCATAGAAGCTATGCGATGACATTCGTTGGTCCATGCTCGTCTGGTCCAGAGCAGTTCACAGCAGGTGTTATGAAGCGAAGCTAGCATGAACGGGCTGAGGCTGAGAGACACGACCGAGCAGGTGGGGATGGCGGAGAACAGCCGGATGACAGCCTCACAAGATGACCGAGGAAAATAAAATCGAAAAAAATAAGCAAAAAATAAGATAACCCCAAAAGGCGAAAGGATTTTGAGATGATCGGAATGATAGGCAGATGGAATCCAGATAGTGTCGCAGCAATAACCCAATCCAGTTGAGATGCAAGTGTCGTGGGACCGGCCGTGAATTCTTAGGGGAACCGTTTAACCAGCCTCCGCCTCCGATGACTTCAAACCAGAAGGTCCAGCTTCAAATGGGTCAGTAAGCGCGAGCCGACAGCGACGTGCGTGTCCAGGACACCAGGACTGGGTGCAAGTAGCCCAGAAAAACAGTGTTCATGCGGCTGTGAATGTGCTAGCAGCTAGTTGAGAGTTAGACCGGGTGGCACCGAGGAAGAAGTTGTAAAAAGCACGGTGGGTGACCTAATATCGAGGGGGTGGCCCAGGACTAAGCGGGTAGATGAATAGGGTGTGGATAGGTGGATAGGTGGAGGGGGATGGAGTGGTATTAGGTGATAGGTGATGTGCATGGATCATAATCAAAAGGACAATAGGAAATAGAAACAGAAATAGTGATAGGGCCAGGGTATAATTTGACCAGAACCACGCAACGAGTAGGGCTGAACATTTGGCGACTTACTTCCGGAACCCTTGTTCGGCGATTCGCCTCATGGGATGAAACGTTTGCCGCAAGAGTGACACACACAGCCCTGTCCAGAAGCCCGTCGTGTGTCCCATAGAACCAAGTCAATCGTACAGAGCGGGACCGGGGCCACTCATGCTTTTTTGGTTCTTTCTTGCGCTTGAAATCTGGAAATTTCTTGTTCCTTCTTTTTTAATTAAGAAAAGAAAAAGAAAATCAAGAAATGGAAATCCAAAGGGGGGAGGCGAAAAGGATGTTGGGTATCGTTTCCGCGCGCACGAGGGAAAGGAACAGAGAAAGTCGAGTGTAATTAGATACCTTCAAGGTATCAATCAAGAATAACAAGAGAGAACAGATCTCGGTATCGATCGTCTCTCTCTATCATTCGGGCACCCCGCCACTAGTTGAACAATTGGACAATTGATAGATTCCCCTAGTTGGTTGCGGGAGGCAAAAGGAAGGTACGAAGCTGAAAAAAAATGATATGAAGACAAGTACCCCGTAATAATGCGCACTAGTTCGAAACCAGAGCAAAAGCGCGAAGAATATAGGAAGAGCCAAAGAGTAAAAGAGAAATAGAAAAAAAAAGATGTCTTGGTGTGGTGGGAAATCGGGCAGGTAGACAGACAAGTCAGGCAAGATGGCGGTGCAACCAGGTGATTGGGTCCAAGGGCACGAGCCAAAAAATAATTAAGATCGAAGGGGAGGCAATTCCGGTGATCTCATCCTCACCGAGCTGAGCCAAGAAGGGGGGAGGGTGTGGAAAGAGAGGGGTGGACTAATGGATTTTAGGGAAAAAGGTGGAGGAAAGGAAGAAAGAAGGAGAGGGTTTGATGAATGAATGGTACGAGAGGAGCTGGGGGAGAGGATTCTGGAACGTCTTCAAGTCGCGAGGCAAAAAACAAGACGAAAAGGGTAAAAATAGAGAAGAAAAATAAATAAATAGGAAATATTACTGTAATGAGTAATGAATAAAGAGGATTATTGAAACATCGACAAGTTTGGATGGGTCTTTTGGGTCGGACTTAACCTGCAGTTCGGGGGGGGGGGGGGGGGGGGGGGGGGGGGTATTGACGTGGTGGTGGAAAAAGAGGCAAAAGACGAGAAAACACTAAGCCAGCCGTAACGGGTCGTGTATAATTGTATATGTATGTATGGTTCAAGTACATTGTAAGCCACATACAATTTGAATACATGCACAAGATACACTTTGGCCCAGAACGTGGCCGCCCTTTTTTCCCAGATACAATCAGATCCTGTCATCCGGTCTCCGGTCATACAATAATGAACACAAAATTAGGTTCTAACCCTTTTTATTGTTTATCACTACGTTATTACGTCGTGGGCTAATTTGGGGACGGTAGGGTTTAGTGTGGGTGGTACTGGTGGCCACGTTGGAAGAATCACCCGATCATCGGTAGGGCACAAGGCGCAAGGCACCCGGGGCTGGGGCGAATTAAACTCTTGACGGTGCCAACCACTTTCACGGCCACTTGGTCGTATCATCATGCATGCTACATGCCGTAGTGTAGCTCCTTCGGTAGTGCTTAGGCTTAGGCTTAATCGGGTAATGACAAGGATGCCCCTCCCGTACTGTTAGTTAGAGTAGTACCTACACTTTCATACAAAATACAGTAGGCCCTAGTGCATTTTAGCCCGCAGACGTATCTATCTTAGGCTAACGGACCTCAGCCTTAGAAGGAAAATGCGCGCGGAGAGCCCGGGATCCCGTAATTTTACTTTGGTCCTGCTCGAATCAGAAGTCTGGGAAGACCTTTCACCCGTGGTTCCCTTTTCTCTTGACCCTGGGTTATGGACCTTCCAGAAACTGGGATGTTGTGGAAAGGCTAACGAAAGGCTCGCCTTTTAGACATGGGGCCTGCGACAGCCGTTGACAAATAGAATCCATTGCTGTCCCAGCCTTAACTTTCGATCTTATATGATGGGTTGTAAGGAACCAACCAGAGAAGCTCGAAAGTATTAAACAAATTTTACAAGTGCCTTGCCGCTCATCAATTTCTCCGTGCGGTGAAGGCCTCGATAACTCTATATGATCAATGATCTCATGCATTACATGGATGCTTCGAAACAACTTTGAGGCAATTTCCCTAAAACCCAGGTTTAACAATGCAAGGGCACGACGAACTACCAAGGGAATTAGCGACGCGACCATGTACCGAGGATCAAGCTACACCCAGGGGCTGTAGCGTTGTAGTAATAGCATTGTAGTAACTGAGGAAAACGGGCCGGTGCGACTATCAAAGCGCTTTCTACAACAGGCCGAGAAGCTCCGCGAGGAACCATGGTTAGCGCGGGCCATTGCTGACATTTATGAAGCCGGAGAGGGGCTTGGACAACGGAGTTAAAGATCGAGAAAGCAAAGAACGAGGATGATAGGGGCGGCGCTGAGCCAGTAACCATCTGCAACTTGGAAAGCCTTGGCAATAGGCTTATATCTCCTCGGACACAGTGTCACTCCTGCAGTAGCGTGGTTAAAGAAATCCTGCCGGGCGGGATTGTATTTTGTACTAAGCTGCGAAAGGGATGGGCGATGCGATGGGATGAAAGCCCATGTTATGATGTTATCATGTAATGCTGCAGGGATCCCCGCAACGGTCAAATTGTTCGATCAGATCGACTTGCATCGGAGGATTCGGATTCCCGTAGCGTGGGCTTATTCTCTTAATAAATGCCTTGTCCTCTTCTGTTTAGCTCTGTATCTTTGTCTTCTTTCAGTTCTTCGTCCGGTCGTTGACGGGGAATACTTCGATCTTGTTTCTCCCTGTACTCCGTTGAGAGGGGCCTGGACAGGGGTGGACAGTCGCATGCAAAAAGCAAAGAGAACATTCTTTCTTGCCTCCACAAGGAGCGGACAATCGTGAGTCGTTGGTGGTGACCCACTGATTTTCTAGCGCGCTCCACTTGGGGCCAGTCCTGCATGCACTGCCACACTGACGGTCCGCTGTCACTTGGGGGGGAAGGAACAGGGGGGTGAAAAAGTCCTCGGGCAGGGGTAGGGCAGAGCGAAGGTTTGCATAAATCGATCCTTCGATGACGATTCTTGAGGCACTCGAAGTTTGGTTTTGGAACAGAGAAATGTGGCATGTTGGACAGCCCTACGTTGTCAAATGGTTGGATGTTGAAGAAAGATGTGTGACATTCAGGGTAAGCTCAACAAGCATTGCTGAGTCATCGGACACTACCTACCTAATGATTCCGCATTTGGTACTCCGTAGAAACTTCGTTGTACTGTGTACATACATCATACACAACTCAAGTACAGTGGTTGTTCAAAAGTTTGAAACACCCTGTCTGACCGCTTTCCCTCGCCGCGCACACCGCCTTTCTTCGACCGGTTACAATAATCGTGTTCAAGCGTTATAGCCTTTCTGGAAATGGCTGGGAAAAAGGTATCCAGCGGCTTGAATACTATTCTAATAGTTTCTGTCCTCGGCACACTAAAAACCGATGATTTTGCCCTATCTCATGTGGCTATATATTGCCGGCAGAAGGGTCTTGGCGCGGGAGAATGAGCAGGGGGTTTCAAACTTATGGAACCCCACTGTACACTGCCCATTTAGGGTAGCGTAGGTGATGCTCCACACCAGCTACTTTACAACCTGATCTAAACGTTCTCTACGGAACTTCGGTTCTCTTGGCCTTTTCGCCCTTTCCTTTCTCTTATCATAGTTTTTCCAAGGTTCGCTCTTCGCTAAGAGTCTCAGACATGAACCACCCTCCAGGAGTCTGGGACTCGGGAGATATACCTAAAATTGGTTCTTAGTACGAGCAGCGGGGCTACGTACGAGTCCAGCCTCTAGTGGACGGGGTATACCCGGGTAAGTAATGGGGGCACGCATGTACATACATACTCTCGAGTCTGTACAGTGTACGGAGTACTAAGTATTGTTTCAAACCAACGCTTGTTAGGGAGGTACTTGCGTATAGAAAGAATCCTGCGAGAGTAGGGTAGTATATCGAGACTTGGAATGATCATGCTACCCGAATACAACCACATCAGTAGGCATCCACCACAAAGGACTCCATGTTCTCTACTATCATATGTATCGCCTGACACTTGACTGTCGGCCTTGACACGCGTGGCCTGAATAAACACCCTGGCGTCGTACGGTGTAGCATAGATGTTCATGCCGAGGTATGGCAAAACGCTCGTAGGGGTTACCTTCGCCCAGGCCCGGTAAATTCGACACCTCACTCTCTACTTCCCCAATGTGGCAATGGACAACGCGGTCAGCACGAGATCCAAGGATCACACTGTATAAGGCGTCAGTCTAAGCCTTAAGAGGCTGTGGTCTGAGCGACTGCATGCACCAGCGCCAGTGCCAGCGCCTCTGGTTCCCTCCTCACCAATACTTCAGGTGACGCGACGCCCCCAGCCCTGAGGGGCTTGAAATTCAGCGGTTCTATACGCGCCTCTCTCGGCATGGACGCATGTCGGTATAAGGGTACCGTGTGATTCGCGTGGTCAAGTTGCAGTTCAAGTGCTTCGTATATATTACGTGAATGGTTGTTCCTACGGTCCTCGTGGGCCATGGCTCTCATAGATGACTTCCAAATTTACCGGCGGCAAGTCAGAAAACCCCTTGCAGGGGCGGCTAGTCCAATAATTGGCCGGACATCGTGGTGGATTGAAGGTTGTCGGGGATAAGTCAGGGCCCCACCCACGAGGCGTGAACCGCTCGGCTAGAGCTTTCCATCACCTCACCGAGACTTCTAGCTATGCAGTAGAAAACGTACGGAATGATTCGCTGGGTATGCACGACCGCATCGCTAGCGCGGGAAGATATCTAAAGTGGACGGTGTAACTGGATCTCCGGTTTGCGATAGTGGTGGCGAGCTGGAGAGTAGTTCGTAGAGGAAAGATTGCACCTCCAATTGGTGGAATCGTCCACGAGCTTCGAGGCCAATCAGGGTTCGTATAGCCTTGCCTACAGTAGCTTGGAAAGACCTGTCGCGTCTCTGCGCATCGTGACACAAGCTATGCTCAGATCGGCTCGTCCAATCCCTTCAAAAATGCGGAGTGAATCGTAGGTGGATAGCTCCAGTGCACTGGGTCATGCATCCACTCTTGCGAGTCTCGTGCACTGGTCCATGAATGTTGCCAGAGATTGGCTGCACCGAGGAGTTCGCGAGAACTTAATACAGATATCTCAGCTGCGGCGGTACCGGTGCAGTGGACGGTGTTACTCGTCGAAATTGGGGCTGAGAGATGGATTCAACATTCAAGCATTCAAGATGTGATGGAGAGATCAAACAATCTAGATGTTGAAGCCTCAGGCAATAATATCGATGACGCTATCACCTGGTCAGATGATGCCCTTGCCCTAACGGCCCGTTTGGGCGATGGGGGACTTTTTGATTTGGGGCCGAGGCTCAAAGGGAAATCTCCGCCTACTCGATTGGGAGGAAAAGAGTCTGCTAGATTTACTTTGCATGGTACTGCTACTGCTCGGGTTTGATATTCACCACTCAGCTTGCATTTTCTTCCTCTCTCTTGTTCAAAGTATCGTGAAACTGTCACTACCAGCATGGCCATGAACCAAGTTCCTGGTCATAACATATACATCGGCGGGTAAGATGTCTTCACCAATCCTCAAAACTGGCCTTGGCTGTTGTCTGTCAAAGTGGGCCTTGATATTGGTACCCTTCGATGCGCCGCTCTACTATGCCCTCTCTACTAACTCGGTCTCCATGTGTATAGGATCTTCTGCCTCAAAAACAAAGCTGCTCTAGCTCGAGCAGATATCACCCATGTTCTTTCTGTGCTACGGCTTAACCCCGCCGAGGAAACATTCGCATCCTATCAACATCTCTCCATAGCTGTTGATGATGTCGAAGATGAGAACCTTTTAGAGCACTTGCCGGCCGCTGTCAAGTTCATTCAAGCTGGTTTGGACGGTGGTGGCGGTGTCTTTGTGCACTGGTGAGTCTGTTTGCTTCTGATTCTTTTGCCTTTCGTATCGCCCTATCCAGGCTGGTCCTCGTTGACCACTGGGGTCTTTTCTTTCTTCTGGCCGCTTCTTTTTCCCGGAGATTTTTCATTTGCCTAACTGCGACGGCCTCCTACGTCACTACATGCTATATCACTTACGATCTGCGCGTGGCTGGAGGATGCTGTGTCTGTACATTTCCGGGGCTTGCTATTGGACGCCTTGCCCTTTCTCCTTCCCTTTTTGTTTTGTGTATCCTGCACCTCGAGATTAAACACAAGCCGTGCAATCTCTGCAACATGCATTAAACGCTAATCATGTCGATCTAGTGCAATGGGCAAGTCCCGATCCGCAACTGTATGCATTGCCTACTTGCTCCACCAGCAGCCCGGTGCGCTCACACCGCAATCTGCTCTGGAAATTTTGAGGCAAGCCCGGCCACTTTGCGAACCTAATGACGGCTTCATGAAACAGTTGGAGCTGTACCACGAAATGGGCTGTCCAGACGATGTCACGGAAAATCCCGTGTACCAGCGCTGGTTGTACCACCGTGATGTTGAAGAAAGTGTCGCGTGTGGCCGGGCCCCAGAATTGAAGTCGGTGCGCTTTGAAGACGAGCTGCCTGTTCAGCCCGAGGAAAATAATACCGGCCGCTCAGTGGAGATTAAGTGCCGCAAGTGCCGGTTCGTATCTACTTCCCAAACGGGCTACACCTGCCAGTCCAGGAACATCATTGAAGATCACTAATGTTCCGTATCAGGCGCACCCTCGCGACAACCCCATTCATTATCAATCACGAGCAGAATCAACAGAGAAGTGCCAGAGCGCCCGCAAATGTGGAATGTGCGCATGTATTCCTCCATCCGCTGAAGTGGATGCGTCCCAGTTTATTCCCGTCATCAGTTCAAGATGGCGCCGACCCCGAAGCGGATTCAACCTATGATGAATACTCCGCAGATGCTCCTTTATCAGGTCGCCTAACCTGCCCTAACTCAGGCTGCGGGGCTAACATTGGTAAATTTGCCTGGCAAGGCATGCAATGTAGCTGTGGTGGATGGGTGGTGCCTGCTATCGGGCTTGCTAAGGCCCGAGTGGATATTGCGAGTCGGACAAATTTGGCAGCACGAGGTCCAGGAGGACCACCAGCCTTGGGTATTCGTATGCCTCCAGGTATGCGGGTGCCTGAGACCAATGATCCCGGCTCTGGACGTGGAAACCTCTGAATATCCCTTTATTTTTTACGACGACAATTTTTAGAAAAGACGTGTCTGCATCTGTGCATATGGATTATTTACGAGCCATGAAAACCTTCTCAACGAGTCTTCAGTCTCCACGAATATTTGCTTCTGTATTGTGATTTATCCTTTGGGTTGTTTTGAGCCACCACATAAGCGTTGTGATCGACAGGGTCTCCACATTATTGTCCGCGACGAACGCGATTGATCAACACCGCAAGCCACGCGAGAACATATTATCAATAATGTACCAAGTAGACAACTAAGGCATCTCGTGTGGCGAAACCTACACCTCTGCGACGGCCACTTGCGTCATGTTAAAGCGAGGATTGTCCGAGCGAATTTCGAACCATAGGTGCCTGATGTGATCTACAGTACATTGGAATGAAAGATGTCAGCATGGAGTAGAAGCAGGAGGCTCCAAGCCCGCTGGTGCTTCGATCCCCCAATGAAAGATACACGTCAGATCTCTCTAGCGGTCGAAGCCTCGTGTGATCAGATCCCTGTCGAACCCGTCTATTCAGTTTTCCAAGCACAATGCGCGGTAATATTGCCAAGACTTTGTGGAAGCTGTCTTGAAGTATACGAAGAGGCTCTAAGACAGGCCAAGATGATGATATACGCAAGGCAGCGAGCTAGCGGCTCTGCTGACCGTTTTCTCTCCAACCGTGTCTCACTGCTGGCTATAAATAATTGTTCAAGCTCGTGAGAGCTGATGTGAGGTTCGCAGCATCAGCCCTGTTCCTGCCTAGATAAGCTGTATACCCGTGCCGTGAATCAGCCTCATCTTAGCCCGTGCCCACCAGAGCTACCTCGATTGATGCACGGAATTTCCCTTTCTGACAGATCTCACCTTGCCTATCTTAGTAGTTGTTGCAGCCTTGAGTAAACTTCGTCAGACGAGCGTGATAGTGGGCTAGCGATGCGAGACGGTCAAAACTCCGTGCGCGCTACCTAATTGGAGGCTATTTCTACCCAGTCATCTACACAAAGTGAGAACCAATTCTTATGTAGGGCTGCATCATCCCGAACGACATGTCAACTGGTGGCTGATGGCTGATGGGTGCCCTCAAACCATCAACATCTACTCCGTATCTGACTACGATATACTTCGTAGTCGCGCGCCAAGGGAGCCAACATGACTCAGGATCCTCAGCTAGCGGCGTTGAAGGCTTGAAGCCAGGGGTAAACTCGTACTCTCGTGCCAGTCAACAGGGGCATGTCACCGCCGCCCTGTCGTTCGTCAGCTCCCGCAGCTCTCCACTCTTTTCCAACAGCCTTTTCGGTGATTCGGGGAACGGCGGCGTCCACGATTTGCAAGTTTAGATCTTGCACATATGTACTCTGATCCATACTTTTGTTCTTTCTTCAACTTTCCCCACAAGGAATTAGCCCCACATTCCCAGAAACGCTGTCACGGTTGTGCATCATCATCATCATCTTCTTCTTCAAGGTGCAAAACTGCAAGACTCGTGTTTCATCTCAGGATCAGCAATGGCGAGACGCCAATGACGCGTGGGTCGGAACCGAGCCTGGTGCTGATTTGCTCCCTCCAGGGCCCTACAGGCTCCTTCAGCCTTCAAGGAGGGCGACTTTTCCAAGGTTGGGAAGAATCAGGACGACGGAAGGAGGCTGTGCAAAGCGGGTCGTCTTCCTACTGCTCCCGATTGGTTGTGATTGACGCTAGCGGTGCGTATTGGTATTACCTGTTTGAGACGGTTATTACTTACGCCTTGAACATTGGTCAAATGTATGGAGCACTATGCGAGAGAAAAACGAAAGATGCTCTGGGGGAAGTTGTCCAATGGGAATCGGTACCAGCTGGCGGGTACCTAGGGTTGTAGGGCGTTGGTTCAGGGCAATTTAGGGAATGGCACACTCTACCTTCACGGTTAGGACTGTTAGGGGGGTCCTTTTTGAGGCGGGTCCCTGAGATCAGCTAACTGGCAACGACATATCCATCCTTAACAATTGTTCCTAGGATCGCAAATGTTCAGGATCAAATATTCTATCGATGAATGTACAACTTTAGCCTCTAAGCAGTATGTCAGTACAGGCTACAGCCCAGAAGCTGTAGCATAGTATACCCGCGAGCACCCGGTCACCAAGCTCTCTATACAAGCGGACCCAGCCTAAGAGTCCGCCCTATTGGCAGGCCCGTGGGCCCTGGTGGGGGTGGGGCAGTGCACTGCCTTGCAGGGGGGAGCTCTCAGCTTCTTGTGGAGTCTCTACAGCCAAGTGCTCTTGGACGCGATGCATACTCCATACTAACTACCTATGAAGGTGCGAGATTGGTGCTTCACAGGCGTCAATCCTGATCCGTTGATATCATAGCTCCCTTGATCTAATAATTTTGCTCTCTCAGTTAGTAGGTGCCTGATTAACCTTGGCTTCCGCAATCGACTACTTTCGCACTATGACTCAGGTGCCGCGATCGCCTTGCATATGCCTGCGACGGCGTTTCGCAGAGTTTAGGCTGTTTTAGCGGAGGGTGGCTTGCGTGGATTAGCGCCTGGTCTGGCGAAATGGGACAGTGGCTAGCGAAGGGGTAATAATCTGTTGTTTAGTGACTGATGTACCCCGCATCATTCTCCTCATGTTGTGTGAAGGTTGATGCCTGTTGCTGGCTCTATGTCTTGTATACTATTGATATAGCTTGTCGGGAAAATGTGGCCTAGTGTACATACCATTGGAGAAGCGGGGATAGGTGGCTTTGAGAGTTGGAGATCACTAAATAATTAGCATAACGCTAGTTAGCTAGTTTGGCTTCATACAGCTCAAGATTTCGGTGCCTCATCGCGCCAAGATTAAGTATGTATCTTGAATATTCAATCACTGACTATTGCCTGCTACAGTTTTGAAGGGGTCGCTAGGCATCTATGATCAAACGGTTGACAATTTGACATGCCAAAATATCCATTTACATGGTACACAGCGGGTACACTAGACGTGTAGGGTTAGCTTAGTAGGTTGATGGTGTGATAACCGCGCTTGGGGACCCTGCGGGCATCATCGCAAAATGGACCCCAACTAGGCAAAATTGAGCCTCATCAAGAGATCAGCAGGTGATTAGACCATCTAGTCGGTTAATATATCCATAGATCATCGTATCAGGCAGCCAGATGTAGACTCAGTGTGACACTATTTGCAAGGCGCAAGTTGCAGCCTGCTCAGTTAGCCGAACGACCCTCTATCTATTGAGGCTGAGGTTCTGGCCACGAATCTCATGGTGGGGTTGATGATGCTAGATGACCCCGCCAAATTCTCTCGGGGAAGATTCCTTCGTATGACACAAACCATACGCTTAAATAAGAAGTAAGCGCGAGTCCTGTCACATCGACACCAGGTAATAGTCTAAGGTAGAGTCAGCCTGCCACAGCACCGTTCCAATAGTACATGTCCAACCACCTAGGCCCATGTCTCATGCCAGGGCGACTCTCAGGCAGCCTTATGTATGAAATTTGGCGGAAAACTAGCCGATACCGAGATCGGCGAATACGAGCAAAGCCTACTAGGGCTGACGGGGGCCGTTTTCTGGAAGAAGAGGGGGTGGAAGGTTTATGACAAAGAGAGCACGCCTCAACGGTGACGAGCTTTAGTGCTTATTCCCGTGCAAAACACCCCACCAAACAGATCCGATCTTACGTCGCGCCATACTTCCGTCCTCGAGCTCTTGCTTCGTGGAAAGCGCGGTGAGCATGACCCCTCTAAACGCGACGACAAAAGCGGGACTTCGAATCCTGATGAAGTTCCTAAGGTAACCATGAAACGTGATCCTAGTCTGCGTGAATGGGCCGAGGTGGGAGGCCTTGCATTGAGGAGAGTATGTACAACGATCAACTTGTCGACGAGGGTGTGATCAATCTGTGGACTGTGCTTTTTTCGCTTTTCGCTTTTGCCCTTCTCAGCCCAACCGCAGGGCGTACACGGGAACTTTGCTCCTTCCCGCAGGATTGGACCCCTGATAGTCTCATGAAGAAGGTAACTAGGATGACGGGCGTCTGCGCTGCGCGCGTGCTCGAGTCCTGTTAGCCCTGTGGTGCGGCCCGCCTGATTAGGATGTCACATCGGCGCAAGCTTTGCTAGTTTAGTGCCTCTCTTCCCCCCGCTGTGATGACATTGGCCTTAAGATGGCCTAGACAGAGGGTTATTGCAAAGCCACCCTTGGCATGTCGTGGACATGCAGTGGGATGAGATAGGTCTTGCTTGAAGGAATGGGCTTTCGCGACGTGGTTGCATCCGCTGACTTCCGTGATCGGGGTTCGAGAGGGTAGACATGCTGCTGGCCTGATGAGATGTATCGTGGGAGGTGAAGGTTGACTGGATCTATAGCGGTTGTGGCTGGCTCCGTAGGCTTTAGTGCATGAGCCACGTTTGGACTGGTCTCTTTACGCGAGCTTCCAGTACTGACGAGCGTGCCTCATGACAAAATGAAGAGAGCGCGATGCAATAGAGGAAGCTGGTTATGCCAAATTGGAAGCATTGATGTCGCGGAAAGATCATGGCCCATCGTAAACATCCGGGTGTCGATATTAGAGGTCTTTGGTGGGGACAGAAGGGAAGAGAGAAGGATTTTTCATTCTCTCCTGGTTTCGTTTGGCCATCTCAATGCCTCTAAGTCGATCGATCCGCATCTGATAAAACGTCCTGTAATCAATAAGTAATAAGAAACACTAAGAGGGGTTCGCATGCATACTTGTGTAGCGCGAAAATTCGAGGACCGTTATCAGGCTTTGACTCTGTCCCCTTTTTGATAGAATCAATCTGAGAGGTAGACAATTCAGTACGACCGGACCACCTTCAGGCATGATAATTTCCTCGAGACTCACCTTCTCATCTCTTTCCTTCTCATCATTAGTCTTAGAATCTGCGGAATCCTTATCCTTGGGGTCGTCTTTATCATTCTTCTTGTCCTTCTCCTTGTCTTTTTCATCCTTGTTGGCTTGCTTTTCGCGCTCCTTCTTCCGTTTTTGTTTCTCATCATACTCCTTTTTGACCTTTTCAATTTCTTCGGCCATCTGCTGCTCTTTCAAACGCGCTGCTTCGCTCTCAGCATCGACGATGGGCGAGCAGAAGTGGCGATCCAGGAGATGTGCGGGGCATACGTAGAAGAAATCCTGTCAACGGCGTGAGCGAGTGAGGTCTTAAGACCGCCAGATAACCAAATATTTTGGACTTTTGGTGGTGTTTGTCGTAGGAGAGTATATCTCGAGCAGTCTTACCTTATTGTCAGGCGTGATCATCACGCTGGTCGACGGTTTGTAACAGATTAAACATGCCTTTGCGGAGGTATCCGCGACTCGGCGCAAATGATAGACGTTTGTCAGAGACATGGCTGGAATTATTGGAGCCTTTGCTTCTAAGATCAAACTCAACGAGGTCTGGATTTGAGGTAGCTCAGACAGGTCAAGGCAGGCACAAGGTGGGCTAAACATGAGGTTATCCGAAAGACGCTGTCATGTGACTTGGTCTGAGAGACACATCAACAGATCCAAAGTTTCTCAGAATAAACTACGACGCTCTCTACAAAAGAGAAATTCAATATGACAGATTCAAGAAATACAATGATAATTCGATTCCTATCAAAAACGCCAAACCATGCATTTGTTCTTCCTTGAGACCAACGCCTCCGAAAGATACATAAAAAAGATAACGTAATAACAATCAGATCCCAGAAGTATGAGATTCTCGTAGATCATAGAGTGATTTCATCCTCCTCAATACCGGCGGCTTCCCTCGCCAGACGAAGGTCTTTACCAGTGACACCGATGTCCCGCAGGTAGGGCTTGAACGCTTCCAAAAGGTCAATCAAACCGCTCTGCAGAGTATCGAGCACCAACTCCACCTCAGGGACTTTCCGTGCCTCTGCTTGTGCCTGGGGCTTGCTAGAGGGAGGGAAGTAAACGTCGGTCCAGTGCGCATCAAGACCACCCTGATGAACAAAAGCATCGAGAGACATGATAGTCTGGGTGAATAGGTTGACCACTGATGGCACGTCCGTTTGCACTTTGCCGTATTGATCTTCATCAAGACTGGCAATCAGCATACGGGTCAACGAATCAACAGCATCCACGATTGACCCAAGAGAGGAGTCGGGAGTGCCAAAGACAATGCTCGATGCTCGCTGGGCATATGTTTGTCGCAGCGGCCGGCACCATTGAAGAACTTGAACGATGATGGGGTGCACGTCTTCGGGCTTATAGGTTGTGGAGGGGCCACCGGTAAGGCGCTTCAGCTCCTGAGTGGAAGCTAGTAGTTTTTGCTTTCGCTCTGGGCTGAGCATTGCTGTAGAAGCCCTATCAAAGACCTCCCGAGCGCGGGCCCGCGCCGTGGGTGTCCAGTCCGGTGACTGCCCGTATGATTTAGCCGTTGAGCCAAATGCCTCGCCGAACTTCTCATGACGAGAAGTCGCCTTCGGGGCTGTTGTGAAGACATTCTGATCCTTGGGCGCATCCGTCAACCGCGGCAAATTTTGGAGTTCAGGCTTAGAACCGTTTGGTTGTCCAGCAGGCTTAGCACCCGGCTTAGGAGCCTTGCTAGCCTCGATCCGTTTCGTGATATCCTGAATTTCTTCCTTCGCACAGCTAAGAATCTGGCTCCATGTAGAGCCGTTATCTCCGTCAATCTCATTGAAGATTGCCTTTCGGCGATCAGGCTGGCGCTGGCTGATAAGACCCAGTTCCCAAAGAGCAAATGCCTTGACAATATGCTTCTTCGCCTTCAGACCAGACAACAAGCTGGCATTCGGCTCCTTTGCATCTGCAGTAAGGGGCTGTCCACGCTTCAGAGGTTCCTTGCCAAGGAAAATGGAAAAGAAAAGATTGGCCGATTGCCAGCAGAGGACAAGCAAAGAGCCCGAGATGAGAGATCGGATGATGAGCGGCCCAAATGATGGAGGGAAAAAGGTATCGGGCTGAGCCGCAGAGCGGGAGAAGCTCCAAAAGAGCTTGGCGAAATACAATGACAAGCTCCAGGCACTCTGGCGCAAGAATAGAAGGTAGAGGAACGGAGTAGCTCCCGCGATAATCACGCTCATCATCAGGCCACACTTGATCCGCTGAGGGAGGGCACTCTTAATGTACTTCGAGGGCGGCAGGACCTGGTGTGTGCGCTGGTCGGTTGACTTTGTAGCTCGTAGCGTGACAGGGACGGAGATCTGATCGTAATCATAGTAGAGGTGGGCCGTAGCCTGGGCGCAGGCCAGAAGAAGGTGGTAGGTATGAATGTAAATCGGTCTTTCATTGAGAAGCGGTCTCTCGTGGGATCTAGATTTGGCGATCAGCAATCGTCCGATTTGGAAATATTCCGTATGCATTGACATACCTGCCCCGTTTCACGATATCCAGCTGTGCCTCCTTCGAGGACGACCAGAGATACAGCTCAGTAAACCACCAAGCCGAGAAGAGGTAACAGCAGAATGTGTGAGCAACCTGAAGCGGGAACAAGTATTTGAAGGTGCTGAGGGAGGATGGCGTTGTCCTTGAGCCAAGGTGCATCTGACTGACACGGAGGACGAATACCAAGAGGACTGAAAGGAAGATCATGACGGCGCGTAGCCCACAGGGACCGATAGGAAACCATGTCCAAAAAACTAACCCAAGGAATCGTCAGTTAGCAAAGTTCAAAGCACAAGGCAAGACAGACTCTCGAGTCGCTTGCTTGATGGATTCGAAACACTGACACGATGACTTGTCGCCAATTGCGATTGAGACGACATAGCAGACGAGGAGCGAGAGCGCAGATGCATGGACAAAGCGCCGGTGCAGCGCCGAGGTGAGGATCCGCCTATATGGCCGGGGTTGGGTTGCGGCGGCCATGGTGGAAGCTTGTGGGTGGGATGGACTCGTGGAGGTGGAGGACAATGGACAAGGCTTAGAGCATCATCAGGGTGAGCCTCATAGGAGCTACGAGAGCTGTAGAATGCTGCTGCAGAGCCCGCGACAGTATGAGCTGATGGGCAAATCCGAATACAGCTGTGTGCGCCAAAGCGATGAGTTCGGATACAAGCTGAGTTCATGATGGAATATTTTGAGCATCAAAACACACCAGCCACAGAGAGTCATGTGATCTATGGTGGCTGGTGCCAGTGTTATCTGTGGCAGTGTCAACTAGTCTACTTTGGCTTTAGTGCGGCAGATACGTCATGTGAGGAGTTGTCCTGCAGTCCCGAGGAAGGCAGCACTTTATGCAAGCGCATCTCCATCTCCGATAACTCTGTGCCTGTTTCGTGGTCAACATTCATTCTTTGGCTATACCACACACCACCATGTCTTTCGACCGTCTGAACTCGCTGGAGGCCCAGCCCACCGATATGCGCCGGTCCGATGACCCGCAATACCGCGACGATCCTGGCTTCGACCATCTCGCCGAGTCGCTTTCCGATCAGTTGTTCACATTGACCTCCAACATCTCTCGCTTGTCTAATCAAATCGCTCTTCTCGGCACGAAACGGGATACTGAACGTGTGCGCGAACGAGTCCACAATCTCTTGGAGGAGACCCGGGCGGGGTTCAAGGATGTAGGCGACGGGCTTAAGAAGATCCAGCAATGGGAGGACGTCAATGTATGTTTCAGTCCGAATGTCTGCTTCTTATCAGCATGACTAACTATTGTGAATAGCCGTCCCAAAAATGGACTCAGCAGAAGCTGTCATCTGAATTCAAAGCCAGTCTAGATGAATTTCAGACGGTGCAGCGCCGCGCCCTCGAGAAACAACGCGCATCGGCTGTCGCAGCCCGGACCGCCATTGAGGAGGGTGAACATCCATCTGGCGAGGCGGGAGTACAATTACAGCAACAGCAGCTGGAGGAGCAGTCCCGTATGGCCAACCAGAGCGAGGTGGATTTCCAGGAATCTCTTATCATTGAGCGCGAGAACGAGATCCGGAACATTGAGCAGAGTGTTGGCGAGTTGAATGAGTTGTTCCGTGATGTTGCTCATATTGTTCATGAGCAGGGAGGTCAGCTCGACATTATCAGTGAGAACGTTCAAAACGTTTCCCAAGACACACGAGGCGCCAACACCGAGCTCCGCAGTGCTAGTCGATACCAGAAGAATGCCCGTAACAAGGCATGTTGCTTGCTTATCATTCTGGCAGTTATCTTGACCATCATCGTTCTTGCTGTTGTTCTCGGTTAGAGTTTTGTTCCTTTGCGATATGAGCTTGCCTTGCTATTTTGACTTGATCATGGCGATTCTCTTCCACTCTGTTATGTCCGCGCACGATATCCCTGATGCATTCTATGTGCCACGGCCTTGGCCGGGCTATTCATTTTGACTACTTTAATGCTCCTACTAGTTTGGTTCTGGTGTATAGGGAATGGAGAACATAAATTTGACTTTAGTTCCACTCGTTCCAATGCAATGTGATATCGTACATAAGTGTTGGTTATACATAAATTATACAGTTGATGCTTCTGGGCTCTCCGTCTATGCTGTCCACGCTCACGCTCCATCTTTTCTTCGACTAGCAATGTCATGAAGCACATCCACCGGTCCTATTAAGGAGTGATTAGAGGCCAACGAAGCTGTTGAATCTCATTTTCCAGCCCTCGTAGGTATTCAACTTTGGTCGTACATCCAGATAAAAGCTGAGCTTGCCAGGGGCAGCATTCCCCGTCAAACCAGATGGGTTTCCATTGCCGGCATTTGTCTTCCCTTGGTAGAAGTCGATCACATATTCGACACGCTCACCGCCGCAGCGCTCGACAACCCAATCATGGCGATCGAATGGACGCTGGTAGCCAAGCCAACCGTTGATTCGGGCGCGTGGACTTAAGAATTGGGGATCAACTCCAAGTCCGCGGAATGAATATAACTTGGGTCCTCCGCACTTCTTGCTGCCCGGGTCTGTGGAAGGAGCCTTCTTCTCCCAATCAAGAATCTGTTGCCATGCGCGCTCGTTGACCGCGTTGTGAATGGGAATAATGGAGGCGACGGATGTTGCTAGTTCAGAAGCGGAGGATGTTGACTCTGGGGTATTACCCTTGCGCATCAGAGCTTCGAAGAATTGTTTCTCGGAGGGATAGATCCAGTTGCCAGAGGCCTCATCATGGCCAGTCTCGGCTTCGGCATTGGACGGACAGCCATGCGATGCGGCATGTGGAGAGGATTCGTAAGGCGTTGGAGCACCCTCGTTTCCTTCTGGACAAGTAGCTGCTGCAGCTGGGCTGCCTGCTCGGGGTATGCTGCTGACTTCTCGATCTGTGGATAGTGGTCGTTGTAGCTTTGCGGAGGTTTGTTCTTGTTCTTGCGCCGGCGCGGAGGACGGGGGATGTGGTGCTTTGCCGCCATTTTGTTGCAACCAGACTTCACGGGTCTTGTGGTCGACCGGGCATGTCGCCGCAGGCGGCTCTGCAGAAGCAGAAGGAGTACTCGCGCCGGCGCCCATGAGGAATTTCGAGTGTTTGGGGTGATATTCGAGGATGCTTGGTAATTGCGAGATCGAAGATCGGCGGACTGAAAGTACAAAGCGGACCGATAATTTTGCCTTCACCGCCTGGCCCACAATATAAACGCCTCCTGCCCAACGAGGAAGTCCACCCCCTATTGATTCCATTGTTGTCCAAGGATTTGTTTAAATCTTCTGCTTTATATCTCAACTTAGTACAATATGGCGACTCCATCTAGCCAGCCCGTTTACCGGGCCACCACTACCGCCCCCGTCAACATTGCGGTCATCAAGTAAGCGCTTCCTTGTTACCCCTCAACAGCTCACCAACATTGGGTCATTGCATACTAACTGCTTATCAATTCAGATACTGGGGCAAGCGTGATACTACCCTCAACCTCCCAACCAACTCATCTCTCTCCGTTACCCTTTCGCAGCGTTCTCTGCGCACCCTGACCACCGCCTCCGCCTCTGCCATCTACCCCGCCGAGGATACCCTGAACCTGAACGGCAAGCCGCAAGAGATCCAGTCCTCCAAGCGCACTCTTGCTTGTCTCTCGAACCTGCGTGCTCTACGCAAGTCTCTCGAAGATGCCGATGCCTCGCTGCCCAAGCTCTCCGCCCTCCCTCTCCGAATTGTCTCCGAGAACAACTTCCCCACTGCCGCCGGTCTGGCCAGTTCCGCTGCTGGTTTTGCTGCTCTGGTTCGCGCCGTTGCCAACCTTTACCAGCTGCCTCAGTCTCCTCGCGAGCTGAGCCGCATTGCCCGCCAGGGTTCGGGCTCTGCTTGTCGGTCTCTGATGGGTGGCTACGTCGCCTGGCGCACCGGTGAGCTGGCAGACGGCAGCGACAGCTTGGCTGAGGAGGTGGCCCCCGCCTCCCACTGGCCGGAGATGCGTGCTCTGATCCTGGTGGTCAGCGCCGAGAAGAAGGATGTCCCTAGCACCGAGGGTATGCAGACCACCGTGGCTACTTCGGACCTCTTCTCTACGCGAGCCCAGTCCGTTGTCCCGGAGCGCATGGATGCCATTGAGGCCGCTATCCGTGACCGTGACTTCCCCAAGTTCGCTGAGATCACCATGCGTGACTCGAACACTTTCCACGCCACCTGCCTGGACTCGTGGCCTCCTATTTTCTACATGAATGACGTCTCGCGTGCTGCCGTCCGCCTTGTGCACGATATCAACCGCGCCGTGGGCCGTACTGTGGCCGCCTACACCTTCGATGCGGGCCCCAACGCTGTCATTTACTACGAGGAGAAGGATTCAGAACTTGTCGCTGGTACGGTCAAGGCTATCCTTGGCGCCAGCGCAAGCGGCTGGGAGGGTCCCTTCTACGAGGGCCTGGCTAATCTTACCGCCCCCGGTGTCTCTCTTGACAACATTGACTCGCGTGTTCTGGATGTTCTCAAGGGTGGTGTGAGCCGTGTCATTCTGACCGGTGTCGGCGAGGGCCCCGTCACTGTTGAGGATCACCTGGTCACCGAGACTGGCGAGATCGTTTCCAACTAGGAATTGTTTGGATGAAAATTTAATGATACAGCCACCTTGCTCAGATGACTTGGAAGATACCCCGATTCCCTTTTGCAAAGGGCTAATTGAATCCTGTCGTCGCAAGAGATGATGCAGATCTCTTTCATTGTATCTTTGTTGTTGCTCAAGACTTCCTAGAACATAATCCCCAGCTTGAGAAATCAAATATATATGATGACCAGCGCCTTGATTTGCATAATCATTTACACAAACACGATATCCCACTGTACAAATTAGAAGACTTTGATCCACCAGAGTTCCCTCTTCCAACCTTGGAACAGATTTGGTGGTTGCTATGTCAGGCCCCCATCCTACTGCGGATATAGCTCGTTTAATGAGCGGTCCGGTCTGTCAGAATCCCATCACAGTCATCACCCATTCAACTTTTAACCTCGAATAGAAGGTTTTACTAAGAACGATCTCTATGAGCTAACTAGAGACATAATCACTTATCGAATGCTAATTTCTTTTCTGTTCAAGGCTAGTTTGGCTGGCATTGAACGCCTTCGGTTGAGTGGATATCTTCGACACCCCACCTCAACATTTGGGGTTTCTGTCCACTGCCTGTAGCAATGTGTATGCAAGACAGATTCTAGGTGGAGCAGAGCCTTCATACCTCGCAAATATCGATGTGGGATCTACACACGAATGAATGGATACTTTAAAGAAGAGAAGAATGTTTAAATTATATCATTTGGAATGGAGACATCACATTCAGTAGTAAAAACGGAATCAGCTTTGGACACATCCACCCATAGAAAGAAATATGAAAGGCTTTTAATACCCACCTAACAACACCGAAAGCTCCAAATTATACAAACGAGGCCAATAGTCCAACCACCGCTCCAGCAAGAGGTAGATATCCTCGAACCGTATTCAGAGTAGTCCACTTCTCAATCAAACTCGATGTCTCCGTATCAGAGATCTCGGGAGAAGAGATGGCCTTCTCCAGTAGTGCATTATTGGTGCCGCTCATCGCAAGCATTGTATAAGGTACAATTCCGATCGTTAAAACAGCAGCCGCTGAGAATAGTCCAGATCGACTGTATGCTGCGTGTTTGAACAAGGGGGCCCCGGATCGAACAGACCAGGCCAGATAGAAGAACGAGACTGCCACGGCCGCGGCAATGGGTGGATTTTGGGTCTTGCCATTCTCAAACATGTTTCTCCATTGCTTGGCAAGGGTGGCTGGAGGGACGTTGTCCTCGCGACGGGACCGGAGTAGTGAAGGGGTGACGTTCATGCTGAGGGCGGCAATGTTTCCTTTTGGTAGGTGACAGTTAGTCTATGGACAGGCATGGGGGTAATATGACTTGGCTGCATCTACTATGCATATTTGTATGCAGCCCTGCGCCTGGGAATGAGTGTGACTCGAGGAGAAAAGAAAAGCAAGTACATACCAGACAGCCAAGCGGCGCCGGAGATGCCAATAGCTTGCGCCAGTCGGAAGCCGAGGGGATAGGAGGCCATGATTTTGTTGTTTGATAGGCTGTGATTCAAGAGAAGAGAATTGGTGAATTAGGCAAACGGTGGGTTTAGACTATGCCGCTGTGCTTTATAGGCGGCAGATGCCCACATTCCTGGAACGTTTTCGGGCCCGGAAGATGCGACGGGTTTAGGGTGGGCGGATGTTTAAGCTCAGTGAGAGAAATCGGACGGAACTAGGCCCACTAGATGATTAATTGGTAGTAACTAAGGGAATAAGTTTCTTAAGTGGATAAGAAGGTAGTGACTTTTTTGTATAGTAGGGCAGGGATGTTGTAGTCTTGCACCCGTTAAGCTCCACTGGGAGGCGATCGGTCTTTGGCGGACTTTGGCGGGCTTTGGGGTCGCCGAACAGCTCCCGGATTCGGCAGCGGAAAGTACAGTTGTGTATGTAGTAGCTGTCTGAAAGGATGCAAGATCAGGCAATACCAAAATGAAAAAGACACATTTAAAATAGCAGCCTTATTTAATAATCTCTATTTATTCATTCTTACTCCTGTACTTATCGCCTTCGCCCTTTTGTATATAACACCCTTCGAAGCACAAAATATGGCCTCGCGCTTATCCTGGCAATCCCTTCGGGCCCGTCCAGCCCTATTTCCTACTATCGCAGTCGCAGGAATCGGGGCTTACTACGGCACTCGGTCTTTTCTCATGCCGACGGGACACGCAGAGTCTCCGGAACCTCCCAAGGTCTTTGGTGGCTTCGGTTTCACAACATTACGCCTACAAGATGTCACGGTAGTGAACCATAACACCAAACGCCTGGTGTTCGAGTTTCCCGACGAACAAGCAAAAAGTGGATTAACATTGACCTGTATGTTGACGATATTCAATTGCTTTTGTCAGCTATGCTTTACTGATATTCATATTTTCCAGCGGCATTGCTCACATACTCGTGGCCTAAGGGACAATGGTTCCCCGTGTTGCGTCCCTACACACCCATCAGCGATCTGAGTATGAAATCCATCTCCCTTCATAAAAAACTTATTTACTGACGAGTTTCTACATAGATCAAACTGGCACAGTCGAGTTAATGGTCAAGCACTACCCCAATGGAAAAGCCAGCACCCACCTACACTCCCTAGCACCCGGTGACACGCTCACCTTCGCTGCCACCCTCAAGGGATTCCCCTGGACACCCAACAAATACTCCCAAGTCTACCTCATCGCAGGCGGTGCCGGTATCACGCCAATCTACCAGCTTATCCAGGGCATTCTCAACAATCCAAATGACCAGACCAAGATCAATCTCGTCTTTGGCGTCAATACCGAGCAGGATTTGTTGCTCCGTGACGAGCTAGAGGAGTATAAGAAGCGTTTCCCAAGTCGATTCAATTACATCTACACCGTGAGCCATCCCAAGGAGGAAGGGTCGGCTTTGCGGAAGGGCTATGTTACTGAGGAGCTTTTGCGAGATGTGATGCGTGGTGCGGATAAGGATACCCATGTCTTTGTGTGTGGTCCTCCAGGAATGGAGGATTCGTTGGTGGGGTCCAGGAAGAGCCCTGGGGTTCTGGGTCGTTTGGGATTCTCCAAGGACCAGACTTACAAGTTTTAGTAGGGTTCTCACTATTTATGTGCTATATTAGACATGTACATGCACTTTGCATCCAAAGGACATCATCGCTCAGCATGAAAACACCGTGTGTAAACATATATACCGGAAAAGGTCTGGCAACGCTTGGCGCCCTCCTTCCGTTCTAGTGCTCACCCCCTCGCCGCTTTTGCTCACTGAGTAGAATTAAGCACGCCCCTGATTAGACGGAGCTGCTCAGTGTTCATTACGTAATTAAGGTGACCTACTCAGTGAGCCTGATCCGAGCGTCCTGATTTGCTCACTGAGCCTAACCATAGCCTCCCTGATCGGATCACTGAGCCTGACCTAACTTAAGTAATTTCAGATTTGCTTACTAATCTCCTCCCGAGAGGTGATCTGTGTAAGCAGGCTTAATAAAACGCAATAAGCTAGCCCGACTGTTACGATACATGCCTGGGTCACATGATCATACACGTAGGCCAAAAAGACCACTATATCCGCGATCAGCGGATATGACCCAGGAGCCAATATATATTGTAGCGCACACTCATTGTTATCGCATAACAGCGGGGCCTTAAGGAGAAAAAGGTCCCTATATCACAGACGCACTAAAATATCTAAATCTAATAAATCCTACACTTCCTAGGCCTTTTCGATCAAAATCGTATGCGTAGTATCGTTATTTCGTATAGTTTTTAGCTCCGGGTAAATCCTATAGATCTTATCCTTTACTATAGGTTTTTAATTAGATTTAAATTAAGCGATTTAGTAGGCTAATCTATTATAATAAAGCCTATTTCCTGTAGGGCCTCGCGCACGACGATTGTAGTGTGTGTTAATGCGTTATCCTACTAAGAAATACTATCTTTATAATCGATTAAAGTTAGTAGGATTCGCTAGTATAAATCGTGAATCATAAAGCGGTTTATACCACCGCGGCCTATAGTAGGGTCGCTGAATAGTGGAATAAGGCTAGTACGCTACGTAGCCCTGAAGAAAGTAGCCTAAAATATCTGTTTAGTCTACTTACCCTTCGTTAGAAGCCTATGTATATTACGCTTAGTAATTTGCTTATACCGTGTGAAGGGCTGAAGCAAGACTTGATTCAATCTAACTAGGCCAACATGCTGTTTACAAAAAGCTTAAGGAGGGGAAGTTTATCCTGCGCGTTCTCCACGTCAACATGCCAAGGTCTCGTGATACACGTGACCTATATCGGGCACTAGCCCGTGACAATACCCCCCTCCTAGTCTTAATCTCATCAGGGGCACGACGGCATAGGCTTCGGTGCCGATTTGCTGGCGAATCACCTCCGAAACGGTGCCGTGCTGCTTCTCAAAGGCATCTAAGGCGCTACAATCCCGCACTAAATCTAGCGTTTCCTACGTTTGTTTAGCCCATCCTCTCTATTTCACTAGCGCTTCGTCACGATATCCTCGTCCGATCTTCCTCCGTCGTATAGCTAGGATCTACTCGACTTCGTATTCCTCTTCTCCGTTAACTAGTAGTAGTAGTAGCTACGAATCGTCTACTAGCTAAGATAGGAACGGGTCCGTTACTACCGGACGAACTAATTTAATATAGAACACTAGGTGTATGCTAGTAGGTATATTAAGTCGGACGGTAAACGGTGACGGAACGTCTACTACTCGGTATCGAGTATATAGCTAATCTAACTTCTTTAACGGTCGTCGTGTGCGTATATTCCGAAGGTTTAGCTAAACCTAATTATCCTTTTTATAGATAGGCGTAGCCTATCGACGTCGGTTCGCTTGCTCCTCTTAAAGGGCCTATGCAGAAGCGATAGCGGCCTAGGCCTAATCGGTGGCTTCTCGTAGGCGATTCACGAACGTTTCGCCTACCTTTCGTAGTAGGGTTAAGGCGCCTTCTAGCTACCCTACTTCGTTAATGCTAATCGGGTTAACGTAGTAACTATGGGTGAAGAAGAATAGCGAGATTCTAGTTAAAGCGGCATCGCGATTATTAATCGCTACGGCGACTATTAGTAGTAGATCCTTCTAGTTATCCTATAAGTACGTAGTAAATATACGTAGAATTCGTTCGATCTCCTAATTAGCACGCTCTATTACACCGTTAGTCTAGGGGTGAAATATAGTAGATAATTAGCGTTAAATCGATAGCCTTTCGTATACCCTTTCCTAGAAAGAACTCACGAATTAGGGGCCGCGGTCGCTTATAATCGCTAGTAGTATCCTATAATATATATAGAAGTGTATAAAGAACACCTCTACTATATCTTCTACCGTCGTATTCTTTATTCCGATTAGAATCACGCCCTTCGTTAACTAATCTATTATTACTATATAGCTCGTTACCCCTATAGGTCTAGAGGGTAGTAGTCTAGTAATAAAGTCTACTAATATTTCGGCCTAGATTCGCTAGGGAATAAGTAGGAGTTTTAATAGCCTATACTTTGTGTCTCGCTATACTAAGCTCCGTCCGTAGATTATATAATTCCGAAGGAAGCGTCGTATATCCTTCGCTACTCCTAGCTAGAAGAACCGTCGAGATAGTATCGAATAGGTAGCGTCTCGCCTAGGATACGCCGTAACGTGTGAATCGTAGATCTTTTGTATAATCCCTATGCGTAGAACCTCGTTATTAGGAATCTAGATTCGTTATCTAAAATAAAGCACTCCTCGATTATCTAAGTAGCACTCTGATAGGCTTATCTTAATGTCTATCTCGGTAGCGATTCGGCGCTCTCCTGTTAGCAAAGTGTAGGAGATTCGTTAGTAGATCGAGTTAGACGTCCTTGCCCTTTTCTATTCTGCCTAGAGTTCCTCTTCTTCGAAGAGAGGAATATCTCTTTTAAAGTCGATCACTTCGTTTAATTAGTAGTCGGCTAGTTAAGGGTCTAACCGTCCTATTCTAATCTTAACCGTTTTAAGTAGGACTCAGAAGCGGTTCGATAGCCTTTCGTTAGTGATACTCTATAGTATATCCTAGCTCCGTCGTGATAGTGCGTCTAGCCTTATTATAAGCTTACTAGGGCGATAGTAGAGGTTAAAGTCGAACTCTATTAAGAGATCCGCCTAGCGTATCTACCGTTTATTTAGATATTGTGCTTTACCGAAGTATCGGAGGTTCTTATAGTCCGTCACGATAGTAAATCGAGGCACTATTTTTAGCTTAGGTCTCTATTCACGTAGGGCACGTATAATCACTAGAAGCTCCTTATCGTGGATCTCGTAGTTTAATTCTACTAGAGATAGCTTCTAGGAGAGATAGGTATATAGCTATAGTTACCTATTAGGCCCGTATTACGATAGGACCGCCCTAGTAGCCTAGCCAGAAGCGTTAGTTTCTACGACTGTTTAACGATCCTCCTCGAAATAAGCTAGGATCGGTGCGTTTATAAAGAGTTCCTTTAGTTCTACGAAGGCCTATTAGTAATTATCGTCCTATTCGAAGATAGCGTCTTTCTTTATAAGCCGTGTTAAGAGTACCGAAAGGTCAGCGAATCGGGGGATAAATAGCTAGTAGAAGTTCGCAAAACTAATAAAGCTTCGTATATCTCGTATAGACTTTAGTCTCTCCTATACCCTAATAGCCTCTACCTTCTTTAGGTTAATATAGATCCCCTTCCCGGCTTCGATAATAAAGCTAAGGTATTTCACCGATTTCTACTTAAACTCTAACTTCGCGATATTATATTATAGACCCGCGTCTATTAGTTTCTATAGTACGTCGCCGACCTTTCGGCGGTGATCCGCTAGCGTTCTATTAGAGTAGATTATTATATCGTCGACGTATACTAACACAAAATCATTAAGGTACTCTCGTAGCGTCTAGTTAATATACCTCTAGAACGTTACCAGTACGCTAGTTAGTCTAAATAAGGTCACGTTCTACTCGTAGAGCCCGTATCGCGTCCGAAATACTATCTTCTATTCTTCTCTAGGATAAATACGGATCTTATAGAAGGCCGCGATAATATTAAGCTTTATAAACTAGCGGGCGTAGCCTATATTCCGTAACGTTTCTTGAATTAGTAGTAGAGGGTAGCGATCCTTCACTATTCGTTCGTTTAATCCTTAGTAATTAATATAGAATCGTACGCCTCTACCTAGCTTCCTTACTAGCAAGATTAGTACTACTATAGGCGATTAGCTTATATATATAAAGTTCTTCCTAAGTAGGTCCGTTAACGTCTTCCGTAGGTAAAGAAGTTCTTCCTTATTTATACCGTAGAGAGGACTATATAGTAGTAGCTCTTCGACGCTATTTCGGTCGCGTTTTAAGGGGATCTTATAATTAACCCCTAATCGGTGTAGTAGTAGCTAATTAGCAAGCTACTAGCTAAAAGCCGCTATCTATCGCTAGTAGTATTTTAGTAGCTTATCCTTTAGATCGATATGCTTCTTAGGACGGAGTGCTCTCTCGATATCGTCTAGCAAGACCTAACTGATTCGTAAGCGATTTATATCCGATACGCTCTATATAAGTTACTAGATAGATAGTGCCTCCGCTTAGGTAACACGTAGTGCCTTTACCCTAATAGGCCTAATAGTACGATCTACATGATTCTAATATCTCGTCCGCTCCCTAGACTTAGTGAAGATATCTAGGTATCCTTTCCTTACTAAGTATCGCTCTTTCACGTCGTGTAACTATAGGTCTCCGAGTATTATACTATCGCTTTATAGTCTAATAATATAGGCGAATATATAGCCCTATTAATAGCCGTAGATATCGAGGTCGAAGTAGGTAGCGTGGGTGATTTAGTACTAATTCGGCACGACTCTATTAAGGATTCGTGGCTATATCTTAATACGCGGGAGGTCGAGTAACTAGACTAAGGACTCGTTTACTATTATATAATAGTAGTAACCGCTATCGATAAGAGCTTATGTAAATTAAATTCTATTCACTCTAGTATTAACTATAAATAGCGGTGTCTTACGTTCTAGTAGCTTTTTAATCCCCTTTCGCTCCTACTCGCGGCTAAGAACAGGAGCTACTCTTTTTCCGAATAATTATTAGTGATCGCACTCTTATCGTCGGAGGCTATTAAATCTAGGTCGCTTATAGGCTTTGACTTCTTCACTTTAATAGTATACTCCTATCCCTTCTTGCTCGAGGTAGTAGTAGTACGTGCACTATTTAGCCGTTATACCGGTAGAAGTAAGCACCCCGCGATAAAGTGCCTAGACCTCCCGTATCGTAAGCATTTTCCTTCGTCTCGTCGCCGATCTATCTCGTCCTGACTAACCTATTAAGCCTACCTCGGCGCTCCGATCCTAGCTTAGTAGTATTTCGTGGAGGTTTTAGTTCGGTTTACCGACACCGTAGGCGTCTATTCTATTTCGTCGTCGTTCTATCTAGGCGTACGCGATCTACGTGTTCGTTCTACTCTCGTGATATTAAGAGTATCTATATCGGAGCTAATCTCGTGAAGCTAAGAAATTAAGTCCGAAGAGGTAGCGGGGATACCCCGATTTATTAGCGAATTCGTTATTATCTTATTAAGTGCGCTAAGAAGAATCTGCCGCTTAGCCTCGTTAGGCTAATTAAGAGCGTCTATATTAGCGAATTCCTTTTCTAGCTATAGAAGGAACCTAGAGAAGCTTATATCTTCCGGTTACCGAATCTAGTAGAGTCGCCTAGCTACGCGTGCTTTAATATTCGGGTCTCCGTAGATATTCTTGAGGTAGTCGAGTAAGGCCTATAGTTCGCTAGTATCTCGGCGGAGTTTTATAAAGGTTCCGGTGTTCTTCTATACAAGCTTCTCTAGTCTAGAGAAGATATATATAAATTAGTCCTAGGGAGAACTAATAGCTTCGCCGTCTATGCTAAGCTTATTTTTAATCGAAATTCGCTAGGTTAGCTAATTGCTCGTGCTTCCCCCAAATAACTTTAGGTCTAGGAGACGGGGCTTTAGACGGTGAATAATCTTTATTCGTGGGGGAATCGGTACCGATTCGGTAGCCGATTATGCTGGTGTCGCCTATCCTTCGTTCGTCGCGGTTATCGTTGTGGCTAGTGAGGCTTAGCGCTCTAATATTGCTTTAAGGCGACGTATCCGTTCCTCTTGAGTAGCTTCCTATTAGTAATACCGCTCCCGTTCCTCGTTCTGTATTACCTAGGTCTATACTAACTACTATAGTAGTGTCTGTGCCTACCTAGGAGGGCTCGTCGATTCCTAGTGCTACATAGCTACTAGGGGTTATGTAGCGTGCCGGTAATGCCTCGGTCGCTTTTCGTCTAATGTTCCGATATTCTAATGTTCTGATGTGCCTAGGAATTAAGATCTTCTAGGGCTTTCTAATACGTCTCGAGCGCTAGGAGTTTAATGCGCGAGGATTCCGTTCTAATCGCTATTCGTCACTAAATCACTAGGGATTCAGGGGGCTTCTAATAAGTGCCTAGGTCGCTTTCCTAGGGCTTTTCTAATAATCAATGATACTTCTAAGTGTAGAAGGAAGCTTTTTGTATATGAAGGGCTAAAGCAAGACTTGATTCAATCTAACTAGGCCAATATGCTGTTTACAAAAAGCTTAAGGAGGGGAAGTTTATCCTGCGCGTTCTCCACGTCAACATGCTAAGGTCTCGTGATACACGTGACCTATATCGGGCACTGGCCCGTGACATACTGAGGCGTAAAGGTATATTTATAGCGCTCACTAATACCCCTTCCGACCGTATATTCGTCGGACTAAAAGACTTAAGCCTAATCTTTAGGGGTAAAGTGCTAGTATTTAAGTGCCTAGCGAAGACGTGTAGTAGTATGTTCGGGGGTTAACCCCAGTCGATTAAGTACGAGCCACTTTCTACGGCCTTGTTCGTGTATCAGGCGCTAAATTAAGGTGCGTTTTACTTTATTCGAGACCTCTTCGAGTAGATCTTCGATTAGAATGCGTGGGTTTTCCTTAATCATATCGTTAATCTTCTTGATATCGTTCTTATTAAGCTTTAATGGCCGCCTAGAGCGTGGTAACGAGTGATTATCCACGCGCTTTGCTGTATTTTGGCACGTAGATTTGTGTAAGAATATACTCTATAAGTCAGGGTAGAGGCCTGTCAATCAGGTAGGAGAAATGGAACTAAATCAATTATGCTAAAATAGTCAAAGACTATTTCTTGAGGAACGTAAGGGTTCCTCTTTATAGTTTAATTTATATATAGTCTTGTCGCTTAAAACAGGAAGGAGATATATCCTTAGGAGCGGGGAAAACACGAGGATTGTGTAACCTCTTCCTAAGGGTCTTCCCTATAGAGGTTCGTACACGTGTTAGTAGTGAAGCTCTAGCAAATCCCTACTGAAAGCCTACCGGCTTATTAGGTCTGGGTAGCCTAAGGCACTAATACTTTAGGAATAACCTTATACTAGGGTATATTATAATAATTATCCTCTCTCTAAGGATTGCTTACCCTTAAGCGAGGTAAACAGGCACGTAAATAAATATAGAAGTAGTAGTTAATAAGGAAAGAGCGTATAGACCGAAAAGGGAATAGTTAATAACGAGGGTTTACGGGTAAATAAAGGAAGCGCGTTTCTTTGTTTATATCGCTAATATCTCTTCTCCCTCTTCTTCTTCTTTTTATTATTCTTTTCCCACTTTTCCCTTAATATTCGCCCGTTTCACTATCTCTTATCTACTAAATACGCGTCGAAACTCTTACGATAGCCCGCCGAAAGGCGCCCCGGACTTAGGTAACTTATGCAAATCCTATTAAGCCGAAATATTTCTAGTGTATGCACTACCTTCGGACTTCGGTTAAGAGTTATAAGCCCGAACTAGATATCCCCTTTAAGATCGAATACGTCCTAGATACTAAGGCCTCTATTATATATAGATAGTATTCCGATCGTGGTTCGACCTATATTCTTATACGTTTCGCTAACTCCTTTCTTCGAAAATTTTCTGACTTTAGCAGGCTTCTACCTTAATACTTAGTGACGCCTATAATCTAGTAGCGATTATCGCCTAGGTTAAGTAGGTTTTTTAGCTAGATTAGGAGGATCTAGTTTAGGTTAGTGTTCTCTACGAATAGCCTTATCCTTAGACTATTCGGTAGGAGATCGCCGAGGCTTTAATTAACCTTTGCTAGTATTTCGATAACGCTAAGTAGGCCTTGCGTAGAGAGTACTCTTAGACTAGTAACAAGGGAACTAATAATATACGTTTTATAACCGCGTGTTTTAGTATTAGTTAACTAAGGTTTCGGTAGGTAAACGCTAACCTATTTAACGCGGCTATCGCTACCTATCGTGCTAACCTTTCCTATATCCTTCCCCCTAAGAGTAATAAAGCGTCTAAGTAGAAGAGGTACTATACCTAGATACTACTACGCTTATTACCTAGCGATAACGGTTACGTCGCCTAGTCGTATAGTAAGCTAGCCTTTATCGATACCGTTTCGATAGTGATTTATAATATCTAGGAGGAGGTAATAGATAATCTTAATAACGATAATAATTCGGATTATAAGATAGACCCTAAGGATTTAGTTAAGGAGATAATAGAGGACTTCCTAATTATTCCTGATAAGATTTAAGGGGTTACCTTATCGTCTTCGCTCTTGCGCGGTTTCTAGATAGTTTCGTTCTAGTTTCGGTAGCTAATCGTTACTCTTCTGCGAATATCTTTTAACTGATTTTTTCGCGGATAATCTAGTTTAGAGATTACCTATAAGGCTTCCTTTATCTACTTATTTTGCCGGCTTTCGCTATAGGTTCGTTACGTTTTCGTTGCTCTTTCTTAGTAACTATAGGATTCTTTTTGCCTTTTCGTTTCTAGTAGGATTATATTACTTTAGTAGCGTTTTCTATATCTTCCTAGTAAACCTATTAGTTATATTCAGAAGGCTAGCCTTTCTATTTAACAAGGAAGTATGTTTCTCTCTTAATTAGCTTCTTATTACGCACTTCTTCTACTTCGTATTCGTCTTCGTCTTTAAGATAGGGTATTAGCAAGGTATTACTATCCTTTCCGTGTAGTTTCTATTATAGTTCAAGTAAGGATATATAAAAGACGTTATAGATTCGATCGTATTACTAAGGTAAGCTTAGGTAGTAAGCTTATTCTCTAATAGTTTATAAGACGCGGAAAGGGCTAATAAAGTAGGGAGCTAATTTCTTGCTTCCTTTTAACCTTAGGTTCTTTATTAATAAGCCGATAAGATCTCCCTTTTCGAATCGTATAGGAATATAGTCTTTATTATAGTGCTTCGTTATAGCTTCGCTTGCCTTTCGCTAGTATTCCTATAGCCTTTAACGAAGCGCTTTAAGTTTTTCAACTCGTGCGGATGCTACTAGGACCTCTTCGTGTGGAGTTTTGCCCTTGAAACGTTACCAGAAATTAGGTGAGTAGCCTATTAGCGCTTAAAATAGAGAAACGCTTATTATAGCGCTCACGGCGTTATTATATATAAATTCAGTAGATTTTAGGAGGTTTAGCTAGGTAACCTAGTTATTAGCTACGAAGTATTAGAGATAGTGCTTAAGCGTTTAGTTTATACGCTCCGTTTAGCTATTAGTTTAAGGATAAAAAGCTATTAAGAGCCTAAGGCGTACTCGGGATAGGTAGCATAGATTTAACTAAAACTTACTAGTGAATAGGGATCCTTAGTTAGATATAATACTCTTAGGCGGCCCGAAGCGTAATTTAATATAATTATAGAAAAGCTCGGTAAGCTCTCCTGCAGTAATCGTTATAGGAACGGCGAGGAATAGAGACTATTTCGTGAACTAATCGATAATAACTAGGATCGTATTAACTAGCTTCCTATCGTAGGTTATCGGTAATAGGCCTATAACGAAGTCTATCGAGATTTCTGCGAAAGGTCTTAAAGGGATCAGAAGTAGTTAAAGCTTCCTATATAGCTTATATCTCTTTGCCGTTACTCCTTAGTAGGTCTAGTAATCCTAGACGTATTCGGCGACGTCTATATAGATATTCGGCTAATAATATTTCCTTTTTATTAGTTTAAGGGTTCTCGTATAGCTAAAGTGGCTAGCAAGGGGATTATTATAATATATACTTATTAGTTTATTTCGGAGGTTACTCCCCGCGGGGATATAAACGCGCTCCTTAAATCGCAAAAGACTCTTAGGTCTAATACTCTAGCCCTTAAACCCTAGAGTTAACGACTATACGGCGGTCTTTCGGCGCTAGATCTCTAGGTCTTCGTCTTAAAGTTACCTAACAAGCTCCTTAAGGTCTATATCTACCTTAGTAAGGTATACCTACTTAGAGGTATAAGTAGGCCTTACTTATACGTTAGGGAGACGGCGCGCACGCCTAAGCTCCCTCTAATTAGTTACGCTAACCGATTTATCCCTATCTTTATTCTCTTCGAAGTGTGGGATATTTAAGGTAAGCGTACTTATAGTTAGCGACTAGACTATAATAGAATAGTGATTAGTTATCTACGATTCGCTAGCTATTTAGCGGCTTAACAGCGAAATTAGGTTAACCTTATAATTACTTAGGAGCTAACGCCGAGAGGGTCTATCCGCGGGATTACTCTTCCTAGCGCGATATTTTATTATAAAATCAAATAGGGTAAAGACTAAATACTACCGTGCTTACCTACTATTAAGCTTTAGCTACTTTATAAAAGCCTAAAGGTTTAAATAGTCTAAGAACACTTTAATTAGGTGTACACTCCCCTTAAGGTAGTATCGCTAATATTTAAACGAGTATATAATAGCGAATAGCTCCTAATCCGGTGTTCTATAGAGGGTCTCCGTCCTACTAAACTTCCGTGACTAGAAAGCTACTAGGTACTATACCTCGCTATCGTCGGGTTAAGACAGAATCCCTACTATAGTATTATTAGACGTATCGGTTTCTAACTAAATAGGTTTTAACGGTTAAAGTGCTAGAGGAGAGGCGTAGACTAGAAGGTAGCGATTAGGTAGCGAAACGCTACCTTCTTGCTAAGGATTAGGTTAACCTAGCCTAGCTTTCGCCTATTTTTGCTGCCTTTTAGTAGGGCCGTGAGAGGTAGTATAATATAAGAGTAGTTCTTAATAAATCTACGATAGAAATTATAGAATCCTAGGAATACCTAGATATCCCGGAATGTTTTTAGAATCTCCTATAAAGCGATGTCGGTAACCTAGCAAGGATCTATCGAAATACCCTTAGAGGAGATAATAAAACCTAGGAATTTAACCTAGTCTTAGTAGAATACGCACTTACTAGGCTTAGTATATAGGCCTACTCTCTATAGCTATTTAATAACCTAGTAGAGGTAGTTTGTGTGTGAGTCCTGATCTACTGAAAAGATTAGGATATTATTAAGGTAAGCTACTATAAAGGTATTAAGAATATTATAGAGCGTAGTATAGATATAGTTCTAAAAGGTTATAGGTATATTAGTAAGACCGAAGGGTATAATCGTGTATTCGTAGTGCCTATAATAGGTATAGAAGGCTATTTTCTACTTATCGCTCTTCTTAATACGAATTCGGTAGTAGGCGTCTTAGATATCAATCTTACTAAAGACCTTTAACCTAGCGAGTCGGTCTAAGATCTCCGAGATAAGGGATAAAGAGTAGTAATTCTTCACAGAGACCTTATTAAGTCCTTAGTAGTCGACGTAGAGGCGGAGGCTTCTATTAGCTTTTAGTACGAATAAAATAGGAGCGCTAGCTAGGCTCTTAGATTCGCGGATCCGGCTATTTTTAAGGTTCTTATTAATATACTTGCGTAGCTCTATAAGTTCCTTCTATAAAAGGGGGTAGATTAGCCTATATAGGACCTTTGCTCTAGGTATAAGATTAATAGCGTGATCGTGTTTATTTAATAAAGGTAGGGTTTTCGAGTTCTAGGATAAGAAGAACTCGTTAAACTTAGATAGTTTAGCGGGTAATCGGTAGGATTCCGTTATAGTTTCGTCGCTATCGCGATTAATTAGGAGCTAAACTTCTTTAGGTAATTTCACTATAGTAAAGACGTGCGCGTAGTTCCTAGCTTTCTTAGCAAAGCGTGTAGATAGAAGGATTTTAATAGAGGACGTCCTAAACCACTAAAGGCTACTTCGCCCTACTATATAAATATCTAGGTCGTGAATCGTTATTATAGAGAGGAGTATAGGGCTTCCTTCTAGCTAGAGGTCTTAGTCGATTACTATATATAGGCGGGTAAATTAACGGGTTATATCCCTAGAATCGGTGACCTTTAGGGGAACGTTCTATACTCCGTAGGTAGATATTAATTATTAATTAATAGCGCGAATTAGGATTACGGACTATCTAGCTTAGTTAAGTTTATATTTCTTAACGAAATCGAAGCTTATAAGGTCGACCTTAGTATAACTATTAAGGTCGGCGTAGGTTTCGAGGTTATTTTAGATAGTAACTAGAATATAAAATTAAGTTCTAGTTCTTACTATAGGGAGAGACGGATTTATAGGATCTACTCCATCTCGCTATCGTTTCCCTATAGGGTAGACTATATAGTAATAGTAGTCTTCTCCTTTAGTAGATTAGGGTATTTATTTAAGTAATACTTTTCGCTTCTATAGTTAAAGCATTAGTTACGTTTCCCGTCGTCTCTAATAGGGTTTAGGCAGCCTTTCGTGTACGTGCCTCTACTATTCCTAGGCTACCGTAGGTTTTTATTCTCCTAGGGGCTCTTAGGTGTTTAATTTAAGTCTTTCTTCTAGGGGGACTCCTTAGTAGTTTTAGTGCGCTTTCGCTTCTAGTTCGTTTCTAATTACTATAAGTCCTAAAAGTAATATATAATATTAATCATTTCTTTACGGGTCTCTAGAAGTTTAATAATATAGCAGCGAATATTGTTCTAAAGGTCGTATAAGAGCTTCGTAAAGAAGGAGAGGGCTCTCTCTTTTTCCGCTATTCTCAGGAAATAACGTTCTAATATATTAAGTTAGGCGTGAAACTCACGAGGATCCTCTTCCTTATATTAGCGGGCCTTCTCGAGTTAGCCTATTACCTCTAACTTAAGGCTAGCCGCGTTTTTAATAAGAGTTAAGGTCTAGTCCTTAAAGTAAGGCTAATCTTCCTTAAGGTTTTATTAGGAGTTAAGTGACTTTTCGTTAATATATCGATACTATCTCTACTAGTATATCGTATCTATATAGCTAAGCGCCTCGAGGATCTAGGTCCGACTATTATAATAACGCCTTAGATCCCCTTTAAACTATTATTAGAGGTCTAGGAGCTACTCTTGTTACTGTTAGAGTGAAGAGTTAAGAGTAAATATAGGAATATTTTTAAGTTTTATATCCTGACCCCTTCCTAATAGGTCAGAAATATCCTAGTAGGGATCTAATAGGGTTTCGCCTTAGTTCCGTCCCGTAAGCTATGATTTGAGTGTTTCGACTTAGTCTTGTAGATCTTTAAGCCTCTATAGCTTCTCTATAGTAGCCTAAGTAGCTACGAGGTTTGTATTAAGGTCGGTCGGGGGAATAGCTTTAGAGGTTATAGTCTCCTTAGTCGTTCGGAGAGGGTTTGGTGCTCCTTCGGTGGAAGGAGTAGAACGAGTTCTTGGTGCCATTTCTCCTAGGTGATCGAAGAAGAAGAAACAGAAATTGTAAGAATATACTCTATAAGTTAGGGTAGAGGCCTATCAATCAGGTAGGAGAAATAGAACCAAATCAATTGTGCCAAAATAGTCAAAGACTGTTTCTTGAGGAACGTAAGGGTTCCTCTTCATAGTTCAATTTATATATAGTCTTGTCGCTCAAAACAGGAAGGAGATATATCCTTGGGAGCGGGGAAAACACGAGGATTGTGTAACCTCTTCCCAAGGGTCTTCCCTGCAGAGGTTCGTACACGTGTTGGCAGTGAAGCTCCAGCGAATCCCCACCGAAAGCCTACCGGCTTATCAGGTCCGGGTAGCCTGAGGCACCAACACTTTGGGAATAACCTCATGCCAGGGTATATCATAACAATTTGATAGTAGATATAGGAATAGTTGGATATTCCTTGTGGATTTGACTATAAGACCACTTCGCGACGGCCTTTAGCTCCACAAGCTTTGTACGCGTAAATGGGTCAAGTTCCTGGTTGTGAAGGGCTGAAGCAAGACTTGATTCAATCTAACTAGGCCAACATGCTGTTTATAAAAAGCTTAAGGAGGGGAAGTTTATCCTGCGCGTTCCCCACGTCAACATGCCAAGGTCTCGTGATACACGTGACCTATATCGGGCACTGGCCCGTGACACTGGTTACGCCGGCGGGGCGGGCGCACAGGGGCCCTAGCAGCAGGCAATCTAGTCTGATTTGACCGAATTGGAGGCATATTGGCCAAAAAGATAGGCGATTTAAATAGAAATTTGGCTAGAAATCGCCATAAACCGCTTCGTGTAGGCCGATTTACGCGTTTCGCATTCACGCGGTGGAGGTTTACTAGGCGGGCGGTCTAGCCGGTAAGCCCTGGGCGGTGTGGAGGGGTGGACGAAGACTTATGGAACACCACTGTATCTTTCGAGTCGACGTCAAACGTGATGATGACACCAAGTCGTGAGAATTTTATGGAAGGATGGATACGCCGAGATGATCTCATCAAAGTGATAGACTCCGCAATTGATTTCCCAGATGTCAGAAGTGATCCTCAACAGAATTTTCTATATGTGGAGAATGCATAGGGCATTCACGGCTGAAATCGGATAGCAGTAAAGTACAAAAGAGACATGCCGTGCTAAATGCACCAATTTCATGACCGGCAAACTCTCAAATAGGAAAACAGCTACATGTGGAGCCAATCGGATGTGGTGGAAAAATTGGCATTTGGGTAATTGTTGTCAACATTCCCTTATGCCATTGACTATTCACAAGAACAGATAGCCATCCCTAAAGTAATACACAGAACACAGCACGCTGTTAGGGAAGAGTCCACGGATGGAGAGACAGCTTCTGGGTGTTGTCTTCCAAATTACGGTATTTTCGTTCTGTACATAAAGTTTACTATCCCTTGACGTGTTGTTGGGATGCAAAATATGCTACAAAATGAGGCACATGTGTCCGATTTGGGCCTGCTACACAAAATAAGCAACGGTCGCCTACTATCATTAATTTAGATGACTTCAACCGGCACCGTCCGATATAGGGCAGCAATTATATCGCGCCCGGGTTTATTGAAGATCCTAGCGACCTAATCGACTGTTTCCAGACATAACTTTCACAGCTACCTCCCCCGAGCACGACAAATTACCGGGCCTTTAATGACCCAGGGCAAAATTCAACCACCGATAAGAGAATGACCGACAGCCCTGGCTTGCTCGTTAAAGACCCTATGTACCACAACAACGGTGGATTTGACCACCACGCCACCCTTTCGGAATAGAATGGTAGCCTCAGACCTTAGAAGCCAAGACCCAAAGCGAGGAAAGCATACGAGCGAGCGGACTGGTTCAAAAGCGGCGAGGAAGTAGTTCAACAGAGGCGTTCATGGACGTACAATCAGACTTCAAAGTGTTGAAAGTGAAATGGTGAGTAGAAACGTACTCAAAATTCAGACTTATCCGAGCAGTGAGTCTAAATGTAGTGTGACCACAAAAAAACAAATGCAATGCGTACCGCTCCAGGCAAAGTGGGGCTACACTTAAGAAACAAATTTTAAATTGAACACGACGTGGTTCGTTTACCCCCATGAAGCAAGGCATTAAAGACCAAGACAAAACGTATTACTGGTGTCCATTATGCAATATGGTATAACCATAAATTTAATTGAGACTTGGGCCCAAAAATGGTTAAACCCTGATTGGATTAGGGTAACCCCACCAGCCTTAGCCATACAAATTTATTGGGATTTACCTAATCCCGATCACCCCCATGAGATAGGCACGTATATATCACAACGCCAATGAGCTCAGCCAAGATTTGGCCAGCAATATCTCAGTCATCTTAACAGCTTAGTCATTGAGAGCAGACGAAATAACCTACATAAAGAGCAACCTTCAACAACAAATTCCAGCGGTGACTCTGATCCTCCTACACAGCCAGATTACCTCTCAGTTCAAACATGATAGAATCCCTTTTCATTCCAAAAGCTCAAGAATCGATTGAGTTGCTCCGGGGTGAGGGGGATATACTCAATATCTGGTGCATCGGCGAGAGAAGCAATAGCATTTGTAGCGTCGTAGTGTGGCGTATTCCGGCTGGTCTCAAACCGGGTCAATTCTCCCCAAACCTTTTCCTGTAAAAGGGGCATCAAGGGCATGAGCGAGTTATCCTTGTTATTAGGATCGTGCAATTGCTTCACCCACTTCGAATACGGAACCATTCTAACTGAGTACCCGGCGTCATTGATCACTTTGACTGTGTCCACCAAGTTGACAGACAGAGCTGGGTCCGGAGCGACAAGGCTATACGATCGACCCAAATTATCATTTCTGGAGGCAATATGGAACATGGCATCACAGACATAGTCGACGGTCACGTACTCCATCCTCTGATTAGGCAGGCAAGGGAATGATCCGATTTGGATAGACCCCACCATCAAACGAGCGAAGAAGTCGTCCGGATTTCCTGCACCTGTCTTCGAGTCCCCAATCACGAACCCAGGTCGGTAGATAGCGGCTGGAAGGCCACGATCCCGAGCCCTTCGCACGATCTGCTCGGAGGCCCATTTGCTGGCCGCATATCCGATGTCATAGGGAAGACCTTTCAGACTCGGCTCGAGAGAATCGTCTTCCAGACACTTCTTTGTGCCGAGGATGAGACCATTAGGGCCCCAGGCGTCGATGCTGGATGTAAAGTGGAAGGACTTCCGTCGTCCATTCACAGCGAGCTCGATCGCGTTTCTCGTGCCAAGGACATTTGACTCAAAATGGGCCTCGTACGGCTCACAGAAATTAACTTTCGCTGCTAGGTGAAACACCGCGCTGGCCCAGCTTGCCAGCCAGTCGAACTTTTCCTGGGATAGACCGAATTTATCTTTGCTGATATCGCCCTCGAGTACTGTGAGCTTTTTAAAGTATGAGGAGCAATAACTCCACAGATTGTATCGTTTCAGCACTTTTTCCACCCGAAGTCGTGGAGATGTGTTATTCTTTCCGCGAACAATGGAGACAACCTCTTCGACATTAGGATGGCGCAGTAGTCGCGCCAGGAAATTGACGCCGACAAATCCAGTGACTCCAGTCATGAGGACACGGCCCTCATTCTCAGCAAGCCAGTTAGGTGTATCTCCAGGGATGATCTCAAGACTGTCAGCGATGGACGCATCTCGCTTCCACCGCTCATATTGATGGGTTGCCACCGTCCCTTCGGCAAATTCATCCAGATAGGCGGCAAAGTCAACAAATCGGGAATTCTCATATAGAGCTCGCATAGGAACGGTTTTGCCAATCTGGATTCGCAGTTTACTGATCATTTTCGCGGACATAATGGACGTGCCTCCCAGCCTGAAAAAGTTATCATCATCCTTCACCGTTGGAACACCCAATAAAGATGACCAGAGATCTCGGAGTAGGGATATGAGCCGGGTGTCTCCTTTGCCCTCGCTAGCCTTGTCATGACTGCTCTGGTACTTATCCCAGTACATTTTCCTCATTGCTTTGAGGTCCACCTTGTTGCTGGAAGTCAGAGGGAACTTCGAACAGAAGACGATATCTCGTGGAACCATATAATGCGGCATTCGCTGAGAGGCCCAGTCCAGAACACGGCGTTTTGGGACCCCGGTCACCCTGCTCGTAACGAAGGCAACGAGGAATGGCTCCGACTGTTCTTCCTTTCGCAATTGCTGCACTATAACCGCGGTGAACCAGTCGGTGGTAAGAAGAGTCTGTTCAACCTCCTCTAACTCGATCCGAAATCCACCTTGTTTGACCTGCCGATCGACCCGTCCGATAAAGTCTAGTATGCGGGTAGAGTAATCACGCCACTCCGCCAGATCACCTGTTCTGTACAGTCTGATTGTTTTACGGTCGTCAATCCCAAGACGACTCCCGGCTATCTCGATGAAATGTGCCTTTGTCTCTTCCGGTCGGCCAAGATAACCGGAGGAAAGTCCAGGTCCTCCAATATATATTTCTGCAGGCGTTGCATCCGTGGTGACAGGATCCAGGTTTTCATCCAGCAAGAAAAGCAAATCTCCGCTCGGCCGGCCGATACCTACCCTATCACGTTGTGCTTCCTCCACTGTAACGAGCTGCGTTGTGGAGAAGGTAGTGGTCTCAGTTGGTCCGTATGTATTCCACAGATGCGCAGGCGCACCTCCTGATTCTAGGACCGTGCGCATAGCCAACGGGCTTGCGACTTCGCCCGCAGTGAGCACCTCACGAACGGTCTGGAAGGCGGTAGGAATTGCAAGGGCTATCGCATTGAAAAGCGAGGCAGTCAAGAACACGACATCCATCCTTCTCTCGACTGCGAAGTCGCGAAAGGCGAAAGGATCGATGACAACATGTCTTGGCACAACGACAATGGTACCGCCGGAAAGCAGAGGAGCCCAAATCTCAAAGAGCGAAATATCAAACCCAGGGTTATTGATCAAGGCAACTCTGTCCCCGCTTTTTAATGGGGTAATGCTTGTTGAGGTAGCGAGACAAAGAAGACTTTCAGATGTGATTTGAACCGCCTTGGGCTTGCCAGTTGATCCCGAAGTGTACAGAATATGGCTGCGATTTGGCTCTTTCGCTCCCAGGCCACGAGACGACGAGGAGTCGTAAGAGTGGCTGGGGAGATCATCTGGAATCGGAATCACCTCCAAGCCTAAACCTTCCATCGTGGGAGGAGCGATGACAAAGCGAGACTTTATCTCGTCCAGCATTTCTCGCATACGAATTTCCGGCACACTCGGATCCAGAGGCACGCTGGTCAAGCCTATACGGAGAAGTGCAACTTGAGCAATGACAGTTTTAATGCTTGGGCCAAACAAGATACCAATTGGTTCTTCCGGATTGAGTGGGTATTTCTCAAGGGTATGGGCTAAGTTGTCCGCTCGTCTCAGAAGATCATCATAGCTGAGGGAGTGTTCTCCATCCTCAATGGCAAGGTAGCTGGGCCGTTCACCCGCAATCTTTTTGAGCAGACCGTTCATCTTAACTATCGCAGGAACAAGGTTTGAGAAATGATACAGCAAAGGAAAAGAGAATTGTTTTTCATATGAATCGACGTTGCTGAATTTTACAGAACGATATTACGAGTCGTAGTTAAGCTATTTTATATCCATTTTCCTCGCACCGCCATGGCTTAAAGTACCCCAAATGATGACCATATTCCCTACGAGAATTGCCGCCGTCATGGAAACGCAATCGATTTCTGCTTTGAGGTTCTTGCATTCACTGGAAAGACAAATATCTCTCTCGAATCTAGCACCTGCTATACATAAACTTGATTCATGGCAAGAACTATATTCTGCATCTACTATTGATACAACAGGGGATCTGGAAGGCGCGTAACATACTAAACCTGAGTTTAGATGCTTGCGCTTGGCCCTGTTTCCTGGATTGCCTCTAGGAGTCTCCCATTTCAGGACCCTCCTCTTACGTGCCGTGAAACCTATAGCTATATACTGCTAGCTAATCTTCGCGAGAATGTTATCCGGTATCTCTACAATGAGCTGATAATTTGCTGCTAGCAAATAGATAGAGAAGAGTAATTTCAAATCTCGAATGAGTTGAGCGTTGTGAATTCTCAAGGCCATAACGACAGTTAAAGAGGTCATTGGCCTATTTTTGAGGCATGGCAAAATCTGGTCAGTCATGCTTCATGGTTTGTCAACATTCCACGATAGCCGCGAGAATTCGGCCAGCCGTTAGACGGAGCAATCTAAAACCACAACATTCAGACAAACGTCACCCCATTTGTGATTCATTGGCATTTCGAGTGTGTGTTGTAGGGAAACAATCGACAACAAAATATGCATTGCTACCATCAATACCGGTTTACGTGTCTGAGTGCCTCATCAAAGGTTGAAAATCTGCTTGTCGTCAAAGCCACCTGACCTTGAATGCGGGGTTGATTGGTATGTGACCTTCGTTGGCTAAGATTTCGTTCAGGGATATATTTCCTCGGCCCACAGCACCACCAATGACGCCCGGAGAAAATTGTGGCAAAATGCCATCTTCTATGATCGCCCGGAGTCAGTAACATTCTCGACTCATGGTGGTCCATAAGATTTACGCCGTGTAACGTTCGAATTTTAGCGAAAAGCCTCTGGGTGCTCCCACTTGACAAAGTTGTCGTTTGGGCTATCTTTGACCGGAAGAGCTGTCATAAGGAGAGCTTCGGTAATAAGCGAGAGGTTGATGATGTCAGGGTTCGAGCGTTGTTTCTGCAAATGCTCAGATAGTCACTCGGCTACAACGAAAGGTCTGATAGTCAGCCAATGCCTTTCAATACACACATGATGATTTATTAGTACAGAATAATGCAAAGCGATTTACTCGTACACGTAAGGCACAAGAAACAGCTCTGGCTACCCGGATACCGCATCCCCAGCAATCGGGGTACCGTGGTAGGGCAATTTTTCTCGCCCGAGTGAGGCCCTTCACCTACCTCACGACGGTCTGAACCCAGTCCACCTTCCCTACTAGTGGGTGAACAATCATACCGAAGTCTGCTTCGGTATGATACTGTAGAAAGAGCCGACATCGAAAAATCAAAGAGCAACGTCGCCGTGAATGGACACGAGTACGTTGATTTGCGTATTCTACTTCTTAGTAGCGTGAAATCTTACAAATTTTGATTTGCACATAGAGAACTTTTCCATCGTCCACCCCCGGCTGTTGCTCAACCGACCGACATCTTATTTACGACTGGAACAATATGGCCTGGCAGTTCTTGCTACAACCGGTGTTGACCGAGCTATTCGGACGCTCGAAACTCATGACAGGGACCTTTGGCCATTATGCTTGGTCATAGCTACGCAGTCAATAAGCTAGCTTGGTTGCCGCATTTGTTGAATATGCTCCTGACCGCAATTTACGATATGACCGGCCATGTCTGGAATGACCAGTTGGAAGTTCCTGTGAATTATGGCGTGGATCTTTTGCGAATGATCCAGTCGGTCTAGCTTCAGGCGAGGAATTTTGAAGGATGGAACAACACACGAAATTTGCTACCGGTGTCGACCGGTGTCTATTTGTAAACGAAGGGCGGTGTTCCGGTATTGTTCGAGATGCAATTCTCTACGTATGGGGTATGTAAGGAGCATTCACTGGATGATCTAGTATTGCTCTCGCTATTTTGGGGGGTTCGTTCTGATTTGATGAACTTCCAAAACTTACATGACGGGGCGGAGGGCTGTCAGTGGGAAGAGAGATAGATCTAGGGGAAATTCTAGTGATAAGAAGCAGCAAACCAATTATAAGAAGAAAAGAAAACCTCCAAAGAAAGACAAGTCATATTACGAATTACGACATGGTTTGTCGTGGCACTGAAGCGGACCTTGCGACCAGGACTGGTGACGTCTAAGCTTCGGCAATGAGGACCCCTAAGGTGAGTTACCAGGTTACAGTGCTCGAGCCATCCCAAGCAGGGTTCATGGGCATGGTCACAGGCGACTCAAGAAAATTGACACCACAGCTGATCAGATCGTTCTTGTTGCCTATTTCCTCAACCGCGGGTTAAATCCAAGAAGAGTCATACAAAAACAATCAACCGCCATTAGAAGACCATACAATTGTCTGGGGTTTGACACCTACACTTGTATTGGATGTTAAGTCAGCCCCGAAGAACGCGATCTCGCTCGTATAAGTCACAACATATCACGTAGGTCGACTTCCCCGCGCAAAGGTTTTATGCACGCCTGTAGGTGTTATCCGGTCTGCTGCGGAAATAGGCAATTTCAGATGACTCACAAGGGCAAGGAGTAGGTTACCTTGGTACTCTCAGTCCTAAAGGTGCGCTCGGACTCAGGACACTGATGTCTCCCGCTAGCATTCGATAGTAAGCAATTTGGTCATTAACACAAAGCCCAAGTTCAGCTGAAACTAATTGCTGTCAATCTCTCTCCATGGTTCGGCACCACAAGTCTTGATAAACCCATCGACATCAGTCTCAGTAGCTCATAATCCTAATTAACACCTCGCAAAGGTCCCATTACTACTATAGTATTTGGTGACAGAGAATTTACTCGCACAACAAGATCATCTGATTACGGACTGAGTTGTCACTTGATTTCTATGAAAAGAAATAAAACATCTGAACCTCTCTTATGAATACATTTAGCGAGTATAAACGCTCAAAGTGTCATCCTTGCCATGTAGATAATGTGGGCAGAAAGTGGGGAGATATGAGGCCTCAGCAATATGGTGGCTAGATATAGTTTGGACTTGCATTATGTCTTGAGTTGAAAAACTTTGTGTGCAATCTGAAGAGCATAATACACGACACATCCATGTTTACACTCCACGTAAATAGATGGATCGCTGCAGGTGGAAGTTGGGAGAAAATTGATGCAGTATTCCGAACAGGTCTCAACACTCTAAATAGATATTACACCCACATGCCTTTTAATCAGAGAAAGCCATGTCCTGATACATGTCTTCACCGGAGACAAGGGGATTTGATCTTTTCAGTTGGTCCGCAAGGCGTGATCTCGACCAATTCATAATCAAGTCTACCACCTCGTCAATCTGAGCTGTTGTATTGTCTGCATGTATTACTAGCCGAACTCTTTCCTTGTCTCGAGGCACGATGGGATAAAACACGGAATTGACCTGATAACCCGCCTCATGTAATTTCTGCGTAAGCTTGGTTGCCTGTCCAAGCTCCGTGATGAGCGGGATGATCGGGGTTTGGAAAGATCCTGTATGCCATGTCTTCTGCGTCGGAAGGCTGAGGATGCCGCCGAATACACATTTTGCCCATTCTGAATGTCCAGTAATTTTTTCATAGAAACGTTGGATGTTGTTCTGGAGACGAGTCCGGCGCTGCTCCCTTGTCAATGAGAATTATATTGTTTGTAAGATCACACGGTGTCAACTAACCTCCACGCCGTCCTTACTTGCCAGAACGTTGTAACCGCCTTTGACAGCCGCCAAAGATGGAAATGCGGGAGCGGTAGAGAAGATCAGGCCCCTTGCGTAGTTAATTAGGTATGAGCGGATGGTGGAATTGCAAAGTATAGCAGCTACTAACCGGTCAGAATCTTAGAATTTAAGGGCTAGCAAGGTCTTTGAAACAGACGAACCTCCAGTGGAACCGAGTCCTTTTCCGCATGTCTGGAGTCGAATGGGAAATTCTTTCTCAAGGCCATAGTGACAAACAAAGCCTGACCCGTTGTCACCAATCAGGCCATTCGAATGCGCTTCATCGATAGTAAAGACTGCATTACCGTGTGGAAGAATCTCCTTTGTAAGCTTGAGCATTTCATGAACTGGTGCCACATCACCATCCATGCTGTATACTGATTCGAGAGCTATGAACACCGTGTTTTCACCATATATCACGGCTGGTTTTGACTGTGAAATGTCCAAGAGACACTGTCGCAACGATTCGCAGCTATTATGAGAGAACATCCGAGTAGTGGCTCTCCCTTGACGCATACCATCATGGATACTGGCGTGGATATACTCGTCATAAACCACAACGTCACCATGCTGAGGAACGGTTGACCAGATGGCGACATTGGCCTCATAACCAGAAGGCAAAAATAGTGCAGATTCGGCTCGATGAAACTGAGCCATATGGTCTTCCAGGTCCAACAGGTACTTAGTAGACCCTTCGAAAATTCGCGTGGATCGACTTCCGACCTCGAAGTCAGGATGTCGAGCAATTTCATCCAGAAAGGCTTTGCGCAGAACCCCGGACGAGGTCAAAGAAAGGGTGTCGTTGGAGCCAAAATCAACCATCCGAGCAACGGCTTGTGGATTCGCCGGCTCAATCAATCTTCCTTTCTGACGACGATTTTCCAGAGTTGATTGGAGCTTTCTGGTCAATTTATATCCAGAATGAACTGACCTCCGGCCATTGAGGTAATGAATAGTATTTGGGGATCCACGATCCCGACGAGAGAGCGATGGATGGGTGTGATCGCGCAAAGCGAACACATTTTGTCGTGGAACAGATGGAGAGTGTTTTAAGAACATCATCCTGAATTATATGATTGTATCAAAGTGGATAGCTATCGGATCTGATCAATCGGCCTTAGAGACGCCTAGGCAAGTGCCTTTTATTGTATTTTGTTCAGAAGAGTCTGGGAAGTTATTCGGTCGCGCAAATACGGATCAACAGCCGCAGTAGCACGGTCTGTCAAACTGGATTCAGGATTAAGATGGTCAGTGTGCTAAATGAGGGAGTTCTCGTATGTCATGGGGTGCTATAGATGTGTGGTTAGTTCCCTATCGAAGTAAGAGAGAGTGAGAGTAACTGTGTTACAGTAGGCCTCGAGCGGGGTGATCACAAGGAATTGCCGATGCAGGATTTTGGCAATCTTATTTAGGCCTATATACATGGTTATTGGTGGAATCTATTCCATTTTGCAGCAACCAGAGTGTACATGCATGATGCTCTGCCCAATTTGGGCCCAAGCAAACGAACGAGGTATCGAAACCGTCGAAACAGTTCTCCAAGATTTTTTGGGAGAGATCAAGAAGATCATGTCTCGCCATGTGAGGAATACAAGGAAGAGGTGATCAGAGAAAAGACTAGAAGCGAGAGTGTGGATGTTGCATTGGCACGAGTGATTGGGAGATGAGATTCCGTAGAGGGACAATCAACACACTGCCACGTAAGACTTACGTAGATCTGCATAACATCTATGCTCCTCGATGCTCCTCGATGCTGAGTGAAAGCAAGGAAATCCCATATCCACTGTGATCAATACATTATCCAGTTCAAATGAGATCATCACGGTAGGCGGTTCCACTCAAGGTCACTCTTCTGACGTCGGATAGCCTCTAGATAGGCAATAAAGAATGTGACCTTGCGAAAGAAAACGCCGTCATCTCTGACAAGATCATGGAATTCCAACTGAGCACGGACAACGATGACCTCAGAGCAGGATATCTGCATCGAGCATACACGAGAAGAGGCTTCTCATCTTTCTAATCACTTCACAAGCAACCATTGAGAAGCCAGCATAGGCAAAGGAGGCGTCCCTCTCGGGGTCTACTGTCTCTACATAGGTCATTATGCTTCGATAGATGCATCCTATGCTGAAAATGCCCACCCAAATCGGCGCCCCATCCAAGGCCACGGCCACGGCCACGATTGCACTCACACATATACCATAATTTCGCTCAAACTTGATTTTGACCTATCTGGGCTTTCGCAGGTGGATGAAAGGAACATCTGCTGCGACATGTGCTATAATACCTAGAGGCCTAGTGCAGGATATCTATAAATTTCAATTCAGGGAATGATTCTTAACTTTACATTAATACCACAGAGCCAGCTTCACCAGCCTGTTAAAAACCGATTATAAGAGATTCAAACATCGAAGAGTGGTAACAAACTCTTTCTTTCACTTCAAATGGACCAGTTGATCATTAAGAGGACTCAATCTTCCCCCAAAGCAATTGCCGTTTGGGAAGATCACCATCAAGTGTCATACGAAGAGTTAGTCTTCCAATCTCGGGAGCTGGCTCAGACACTTTGCGAAAAAAGCATCGACCTGGAGGAGCCGGTTGGTATTCTTCTTGAGCCAGGGATCAATCTGGTAGTAGCTCAACTCGCAGTGATTTTCGCTCGAGCTACCTGCGTTGCAGTAGATCCTTCTATGCCCGAGATGAGGGTTTCGCATATGTTTCACGACGTTGGTGTCAAGTATGTGATTATTACCGAGCAAAATGATCAACTGTTGGAGGGTTTTAGCTATATTGCTCTTCCGTACAGAAAAAGCAACAAGCTGAACCATGATTTGGACATTCCTGCTATTCAATCTGGTTTAAATTCCCAACACCGAACCCATATCCTCTTCACATCGGGCTCTACTGGTAAACCTAAGCCAGTTCAGATCATGGCTCGGAATATCATGCATCTGGCAAGTAAGACCCCGTTCACTCCATTGCTCACAAATGACAAAGTGGCACACTTCAACAACCCGGGCTTCGATCTCAGTCTCTTCGAGATCTGGGTCACTCTACTTTCTGGAGCCACCATCGTTCCCATCAAGAAAGCGATGGTCACTGACCCTTCTCATCTCAAGGGCTTTCTTGAATCTCGAGATGTGACAGTGATGATGCTGTCTGTTGCTTTGATGGAGGTTCTTGTCTTCGGAGAGCCTTCTATCTTTCAAGGCTTGCGACATGTCATGAGTGCTGGGGACGTTGCCAGCGTCAAAGCAATGCGCGCGATGTGCAAGCCACCGAAGTATCTCTGGAACACATACGGCCCCACGGAGTGTACCACACTTGCTACTGCCATGCTGGTAACCGAGCAAGAATTGAAACAAGACCGGATCAGCATCGGCCGAGCGGTAGGCAACATGTCAATCTACCTATTGGACCATGATCTGCAGCCAATCCGGTCAAGCGGTATTTGTGGAGAGATATGCATCTCCGGGCCTCAAATTTCAGCAGGTTACTTGAACATGCCGACTGAGACCAAAGAGCGCTTCATTCGGATCGATCGAGGTCTCCTAAGCAGCAAGAAAGCTCTGGAAGATGGTGATGGATACGTCCGTTTATATCGATCAGGGGACTATGCCGAGTGGAGATCAGATTCAGACTGCTTAGAATTCTGCGGTCGCCGGGATCGGCAGGTCAAGCATGGTGGCTTTAGGATTGAGCTTCCGGAGGTGGAACGACACCTGCTTTCCTACGAGAATGTTGAATCGGCAGCGGTGATTCACATTCCGTCCATCGCCAACAGTGGAATATCCCTTCTTGTCGCATTTGTCAAAGCAAAGGAGAAAGAAAACCAAACAGCTGAATTGCTTTTGGAATTTGTCCGCGAGCGATCACCGTCATACATGGTTCCAAACCACGTTGAGCTACTCAACGAGCTCCCATTGACCATTAATGGCAAGCTGGATCGACAGGCGCTGTATAACCGCTATCTCGAACAGAGAAAAATCGAAAATCATATTGAAACAAACACAAACACCCCAACGACGAATGGGGCGCCGGCTACGAAGTCTATTATCAAAGAGCTATGGAAGGAAATCCTCCCTCAGTCGCACGCGAATGACCAGGACGACTTCGTCGAGCAAGGAGCCAGTTCTCTGCAGAATGCGACATTGATTTCTCTCATTCAGAAGCGTCTGGGCTGTCGCATTTCCATGGAGCAATTCTTGCAGCACACGCGATTACAAGATCTTGTGTCACTCGTTGGAGACATGACGTCGACAGCTGAAGCCGTCTCCTATTCAATCGATGAGACTAAAATCTGGATCCGAGATGTAGAACTCGTCGATGATATTGTACTGACCCCAAACTGGACAGTTGACGATGAAGGCCGCGTCTTCTTGACTGGCGCAACTGGATTCGTGGGAGCCAACCTTTTGCGCTATCTATTGGACATGCCGACGGTAAAGCAAGTCGCTTGCCTGGCGCGACGACAGGGATCAATTAACCGCACGGATCGGATCCAGCAAACACTGGAGCGATATGATCTTTGGCCAACATCGTTAACCCTGATCCAGAAAATTCTTGTTCTGGAAGGAGACATGAAAGAACCTGATCTCGGACTCGGTGCTGAACGGTTCGCGTGGCTTACCAACTGGGCTTCGGTTGTCTTTCACCTAGGAGCCAAGGTGAACTTCTGTGAGACTTATTCTGCTCACTACTTCTCAAATATCCTCGGAACTAAGCATATTTTGCGTGTGGCGGCAATGGGTCGGCGGAAATCCTTTCACTACATGTCCAGCATCGACGTCTGGGGTCCGACAGGATTTATCTTAGGAACACAGCGTGTTTACGAAGATGGACCGCTGTTTCCTCACATTCAGGCTCTTCGATACGACTTAGGCTACTCAGCAAGTCAATGGACGGCCGAGCAAATGGTCCGGCGCATGCAAGACCGTGGCCTTCCCGTCGCTATTTATCGACCCGGATACATTATTGGGGACAGCAGGACTGGTGCCTTGAATCCGAATGACTTCTTCTCGAGGCTCATCGTCGGTTGTATCCAAATCGGTGCTTTCCCGGATCTTCAGCAGAATCTAGAATACTGTACCATCGACTATGTTATCTCGGCCATGGTTCATATTGCCTCGTCCAACGATCGTCTTGGCCAGTCATACAGCCTTTTATCACCGGACCCTTCTGCATCAATCACTGTCCGTGATACATGTAAGGTGATCAATGATGCTGGCTATCCAGTAAGGTTGGTTAAGTACTCACAGTGGGTCTCCGAGGTTATTGCTGGACAAGTTCCTGAGGGTCCTCTAGCTCCCTTGATGCCCATGTTTGAGGAGCACGTCCTAGGAGAGTTGACTCGCTGGGAAGCGAGTCAGAATACGCCTATCTACGACTCAAGCAATGCCTTAGAGGCCCTTCGGGATCGCCCCGACATTCGCTATAAGCCACTGGATCCAGAGCTTCTTAAATTGACGATTTCATTCTGGGACCGGAAAGGATTCTATCATGTTTGATTCATGTTTCCATTCCTAAATAATTCAGGCCCGTCACCGGGGTGTTCCCCTTACGAAAGTCTTGGCAAGAGGGGGGTTTGTCGAGTGTAGCCTTGGCTTTTAGGCTATTTGAGGCCATAACTAGTCACCAGTCAGCCAGGAAGAAGAAATTTATAATATCTAGCCAATAAGTAAAGGTATTACTACCGGGTTTAAATCTCTAGGCACCAGAGCTATCCAGCTACTATATAACGTAATTTCTGGCTGACCCGATCACCCAACCCCATCAGAGATTTTCAAAATCAATTATCTCCACTAAAACGCATTGAATTTACTACTGCTAGCGATGATTATGTTGATTGATCATAGAAGCAGCGGCACCCGAGATAGGAAAGCCCCGCCCGCCAGACTTTATCCGATCTATATAAGTGCATATTACGCATTAGGTCTATCTAGAGCTCAACTACACAAATACAGAATCTAGGGGAGCTGCTTTTTAATCCCACAGGATTTCTATTCCTCTTCAAATTTGCGAGTCTGTACATTTAGGACAGAGAAATCGTATTCGTTTTGTACATGACTATGAACAAGAATAACTTATGGCGAGCTACAAGAGTTCTTGTCGCCCTCAATCACCGGTCAACCCCCACTAATCCCCTCTAAGCCTTAGGGCAAAGACATGAACAGCTTCTTCATCTTGGGATAGTTGGGTGTTCCCAAACCAGTAGCCGGGTCCCATCCTGAAATGGCAGCAAAGCCATTGGTGTCACATCCTGCATTGGTACCGTTGGTGATATCGTTCAGCACCTCGGGGTGGGCATAGAGCACGGGGTTGACAAAGCCAACAGTGCCCTTTCCAGCCGCGAGACGCTCCTCATTAATCTGGAAAATTCAGCGTTAGGATGGCTTTTTGAAAAGAGATTATGAAGAAAACATACCAAGTTAAGAACCGACGCAAACAACGGCGACGCCAGACTCGATCCATAGTAGTGGTAGTCAAATCCATGCGTGTACGCACGGAACCGCGCGCCGTTGGCGGCGACATCGGGGTATGCACGACCAATACGGTTATACAATCCCTTGGTCGTGTTGACATTAACCTCAAGCTCCGAGTAGTACGGGTAGGCCACATCAGCCTTCTTGAAGTATTTCTCCACAGCGTGCTTCTGGTACTCCGGCTGGGGGAAGTAGTTCGAGAATCCACCCGCAGTGCTAAAGTTAGCCGCGGTACCACCGAGATCGACATGCATAACGCTCTCCGGATCTTCGACGGTCTGATCTGGGTAGATCATGGTGCCGCCAACGGAGGTCACGTAGGGGCAGTTCGATGGGTACTGGGGGTTGAAGATCTTCTGATCTGGGCCGAGGCAGCCGTTGGCAGAACCGTCTCCTGGGAAGGAAGCTACACCGTAGTCACCGGAGGCGAAGAGGATCGAGTGGCCCTGCAGACCGAGTTTCATGAACTCGTTGCATTGGCGCTTGGTGTAGCTGATAGGGAGGTCGGCTTCGGCTTGACCGTAGGATGCGCTGATGACGTTGGTGGGCTTGTAGACACCACATTGGAGTTTGCCTTTTATCTTGTTAATATTGGCTTCTTGTTAGGCTGAGGTGTCTGTTACGAGCGAACCTTTGTATCCACCTTCACGGGTATCAGGATAGACGGGGTCGATTTTGGGGTCGTTGCCGGTCTCTCCGTAAGCGCTGTACGTGCAATAAGACTGGGAAAAATCAGTACTGCCCATTTCAAATCGACATGTTCTCAAGCTTACACCATCCAGAGCGTCAAGGAAGGTATTGAAAAGATTGGTGGTCGCAACCTCCTCCGGTTCATAGAGCTGGTCATCAACTTGATAGAGAGTGACAGATTGTGGGTAGATCAGGGAGTATCTGTTCATGGTGTTAGCTGTTTGATAGTAGCCAGAAGTGAATAAGCGCTCTTGACTCACGCCAAATCAATGTCAATATCGGACTCGCCGCCGTTAAGAGAGCTGGAAGCAGGCACAGAGAAATTGGCTCCATCGATCAAAGCCGGGATCGGATATGTCCCTTGCGGCACCCACGGAGCATATTCCTTGTAGAAGAGGTCTAGATCCGACTTGGCAAAGTAATCACCCTGCTCATAGAGACCGAGGGAGTTGCCCTTGTTTGACTTGGTAGCATCAGGGATGTCGTACAAGGCTTTGATGCAAGTGGGAGTCATGTTGTACCCGCAGAGCTGAAGATCTGAAGATAGGGACTTGGCCTTGGCAGAGATCGAGACATCATTCAGAACGGAAGAGACGACCTCGACATTGGGCTTGACCTTGGTAAGGTGAGAAGCGCGCTTTTCCTTCTTGAGCTTCTTGAGAACAGGGGTGAGCTTGACTCCGGGGGTGACATAGTCGATGTGGCCCCGAAGATGCTCCGGGAGGTGATACCTGGTATTCTGGGTCAAAATGCCAATCCTAGATCATAGCAGCAAAGAAAGCTTACTTGTCACATCCAATCTTCGTACTGCCACTGCTCATGTGGTTGTGCTCGTAGAACTCCGTCATAAAGAGACCTTCTGCTTCGTGAGCATAGGCATCAAATGCCAGCCAACCCTTATTATCCGAGTGAACCACACGGGACCGGTCAATACCAGCCTCGTGGAGCCATTCACGCACTGCATCCACGGCCTCAGCCGACGGTGCAAAAATATCATGGACCTCCTCGGCGGTCCAATACTTGCCATACCTGGCAGAGCTAGGGTGTGACCTGTCAAGGTGTTAGCACGAGGCAATTACACAATCATCAACCACAACACTTACACATCCATCAAATACTCATAACCGTTTTCCAGATTATTCTGGGTCAATCCAATACGGACCGGCAGGACAGCATCCCCCTCCACCCGATCACCCTTCACCCAATCAAGGCCATGCCGTTCACGCTTCTCATGCAAAACATGTTTAATAGGCGCCGGCACGGCCTCAGAGAGAGCCGCAATGGCCAAAGCAAGATAGACCTGACGCATCAACATCGCGACACTCCAGCAGAAAGCGATCTACCCACAATCAATCACAGCATCCACGAGCAGGGGCATCGCCCCTTGAAATACAACGGCCGCGGGAGCAACGGCACCCCATCGGCAGTGTATCTTGGTCGATAAACAAGATTCTCCACTTCATAGAAAAGCGGGCAAGACAGCTAATTTCGGGATGGGCGTGCTGATTGGCCATGACGCGGGACGGCCTCTGCAGGTCGGGGTACGATGAGACACATCGAGCATATCGACAGAGTTGCACCACCGCGTGGCGTGTGGCTTGAAGACAAGCTAAGCAATCGCCAGCGGGGCGCCCTTCGGCAGTCGCTCCACTAGGAAAGGTCTGAGCGGACCTGGATCAGGATTGAAGATGTGATGCTCCCGCTATGCATTCTGTGTGTTCACCATTAACCCGCGATGAAAGTCTGCACAGTGTGCCGGTGTTATTTCCGGCGTGGCGTATTAACCCCTCTCTCGCTGGACAATCGTGTGACGAGAAGAAATAACACCCAAGCGACATAGCCTGACCTTTGCGGTAGTTGGAGTAGACGAGGTGCGTGTTATCGGAGGGGAAGGCTTGCGCTACTTCGCACTAAGCACGGAAGGCCGGCGTAGTACTGGGCGGAGGTCCGACGGCTTGAATCCCAGCGAGACGCTCAGTTCGATTCAGTCGGTTGTTTAGCTTGTTTAAAGGCTTTGGTTGCATTGCATTTTGGCCCTAGTCTTTCGGCTTTCTGTTAGCCGAGGGCATTGGCGGAGATAATGGGGTAAACAATGCCATTTATGAGATGATAGGCAGATGATTGGCCATCAGAGGGCTTAATCTTATTGATCCTGGTTAGCGTTATTCGTTAGTGCAAAGTCTGGGTTTGGGGTTGATGAACAGGGAAAGAAACATGCGATCACAACGCTTCTTTGCATGCTTTTCTAGCTGGGCTTTAAAGAGGTACAGCTGCTGGAGATTACGAAAAGGGAAGGTCCTATCGGGTAAACAGATCAAGTATCGTTTGTGCTAATAGGGGCCTAGATCATAGCTAGGAGTTACAATTCCTAGCTACTGTAGTGGAGGAACGAGATAACAGTAACTTGAAATGAATTTTTAAACGGCCAATCCTCATTTATAAGACATAACGACATGGAATAGTCACTCCGCTTCATCGCCTACACCAGAAGAGAAGACTTGCTCATGGCCTTGACAACAGGCGGCTCTTTCAAACGTCCAGCCCCGCCGAGAGTAATTCCAATGCTCTCCGCAAGAACCGCCGAGCCTCCAGTCGGCCGGGGCAGACTAGCCTCTTCATAGCCAGCATCCTCATTCTCGTCATGCTTAGGTAGCGTAGCCTGCGCAATCTCAAACACATCGTCCCGGCAGTCTGTACACATAGTCACCACATCTGCCAGCGCCTTCTCAACTGCAGCGGCACGCTCCCGCATACCCCGGCGCAGAAGTGCATCCACGAGAGCCTCAGCCTCAGCAGTAGTCGAGTTGACGCGCTCAATAAGTCGTCGGATACTGTTGACGAGATATTCTTCCTCGTAGACGGTGCCTTTCTTGCCCTTGGCGCGCTTGCGCTCCTCGCGACGGCGAGTGCGGGATGTCACGCGTGACGAGGATGTTTTGCCCGTATACCGGGTGAACATGGTGCGACCAGCCAAGGTTGTTGCCTCGGTCGGTGCAAGAGACACGTTGTCAGGAATATCAACGCCACCCTCGCCGCCGGTAGGATCGCCTCCGAAGAAGGCAAGAGGGTCGGCGGCGCGGAGCTGCCGGAGTTCACGAACTCGTGGGACCTGTGCATTCAGTTGGGACTTGCAGTCGGCCAAGAGATCGGTCATGGAACCCATGGCCTCAGCTAGACCAGAGTCAACAATCTCTTCGACGAGATCCTTCTTGCCGTGCAGGGTCAGGAGGCGCGCGGCATCGGCAAATTTAGAGCCACGGCATAGAAGCTGGGCTGCAGTTACGATGTCGTGCAGATGCTCGGCATAGATGGTTGCGGCTGATACGTAGTCCCGAGCCTCATCGACGAGAGTCGTGGCAAGCTCGTTAATAAAGGCCGTGAGTTCTTCCTCGGGCAAAGAAGCCATCATGGCACAATACAGCGACTCGCGCCACAGGTGAGCAAGATTGTAGCACTTGTATGCCTCGTCATAGATCCCAAGAGATTCATAAGCTAGGATGTGGTCAGCGAGTCACTGACTTAACAGGTGGAGAAGGAGGTATATGCTTACCAATTGCCGCATCCTTATGCTTCGAGTCATTCTGAAGGTAGTCTGCGTATATCTGTGTGATCTCCCTCAGCTGCTCAGGCTGATACTTGTAAATTTCAAGTGCCTCCTTATACAACGCATGTCGGCTAACATATGCCCGAATCTCCTCGTGAGCACCCAGGGCAAACAAGTGTTTGAGAGCCTTGTCGAACCGAGCAAGATGGTTGTCGATCTCGAATTGACGCCGGGTCTCAGGCAGTTGTTGCAACTTCCGGAGGAATGGAAGATATTCCCTAGGATCCTACAAATTATTAGCCACAAGGACCCCCTGTCCGTACTTGTTGAATGACTTACCATCTGTGCCTGCTGGGCCACCAAAAGAGTAAGCTCAAGATCGTACAACCCCAGAGCGTGCGAGTAAAGTCGGTTCGCGTCAGTCAAGAAGCACATATGCTCAATTGCATCTTGTGCTTGCTCCGAATTTTGTGCTATCGATACTGTTAGCACTTAAAGACTCCAATTGCTTTACTTCACAAACTTACTTCTGAGGTTAGCGACAAGCTTCAAGCCAGCCTCAAGGTCAGGGGGGTCCTTGCAGACGTGTGCAGTGACAAGGTTTTGCAAGTTGGTATCGATGCGGGTTTGAAGAACGGCCAGGAACGCATCACAAATTGCATTGACCTTGCTAGTTTTGCCGGCAAGCTGAGGCAGGGACGGGACGGTGGGACCGTCCGGTTGGGCAACAACAGCAGACTCGTATTTGGAGATCTTGAGAGTATCTTTGTACAGTGTTTGCGAAACATCCTCCTCCCTGGTACCAAGTTAGCACTCGTTTGCTAGTTCAGGGACGGGAGGCAAAGCTTACTTCAAACGAGAAAGGAAGTCGTCAATAAACTCAATCTTCTTGACTTGCTCAACGAACAACTGTACGCTTTCCATAAATTGCTGAGGAGCATAGTCGTGAAGAATGTTCATGTCCACCATTTGGCTACGGCACGCGAGGAAAGCAGCCCTGTAGTTCTTCCGGTCGATGAACGTGCGAATACCGGCCAACACCAAGGCGCGCGGGAAAATGGTCTCGATGTTTCCGCGGGGTGCCTGGAGCACAACGGCAAAGATAGATGGGATGACAGACACCAGCTTTGATCCACGCTCAATGCTTCTGCATCTCTCGTCGGTCTCGGGGGTATCCTCCGGGACCTCCATATCTATATCTCCTATTAGCGGGGTGACAAATGACATTCTCCGTGATTTTTACACATACCGTCCACACGATTCAGATGCACGAATTTCAAGAGATGTTGAGAAGTGGTGAACAATAGGTGGGATGGAGTCACCAAGAAAGAGGTGCAGTTCTTTGCAAGGACTCGCTTGTCTGCGTACAAAGCGCCAGTCCGCGTCAGGGTTATGAGAATGCGCTATGCAGGTTAGTTTTTCATGTCAAGATAACGGGCAGCGAGTTTTATTTACCTCGTCGTCGGAGATAGACACGGCCCGGGCCCAATGAGTTTCAACAGTAGGGCTCTCGCTCCAAAGGGTAGCTTCTACTTCACCCCCGGTCACGAAATCAATAGTGGAGTAGCTAGCAGGGAGGCCAGGCTGCTGAGCATGTGAGATCCAAAGAGCGGAATGGCCTACTCCAGCAAAGATAGAGTACAGTTCCTCAAACGCTTTGGCTTGGTAAACCACTTGAGTCTCCCGGGTCTCTAGTGTCGTGCGCTCAATGTGGCTGATACCGGGAGCACTATCTTTGAGAATATAGACCTCCGTTTCGTTCAGAAATACAATCTGTCTGGGCCGGCTGTAAGGCGAATCTGGAAGAGGATAACTTGACTCCATAACCGGCACTGGAACTGGGCGACTCTTCAAAGACCACAAGAATATGGAAAATCTCTTGTCCATCAGGACTGCCATCCGCGTACCAGATTTGCTGAATGCAACATCAATGACATTCGAGTCCAGCTGCAGCTCGTTATGTGCCATTGGAGGCGGCACACCAGCCAACCGAAGAGGAGTGAGCTTCAAGGTCTTTCCGTCAATAACCGCAACAGCACCGACATCATCTGGAATCGCAGTGGAGCCGTGGTGAATGTCGAACACATAGTCGAGATCGAGGACAGAGTCAGAGGACCCAGCCACCAAGCGCAATGCCTTTTCCTGGTGCCACTCAAATGAAAATGGAAGAGGGCATGCAGGATCAACGACTATGGGTATCTCCTGCTTCAGATAATAGTGGTAATTGCCTGTCGTCCAGAGCTGGACTCGGTCCTTAAACCGCACAGCAAGTACAGTAGAATCGACGTTCCATGACAGCTGAATCTGTGATGCCCAAGATTGGCGTTCCTCCTCGGTCAGACGAAGCGTGAACTGCCCGTGACGCAAACCATTCCTTTCAAAGAAGACAACGTCGATACGGTCATCCAGTCGTTGGATTCCCGCAATGAGATTACCGGAGGGACGCCAGCTCAGGGCCCCTTCCAGTCCATCCACAGGCTCGCTAACACTATCGAGAGTGCCTTCGCGGGAGTAAACACGAACGACACGGCGAATGCCTTCATCAACGGTGTTCACTGCCACATAGGCACCATCACCTCTCCAGCTGATAGTCGTCCTAGAATCGTCATTGCTGCTCAGCTTACCTTCGTCGACCTTCTCAGGGACAGTCGGGTCTCGCATAGCCTTGGCTCTCTTGCCTTGGAACTGAGTCTCCCTCTTGCCCCATCCAACAGAAACATGCTGAGAGGCTTGCAGATCGGCCTCGGAGAAGGTAATCTCAGCGACGTTTTCGAACTCGCGGGTCATGTAGAGGAAAGTCCGAGCTCTGGTGGTGATAGCCAGGAGCTCTTCATCCGGTGACCACGCAGCAGCTGTAATTCCAACATCGACAGAGCCAAGAATCTCGATCTTATCCTCTCCCGGGAGGGGCTCTTCACGGACGATGATAATATCACCGCCCTCCAAAACCAGGCAGGCGCTCATGTTGTCCGCAAAGTAGTGCAGAGAAAGCACTCGATCACATGCAAGATCAGGCAAAGGGCTTGGGGCATCCCAAGATGCGATGCATTCGAGCGCATCGCGGCTCAGAGGCTCCGCGGCAGTGATTTCGGGGCGCTTCCTCCGCAACTCGATGACCGGGTTGTGCTCTGCCGGACCAAAGGTGCACACAATTGAGTCAGATGAGGTATCCCAAGCAGTTGCAGTCAAAGGAAGATCGCCCTCAATCTCCGTCTCCTGGAGACGCACGCTCTTTAGGTTGCGCATCTTGCACAGCGGGTATCACTTTTTTTTTCCTCTATCACTTCTTCAATTTTACCCCGCCATGAGACGATGTAATCGAAGACGGCTTGAAGCGAGGGTAAAAGAATCCCCACAATATCAGGAACCGAAGCTCGTCGACTAGGGAAGCTCAGGGTCGCTGGTCGGTTTTATGCGATGTGGTTGTGGCTCCGAGAGCTGTGACTACTTTTGTATCAACGACCCAAAGATTTTTGATTTTCCACAGCCGCTCAGCCAATGACTTCATCCACATTTCAACGTCTTCAGGAGCTACACTTCACCACCTCTACATGGCTACAATTGGAGTATTTTCGGGCAAAATCAAAATTCAACGTTGTCCTCTAACTTTGTACATGGTATTTCAGCAGCTGTAATCCGCGATTCAGGATTTCCACCACGCAGTCTGCCGCCCTGCCCACACGTAAGAAATACGTATAAAGCAGCTTATTTGGTCTTGTAGGTTTGCCAGACTAGAAGAGAAGTCTCGTTAGAAGTCCGATCGTATGATACAAGAGCAATTGAAAGCTTACCGGCAATGGCGAAGGGGGCACCGAATCCGGTAACTAAAATAGGTCTTGAGTCAGTCTCGATGTCTCTCCAACCCCGGGAATTGCGGATCACCAACCCATGAAAGCCCAGTAGCGCCAGAAGAAGTGCTTGGTCAGAGGGTTGAAGGGGATGTTGGAGCGAGGGCCCTCGGCGTAGTGGTAGGGGCTGCCGAGCTGGGCGCGAGTGGTGGAGAAACCACGACGGGCAGCGACGGTGGCCAGTCGGGCGCGAACAGCGGAGGAGGCGTACATCTTGAATGACGAGATTAGTTTCCTAGAAGCCTTCAGAGTCAATTGCAACAAGACAGCACCTACCTTGAGGTACAGAGTGGAGGGAGTGGACGATCGGGAATGGACGGACTGAGCCAGAACGAACATCGCAAGGTGCGGAATGGGACGATCAAGATCACGTGAGAGAGAGTATATCACATGACATCGAAAATGGCTGGCGGCAGGCGCATCTTATGGCCAGACCGCCTTCTCAATCAGGCACTTTCATTTTTCTGCGCAAAAAAAAGTCCAGACTTCTGTTCGTTGCCCACTCAACGTCTGTGGTTCGTCGTCAAGTTGGACTTTCGGAGATGGACGAGCTCTTTGACGTCTTTGAGGACCAGCCTCAGGCTGTAGCGCCTTCCGGTGGTGCGCCTAAGCGCTCCAAGAAGGACAAGAAAGACAAGAGCAAGAAGCGTGCCGCCAACGGCGATGTGAAGAATGACGCTATTGTACCAGATGACATGGAGGGCGTGACACCTTCAGATGCGCCTGTTGTTGAGAAACCCACTACAGAGTCCGAGGCACCGGCTGCCCAAAACGGGCAACCCGAGACTAAACGCCTTCGACTCGACGAAGCTCCCCAACCTGTTGTCGCCGATTCCTTCGAAACCGAACAAGAGCAGGAGATTGCCGCGGCGGCTGGCCTGCAAGGCGGCCAAGATGCGACCTCTATCAAGGTGTCTCACCAAGTGCGCCACCAAGTTGCGATCCCGCCAGACTACCCTTATGTGCCTCTTTCCGAACACAAGCAACCGGAGGAACTGGCGAAAACATACTCCTTCAAACTCGATCCTTTCCAGCAGCTTGCGGTCAATGCGATTCAAAGAGAGGAAAGTGTGCTGGTTTCAGCGCATACTAGTGCCGGAAAGACTGTGGTTGCCGAATACGCTATTGCACAAAGTTTGAAGAGGAACCAGCGAGTCATCTACACAAGTCCGATCAAGGCTCTGAGTAACCAAAAGTATCGTGAATTCGCGGCTGAATTTGGTGACGTTGGCCTCATGACCGGTGATGTGACCATCAACCCCACGGCTACCTGTCTCGTCATGACTACGGAAATTCTTCGGTCGATGCTGTATCGCGGTTCAGAGATCATGCGTGAAGTTGGATGGGTCGTATTCGACGAGATTCATTACATGCGCGACATCAACCGTGGTGTCGTCTGGGAGGAGACGATCATTCTTTTGCCCGATAAGGTTCATTACGTTTTCCTGTCGGCCACTATCCCCAACGCCATGCAATTTGCCGAATGGGTCGTGAAGATGCACAACCAACCCTGTCACGTTGTCTACACTAACTACCGTCCGACTCCTCTGCAACACTACTTCCATCCTGCTGGTGCGGAAGGAATCCATTTGGTTGTGGATGAGAACGGTGTGTTCCGAGAGGAAAATTTCCAAAAAGCTATGGGCTCCATCGCAGACAAGAAGGGAGATGACCCGGCGAATGCCTTGGCTAAGCGCAGAGGCAAGGGCAAGGACAAGTCACTCAACAAGGGTGGCGAGAAAGGGCCGTCTGATATCTTCAAGATCGTGAAAATGATCATCATGAAAAGGCTCAACCCGGTCATCGTCTTCAGTTTCAGCAAGAGAGAGTGCGAAAGTGGTGCTCTTCAGTTGAAGAACTTGGCATTCAACGATGATTCTGAGAAGGAAATGGTTCAAAAGGTCTTTGACAGTGCCATGGAGATGTTGTCTCCCGAAGACCGGAAGCTGCCCCAGATTATCAACCTCCTGCCCCTCCTGCGCCGAGGTGTCGGTGTTCACCACTCTGGTCTTCTTCCTATTCTCAAGGAGACTATCGAGATTCTTTTCCAAGAAGGTCTCATCAAGGTCCTTTTCGCTACTGAGACATTTTCCATCGGCCTGAACATGCCTGCCAAGACGGTTGTATTCACCAGTGTTCGCAAATTCGATGGCACCAGCCAGCGCTGGGTCACTCCCTCCGAGTTCATTCAGATGTCTGGGCGAGCTGGTCGAAGAGGTCTTGATGACCGTGGTATCGTCATCATGATGGTTGGTGAAGAAATGGATCCTGCAGTTGCCAAGGAGATCGTCCGTGGTGAGCAAGACCGGTTGAACTCCGCCTTCCACCTTGGATACAACATGATTCTTAACCTGATGAGAGTGGAGGGTATTTCTCCGGAGTTTATGCTTGAGAGGTGTTTCAAACAGTTCCAGAATACAGGCAACATCAATACTTTGGAAAACTCGCTTCGCGAACTGGAGGGGAAGAAGGCGAACATGGTCATCCCCGACGAAGGAACCATCCGGGAATATTACGATTTGCGCACGCAGTTGGACACCTTCTCTGATGATGTCCGTGCCGTGATGACCCATCCGAACCATTGCCGGCCTTTCCTGGTTGCCGGCCGTCTGCTCCAAATCGTGCACCAAGGCCAAGATTTCGGATGGGGCGCCGTAGTCAAGCTCTCACAGCGCAAGCCTGCAAGGGACTCCAAAGAAGAAATTGAGCCCCATAAGGCGTGGGTAGTTGACGTCCTCTTGAAGCTTGCCAATGGACCAACTGTTGGCACCAAGTCCTTCCAAGACTTCCCTTCGGGTATTCAACCGGCTAAACAGGGAGAACCGTCCCGGTTTGCAATCGTGCCGGTTGTGTTGAGTTGCATCCATGCCTTCGGACATGTTTGCATCTTCCTTCCGAAGGACATCAAATCTGATGATGCCCGAATCGGGGTGGGGAAGGCTTTGGACGAAGTCAAACGGCGATTCCCCGATGGTGTACCGCTCCTTGACCCTGTGAACGACATGAAAATCACGGATGACTCCTTCAAGAAATTGCTACGGGTAAGTTGTCATGGCTACGTCTGCGTTTCTCAGCCTTTTTGGAATGTTTGAGTCCTAACACAATATAGAAAATCGAGGTCCTAGAGGCTCGCCTGCTGGGCAACCCATTGCACCACTCCCCGCGACTGCCAGAGCTGTACGATCAATACGTCGCAAAGGTCAACTTGGGCAACGAGATCAAGTCGACCAAGAAGCAGATTAGCGATGCCATGTCGATTTTGCAACTTGACGAATTGAAGTGCCGCAAGCGTGTGCTTCGCCGCTTTGGTTTCATCAACGAGGCGGAAGTGGTGCAGCTCAAGGCTCGCGTCGCCTGTGAGATTAGTACCGGTGATGAACTGATGCTGTCTGAGTTGCTGTTCAATGGTTTCTTCAACAATCTCACTCCCGAACAGGTGGCTGCTGCCGTCAGTGTCTTCGTGTTTGAGGAGAAGGTCAAGGAGGCCGCGCCTCTGAGCAAGGATGAGCTTGCGAAGCCCCTCAAGGAGATCCAGGCACAAGCTCGGATCATCGCCAAGGTCTCGCAGGAGTCCAAGATGGCTGTGAACGAGGATGAATACGTTCAGAGCTTCCACTGGGAGCTGATGGAGGTGGTCTATGAGTGGGCACATGGAAAGTCCTTTGCCGATATCTGGTACGTCCTCGCCACACTGTAACCCCTTAGTTCCCAACTGAATTTCAAACTAATTTTCTCGCAGTGGTATGACGGATGTCTATGAGGGCAGCTTGATCCGTGTTTTCCGCCGGCTGGAGGAGTGTCTGCGTCAGATGGCGCAGGCCGCCAAGGTGATGGGTAGCGAGGACCTGGAGAGCAAGTTCGAGGAGGCGTTGACCAAGGTCCGCCGTGACATTGTGGCTGCTCAGTCGCTCTATCTGTAAATACGATATCCATGGGCGTTTCTTGTACGGAAGTCAAAAAGATTACCAGCATTTCATGATCATAATTTTTTTCATTGATTTTGCCTCCGGAGTATAGACTAGACTCGACGAGGCCAACGCTGCATTGTTCGCCTGACCGCGGAGGCTTGAGCGGCGTCTGACTGGTAAGACGTAGCATAGAACAACAGTTTGGCCTTCAAATAATGTGGAAAAAATCAGCTATCGGCACAAATCCTAACGGAGTAATTAGATTTAGTTGATTCATTACATTGTCAAATTTTGCAGGGCAAATCCGTCGTCTGCAACGTCGAGAAGTGACCTTAAAACCTGCACAGCTGGAGTGCGTTGCCGCCCGCAACGCCTTTCTTCTTCTCCACCGCTTCTCTGCCTTCTTTGCCCTTCTCTCCTCCCCACCTCACCCTTTTTGGGCACCTCTTTTTTTTCCTTCTTCTTGCCCAGGTTCTCTCATTTGGAAGTATCATTCATTCTTCGATCGTTTCCAGATCTGCTAGTCCAGGTCCTATCTATCGCCATCCGGCTGTCATCATGAACAGTCTGGTGGCCACGCCTCCTGTCCCTCCTCATTTCTACGAGAACCCTCGATTCTCTCCCTCCCGTATAAGTACGATATCCTCCCTGGAGACTTGTCTCGATTTCTGTGCCTCTAGGATGCTCTTTGAAAATCCTGTACTGACCGGACTCCCAGTGTCTACACCTTCATCGTCCTACACCAGCCGAAAGCGGAAAGCCGACGACGATGGCAACGATCATGATGGACGCATGTCTGCCTCTCCCACCAACTCGCCTGCCTTTACTCCTCGCCAGCTCCCTTCTTTCCGAAATATCAAACGTTCCCGACCGAATGTCTCTGGCAGACCTCTTTCTCTACCTCGTCTCCTAGAGACACTCGATACCGATGCCTTGCGGACGGTGGTACGGACCATGTGCGAACGCCACCCTCAACTGGCCGACGAGGTTGCCCAAACTTCTCCACGACCAAGCGTCTCGTCTACCCTGCAGGTGCTGCGAAACTATCAAGCCGCTCTTCAATCCTCGTTCCCTTTGGGTGGCAATACCGAGTCCGACTACGCCTACAATCGAGTCCGGCAGCCGCTGACGAATCTGCTGGAAGCCCTGAGCGACTTCACGCCTAACTTCCTTCCTCCGAATGAGTCACAACCATCAGTTTCCTTGAGCTACCTAGATGGAGCTACCGATATCATCCACGCCCTTCCCCGCTGGAGCACGCCACAGAATAACATCGAGCGGGACTCGGCCTATGATGAGATCTGCAAAGCTTGGATCCTGGTGATTCGGGAGGCGGCAAAGCGAGGTGGAGGTATTCAGCTGCAATACGGTGGTTGGGACCAGAAGCTGGCGAAACACAATCAGAATTCGGGTGGAAAGATGCAGGCGGCGGTTAACGAACTCGGGCTGAGCCTGGGCTGGATGAACGGACCGGACTCGCCGTCCCACGGCGCTGGCAACAATGAGATGGGCTCCATTCGAGACCAGCTTCTTTCGGGTACCTATGGCCTGGGCACGCCTGTCAAGGTCGGGCCCTGGTGAAGAAGAGAGGAATTGTCCCAGTGACTCATGGCCGAATGACCCGGCAGTCCAACCTTCACCAACCCACATATTTCACGACCACTTGACTACTATCTTGCATAACAACCATATGCGCTCACGTCGCCCTCCTTCATCCGCTACATCGACCCCGTTGGCTCTGTTGCGAACTCCTCCAACAGTCCCATATTTAACCAATACCCCGACCGGACCATTTTCGACGTATGCCACGATCATGACCCCCTATTGCATGACCTTTAGAGAATTCCCCAGGTCTCAGAATGGCGTTTATAGTATGCAAAGGCGAATAACCTGACAAGTTTCTTTCATTTCCTTCATTTCCTTCGTCACTTGTGTTTAGGGATACTCGGGGACCAATACGGGTGCTATCTCAAGCTTGATCTTGAACCGACCTGTCATCCAATCTTCGAAAGAACTAGGCACTCTCACAACCCCACAACTGCGCCTATTTGAGGCTTTTTTCTTTCCTTCTTCATGCTTCTTCTTGAATTCCCGCTTGCGGTTATCTTCTTTCCCTCGCCTTCTATTCTTATCTTCCGTTCCTTTTGTTTACCATATTGAAATCTCGGATGGCCTGCTGCCTTTTACTTTTCATGTTTGCCCTTTTTTGCCTTTGTGGCGCTTCCTGGAATCATGTATATCCCTTACGCTTTCCTGTTTTCTTTTTCCTGGTTTTGACTTTCTGGTTCGTCCACTTCAGCATGGATTGCGCAAACTTTTATCTTTATACGCCACAGCCACAACCGGTCAAGCATACTCGCCAGACGTCCTCCCTTGGGGGTGAGCCAAACCGCCTTGGGTGAGGCTGAGCTCCGAGCTGCGAGATTATCTACTTGAAGACTGAAGTCATGTCTCGTTTGGGGGTGTGGCAAGGGAATATTCCCATACGCCACGAAGGGGAACTCAGTAGAAATGGTTGCAAGCTAGCTAGCTCAGTGAAATTGATTTGAAATAAAAAAAGACTTGAATTCAACTACTTGCGCGCTCGCTGAAATATTTGTAGTTATAGAATGGTGATCAATAACCTGAACCAGAGCGCCATATCTCTCATTCACGTCGTGTGTCTTTGAAGGAGATTCGAGCAACAATATTATTTACAACCCACGGCTACGATCCCCCTCCCCTTCCCTAGGGGATCATACCAAAGCACGCTTCATGACTCGGAAAAGCCAACTCGCGTCTTCCCACCCACCTTGAGCACCAGGCTTCTCAACGCTCACAACGGACTCGCCATCCGTATGAGAGAGGGTATCACCATCATCATCATCTTCATCAGAAGCCAGCGACAACGCATCATGGGCCCGATTCTCCCCTTCAGAGGAGCCATTCGGAGCCTCCTCAAAGGTGACAGTCGTCGACGTCGCAGTCGTTCCAATCCTCGTAGCAGCCGTCCCAGTAGAGCCAGGAGCAGTAGCAGGAGCAGTAGCTGGCCACTCCTCCACCCCGAACAACGTCCATTCAACGAGCCGATCAATCCAACTCCCCAGCCCAAACCCACGCTCACGCGTAAGTCGCTGCAAATCCGCCTCATCAAACTCATCCGGGGCCTCATCCGAGAACGAGTCATACTCCGAATCATTATCATCCTCACCATCCCAGAACTCGGACTCATCATCCGAGAAACCTCGCTCCCGCTGCAAAGACGCCATTTCCGCGCGGATACTCTCATCGACGAAATCAGGTACCAATCCTTCGCCCCGACCACGCGATACAGGACTCATAGTCCCAACACCGGGACTAGACGCTTTCCCGGCCGCCGCGGACGAAGCCGATGAGAGCGGCGGGATAGTCGTCATCGTCAAGCCTGCCCGACTCCCACGTCGACTACCACCACGAGACCGCGAGCTACGACGGGAATACGCTCCCGGCGTGGACGTCCCCGAGCGAGACTTGCGCGATGACGCGCCCGATTTGGTGCGGTGGTGGTGGCGATGGGAGAGCGGAGCCGTGGCGTCGTCGAGGGACATGTCGACGAGACTGGTTGAACTCTCGCGTTTGGAGAGCCAGCTCTGGCCTTTTTCTTCGCGGGTGGATGAGGCCAGCGCTATTCCTGCGCGGAGCATCCATTCCGCATCGGACTTGGAGGAGGCGCCATCGCCGAATTGGCGCCGCGGGTGCGAGGAACTAGCCTGTTTCTTGTGCGAGGCTTGATGGTGGTGTAATGCAAGTGCGACTTGTTTGCTGTGTAGATTCGTATCGCTCAGTAGGCCAGCTCGAGTGGAGCTTTTGCTTCGGGCGTGGCGGGTGCGTGATGAGCTGCGTGAGTGCGAGAGTATGGGCGGTGTACTGGGCACGGAGACGCTGGAGAGATAGGAGGTTCGTGGCGGGGTTCTGGTACCGCTTGCGGCGTGATCGTTGCCATCGTTGTTATCGTTATTGCCGTGGTGGCTGTTGAAGTAGTCTTCCGGTTCGACGTCGTCGTCGATGGGGAACCGGGGCGTGAGTGGAGCAAGCGAGACGTGATTTAGATTGGGGTAGGAGCGGCGAGAGGGGAACCCGCCCGAGTTGGAGAACTGGTTGGCAGCATTGTTAAATTGAGTTGGGGAATTGCATCCGTAGATATTGGTATTTGGTGATACTCACATCCATGGTGGACTTTGATGAGCTCTAGGAGGATCAAAGTTGAGGAAGCAAAGATGAATGAACAACCGTGGAAATGCGGAGTCACTGCACCCGTGGCATGTGAAAGTGGCCGTGCGCTTCGGCTTGGACTCGGTTGGTTAGTGGATTGTCGTCATAGTTTACGTCTAAGGTTAAAGATGAAAATATCAATGATATCTTCCATTTGAAGCGAGCTGGGTGCAGGTTTTATTTCAACTTCGCTAGCTGTAGGTGAGATTCTAGGTGTGGTGGTGGTGATGTATCATGATCATCCGATGTCTGAAGTATATACTTGCATCAAGTCGGACGAGTGGTATGACCGAGGAATTGCACCACACCACAATCCAGAAAACAAGATGATCTTCATACGAGAACAAGATAATCAAAGTATTGCATGTCTATCCATCAACAAATCATTTTTACAAAAAAGGCTCAACTATATACAATATATGCAACTTATCCACGCTGAATCACAGTCGGGAATCGTGGAAATCCAAAACATCAGCTCCCTTGGCCCGCAAGTCTTCAAGAACATTGTACTCCATGATCCATTTCATCCGCTCAGACAGTGCATCAGGATTGAAGTTGTTAGTCATTGCGTCCGGTGAATCAGAGCTAGCCAGCTTGCCAGCCTCGTAGCTAGTCTGTGTGACCCGGTCTGTTCGGGGCTTGCGCAGGTTCTGGTAGAACTGGAAAGCAGCCTCCAGATCATCATTCTTCCAGTGACGGAGAATAGTTGCGAGAGCAATGCCCGACTCAATGGCCATACAAGTGCCTTGACCTGTAAGAATAGTGTTAGTTATGGACTCGAAATGTATGTGAAAATATAGGACTTGCCTTGGTGAGGAAGAGTCGAGTGGGCAGAGTCACCCAACAAAATGATGCCCGCATCCTTCTGACCATTCTTCATCTCGTACCACTTATCCAACGGATCACGAACGTACAGCGCCTGCTTCAGCATACGGCCGTCAGGAGAACCCTTGCGCAGACCCTCAATAATATCCTGCACCTGCGGACACCAGTCGCGCACATGCTCCTGCAAGCTCGAAATCTCCGAACGCGACATCCAACTCTCCGAGTCCCAAGTGTCCAGCGTCTCAGACATGAACCCAATAACGGCCGCGCGATCGCTCTCAGTCTCCTTATTGCCAATAGGCAAAATCAAGACATGGCGCTTAGGACCACGGAAATTGACAGTCTTCAGGAGCAACTGCGCCGTCTCCTCGGGCAGATCCTTATAATCGACGAAACCACGGTACACCACCTGGCCAGAGTAGTTTGGTGTATCAGCCAGACCCATGTCCCGACGCACATTTGACTTGATACCATCACAACCAATAACGATATCCGCATCAGCCGTGCTGCCATCCTGGAAATGCAGGGTATACGGCGCAGCATCAGACGCAGTATTCCGCTCAATCGACGCGAGATGCTTGCCCAGGTTCAGGCAAGACTCGGGCACGCGCTCTTTCAGCGAGTCCAGCAGGTGTGCACGGTGTAACAGGCGAGCGGGCGGTTGCGAGAACTCTTCAATGTGACCCAGATACTCCCCAGTCTTGTAACTGTGATACTCCATATAACAAGGCAACTTGCGCGACGACTTGCGCGTCATGCTCTCCTGCAACCCGAAGGCGTCGAGAACTCGGTTGGCATTGGAAGTGATATTCACACCCGCACCGACTTCGGAGAATTGTGGCGCCTGCTCGTAGAGCTGAATGTTCTTCAGACCGGTATACAAGGCAGCGTTCAAGAATGACATGCCACCCAGGCCACCGCCCACGATGGCGATGCGCTTGTTCTCGAAGCCCATTTTTGGCGGGGTAGATGGAGGGGCGGGAATGATTTTTGGAGGATGAAAAGATAGGAAAAGATCAAAGAGAATGTCAATGCAAATGTGTATGTACAGTGTGTGAAGAGGGGTGATAAATGCCACTCGAGCGAGCTATATAAACCAAGCGTGTCTGGCTCGATATCGGCATCTCCCCCGCCTGGAGGATTACCGATCCGATCAGTCTAAGCTGGAGGTGGCTTTTCGGAGCGTGGAGTTGGACGTGGGGTAATCGCCCATCAGGTTCTCCCGAGCCTGGGCTACTGCTGTATGCGCCTGCGGATATCCCGGACGATCGAACGGAGAATTATAGTACAGGGAATGAGATAATTTAGGCAATTTGTTGGGGGTTTAGCTAGGTATGAGATCAATAGGTGCTGATTGTGTACTCGGTACTCATCTCGGCAAAATACATCGCTTCCAGGCTATTAGACTACGTACAGCGTTGGGCTTTAGCTATGCTAGATGAGATACCAAAGATACTATGGAAGCTATACCAATTCGAATGATAATCAGTACGTTGTAGTCTCCATCCTAACAGTATTCCTCGTTTGATCCTCGTCCCTGCGAAACACCGAGTAGCCTCAACGGGCTTGCAGCCTGCATAGCCATACAGTACACATGAATCATGATGGGATCGGAAGCCCCGCCATTTAGGTGGCGTCCAGCATCCGAAGGCCCCACTGCTGTCGGATGGAGTCATCTTAGTCAGCGACTGACCGGAAAGCCGACTCAGGTAACGTGAGTGAAGATTGGGTGAAGATTGGAATGCCGAGTCAGCCGAACCTTAAATCACGGTAACTAATCATCCCGCTCGTCATTGGTGGTTATCCAGCCCTATGCTTCTTCCTACCCTGAGAAATGGTGGACTCCGAACTACGATGATATTCTTTCCGAATCAGATTCTTGTCTTATCACGTAGATTGAACTTCTTTTTTCTGGTTTAAATACAATCCCGAAAAGTTTATACATCCCCGGATACGCCAGGCTTGGAATCTGTTCAGGCAGGGTCAAGCACAACTCCTGATATAATCACTTTTATTTACTCCACAATCTTGCCCTTGTTCACCACAAAGCCCTCCAGAGCCGAGATAGCCGCCCACAAACGGTTCTCAGCTTCGGGGAACACCAAGGAGCGCGGGCTGTAGAAGACCTCGTCGCTAACCTCCTCAGGGTGTCGGGGAAGGCAGTGCATGAACTTCCAGCCCTCCTTGGCACCACCACGCTTGGCCATCTCATTCGTGATTTGGAAGCCCTCAAAGGCCTTCATGCGCTTCTTGGCCTCCTCCTCCTGGCCCATGGACACCCAGGTGTCGGTCACTAGAATATCGGCATCCTTGACAGCCTCCTCCGGGACGTTGGTCTGGGAGAGCTTGCCAGGAGTGGGGACACCCTCGCCAGCGCGCTTGATGATGTCGAGCATGTCGGCGGGGATTTCGTAGCCCTTGGGGGTAGCGACGGCCATGTCAACACCCATCTTGGTGGCACCAATGGCCAGATCGAAGAGGACGTTGTTGGCATCACCGACCCAGGCGATCTTCAGGCCTTCCAGACCAAGACTGGAGAGGCCGTGGGCCTTGGGTGTGAAGGTCTCGTAGATAGTGAGGAAGTCGGCGATGATCTGCAGGGGGTGGAACGAATCGCACAAGGCATTGATCACGGGGACAGTAGAGTGCTTGGCCAGGTCGGCCACATCAGAGTGCTTGGAGACTCGCGCGACAATGCAAGAAACCATGGAAGAGATCACCACAGAGGTATCGTATACTGACTCATTCACGCCGAGCTGAATATCGTCCTTGCCTAGGAACATGGGGTGGCCGCCCATTTGGACGGTAGCGGCCTCTGTGGAAACACGGGTACGGGTACTCCGCTTGTTGAACATCATGGCGACAGTCTTTCCGGACATGGATCCCAAGAGGCTCTGTGGGATAGCTCCAGACTTGATGGTCTGCTTGTGCGAGGAGGCATTGCGCACCAGAGTCGCGAATTCCGCGGGCGTCAAGTCTGCAATGGAGAGGAGATGGCGAGGAGCGAAGGGAGACGTAGCAGGAGAGGTTTGTGTCTGGTGGGCAAATCGTCGGAGTCCATTAGCCTGGAGTGTTCGACTCAGGGAAGAGGTGGAGCCGGCCAATTGAGTTACACTTTGGGCGCCATAACGGGCGGCAGCTGTAAGACCGCTAGCCATGGTGGGCTGTGGGTTGAGATTGAAGGGAGATTGGGAGGGAAGGGGGGAGGCTGTGTATGCCTGGTGTACAGCGTGCAATGGGAGAGGGAGATAGAGAGAGGAAAGGAAGGGAAATTGGGAGGCCGGGAATCGGAGCCCAAAGAAAGTGGAAAGCGCAATGACTCAACTCACAACTCAAAAAGTCCGGAGATGTGCGGCCCTTCTGATTGGCCTTGGCGCCTTGCAGCCTGAAATTTCAGGTGTCCGGGTCCGATCTCTCCACACTTCCGTTATCGTGCGCTTATCGTCATCGTCATCGCCCTGCCTTCTTCCCTCGTCCACCCCCTCCTCACGTTTCCTTTGAACAGTGAGAGAGACGTATTTTTCTGTCATTCTTAGCTTATAGATTACCTGGCCGTGATGGCTGACGAGGAGAGTCGGCCACTGCTGGACGAGCAGGCTAGGTCCTCTTCAGGTCCATCCTCAGGAACCGCCGCTCGTCCCGACCAGCCTCGTCGGTCATTTGAACTATCATCTGAATCAACACCATTACTTCATCGTCGCAACGACGATATTGTCACATATGGAACCGAACGAAGACTATCCGAGTCAGAGTTGGTGGATGACGATGCCCCTGCCTCCAAGAATCGAAGCCGAGTGCGGTGGCCAACTGTGATATCCCTCGTGGCGCTAACCACCGCTGTCTTGGCGATTTTGATATTTGCCTTTGCTGCACCGGCAATCGTCAAGGAGTACGCTCAGCAAGCAGCAGTCTTCAAGCCCACCGCGCTCTCGATTGATTCTACAACAGAAGATGGCGTACGAGCTCGAGTCCAAGGCGATTTCGTCATGGATGCTGGTCGCGTGAAGACCAAGTCGATGCGTGACATTGGGCGCTTCATGACCTGGATTGCCCGAGAAGTTGAGACGGGCGAGTCGGATGTTAAAGTGTATCTGCCAGAGTATGGAAATATTCTCGTGGGCAATGCGCATTTGCCATCTATTAAAGTCAACATTCGCAATGGGCATCAGACCCATGTCGATTTCCTGACCAACTTGACTGCGGGAGACATCAAGGGTCTGCATTCAATTGCTAGAGATTGGATAGAAGGAAGGTTAGCACGCCTGAGTGTGCGAGGCAAGGCAACCCTGCATTTGAAATCAGGCCTCATAGGCCTCGGTACTCAGACCTTGACGGATACCATCACATTTGAAGGTGGGTGTCTCATGATTTGATCTTGTTGGCTTCCATACTGACTATCAAGAAGAAAATGATTTCCCTGCACTCCCAACGATAGACATCACCAAACTCAATGTGCATGATGCCGCGCACGGAGCACTGGCAGTGGATGTGCAAGTGTCTGCGGGCATTGACTCTCCTGTCGCTCTTACAATTCCCGCACTCGAATTTGCGGTCTTTGTACCAAATTGCTCGCCTGGCGATCCTTACATCTTGGTTGCCGATGCGAAAACAGCCGAGGTACAGATTCGTCCAGATGCACCAACCGTGATCAACGCTCAGGGTCTCATCAATCAATTGCCCGATGAGCTAACCAAAACATGCCCTGGAGGAAATGGCTCACCATTGGACTTTTTGGTCTCAAACTATGTGCAAGGTCTTCAGTCCACTATTTATGTCCGCGGTGCAGATTCACCATCGACTGCAACACCCGCGTGGATTGCCGATCTCCTACGCAGTGTTACCGTGCCACTGCCCTTCGCGGGAAACCCGTTGGACGACCTGATGAAGAACTTTACTATGACAGATACGCATTTCTCCCTTCCTAATCCATGGGCGGAACCAGGGTCTCCAGACTCGCAGCCCACAGTATCTGCCCTGGTAAAGGTGCTCATCGGGTTGCCGGATGAGATGAATGTCCAAGTGGAGGTCCCGAGCGTTCGCGCTCTTACGAACGTCTACTATCATGGCGAGGAATTAGGCGTTTTGAACATCGACAAATGGCAAGACGCCAACTCGACGAGGGTGGAACTCGAGGATGGTTCCTCAGCGCTGCTTGTGGAGTTCCCAATCAAGGATGCCCCATTACAAGTAACGGACAACGATCTGCTGGCGCAGGTTGTCCAAGAGATGCTGTTTGGTAGCAAGGGAGTCATCTTGCATGTTGCTGCCACCGTAGATGCGAAGGTTGAGACGGGGTTGGGTCGCTTCGCCGTGCACGGGATTCCGGGAGAAGGAAACGTGCCCGTCAACAGTATGTTTTCATTATCTTCGTGAACTAGATTAGTATAAATCGAGGCAGCGTATTTGGTGTTCAATTGATTGACATCCTCATAGTTCCGGCTGGAAATTCGATTGGCCAAATCAATCCCACCATCGTGTCGATGGAATTGGGCGACACCACTGAAACTTCTTTGGACGTATCTGTTCGAATGAACTTTACAAACCCAACCAACTATTCTGCGACCATTCCATTCTTTGATGTCGAGATGCTATTCAACGATACAACTATTAGCCATGTCTTCGCCCGCAATCTATCAGTAGTACCCGGGAACAATACCAACGTCTCAATCCAGATGACGTGGGACCCCTTCAATAACGGTGGTCAAGCTGGTGTCGAAGCTGGGCGGAAATTCGTTTCGTCTTACATCTCCGGTAGGATATCCGTATGAGATATGAAAGCATGGCTTACTGATCGTTCCAGGAGCCAATATGACTCTGAGTATCAAGACCCACGAAGGGACTTTCCCTACGCTTCCAGACCTGGGTAAAGCTCTTTCAGTCGTCTCATTCGATGTTCCTGTTCCACACATGTCAGTGCCTCGGGCACCGGGTGATGAGGATGGTGACGACGATAAGCCTCCGCGTTTCATACAAGAAGCAACAGTATGTTCTCTGCTACTTTTCATCGATCCTTACATGCGCCGCAAAACTAACATCCCGCCTTTCTAGCTCCACTTGTTCTCTTCTACAGTTGAATTCACCGTGTTCTCCCCCTCAGTCGAGACCAGTATCACCATCACATCAATGGATGCAACAGCATATTATGACGGCGACGAACCAGTCGGCCACATCAACTACCACCAATCATTCGATGTTCCACCCGGCATTTCCCACTCACCTCAGTTACCCGTTGACCTGGTGTTAGGTGGTGTGGGATATGATGCCTTGCGTAAGGCTCTTGGGCAGGAGTTGGTGTTGGATGCCGTTGCTAAGGTTGGGGTGCGGGTTAAGAATTATGCTGATATTATTAATTATCATGGGAATGGGATTGCGGCGAAGGTAAGGGTTTGAGGCATTTGGTTTGATTTGGGTCTTGGGCGGTTTTTTCAGCATCGAACACGATTGATGATGCATTTGGTTCTTTATTTTTATCGTGTTGCTGGCGTTTGGGGATGGTTGACTGAATAATGAAGTACACGCTCATCATTATATCCAAAGATTTATACGTCTAGTTCTACGGTCAAGTATGAATAGAAAGGTTGGAAAGGTTAACTGAACCGGAAAAGTAAAGTCTTGTAGCATTTTACAATTGAAGGCGAAAGGTAGCATCGACCATGAGATTAGACAGAGGACTGAATTGAAGATCACGCAGAATATTGAAGCAATGCGCAGCAAAGAAACCAAAATCGTATTGGGTATGTATATTTTTGACTTAAAGCTTGGAAATGCGCTTAGCCGGGGGGCAGGGTGCTGGCATCGACAACGTCGGCGGCGTCCTTCTCGAGCTCCTCGGTGTGCTCGGACAGAGGGGAACGGGGCAGAGCCATGAGACCGGTACGGGTGGACTCGAGGATACCGAAGGGACCGATCAGCTTGAGGAAGGAGTCGATACGGCTGGGCTTGGCGGAGCTGTGGAGAGGATGAGTCAGTACGGAGTAAATGGACACACATTAGGAAGGAAGAGAGACGTACACCTCAACAATGCAGTTGTTGTTGCTGATATCCAGAACCTTACCACCGAATTGGTGAGCCAGGCGGGTGATAGCATCCAGATGCTCGTGCTTGTGACGCAGAGCCTGGCTGGGAGGCAGGTTACGGGGGTGATATTCAACCTCCTGGAAACCATGGCCCTGGCCCTCCTTCAAGGACTCGGCGGGAGTGGTGATCTCGCGGTGGTGCTGGAGCAGCTCCTCGAAGAACTCGGGGCCAAGGATGGAGACCTTGGCGAGGAGCAGCTCGCGCTGGACCAGAGCAGAGTCGGTGTAGTCCAGAACGGCCCAGACGGGGACGAGATCATCCAGCTGGCGGCGAGCCTGCTCGACAACACCATCCTGGCCCTGCAGCACGATGGTCATGCGGGACAGATCATCGACCTCGGTCTTGCAGACCACCAGACTGTCAATGTTGAAGCCACGGGCGGCCAGGATACCGGACACACGGGACAGCACACCGGGCTCGTTCTGAACCAGGCAGTTAAGAACATGGCGCTTCGGAGGGTTGCTCGGAGGCACGGGAGTCTCGTACAGAATCGAAGAGACGGCGGTAGGAGCATCCCACTGGGGCGAGGCGTCGGCGACCGGCAGGGGGAGAGGAGAGCGGCGGTGCAATGCCTTGTAGGCCAGAGCAGAGGTCGAGCTGCTAGAGGAGGCGCGGAGAGCATTGAAACGAGAAGCTGCAGCGGAACGAGACCGAGCAGCAGCTGTCGACTGCGACAGCAGCGACGCTGACGCCGAGGACAGCGTCAATGGGCGCCTGAAAGCCATTGTATGATCAGGAACACCGAGGGTTGTGCGATGAATCACTCTTGATGCTCCGGATTCTTTTTCGCAGATACTGGGGCTACTCTCTTCCGACCTCGGGGCAGCTGACTCACTCCATACTAGCCTGATTAGGATTAGCGTCAGTTGACCGCCGATAGTGTCAGGCTAGTTAAGCAACTATCCAGATGCATCGGATGGCGAATGATAGCTCTAAGGTCACTCGTAAGGTGCTGGAGAATTGCCTTCAAACAGATATTGAAGTGAAGTGAGTATTGAAATATTTCTCCAACTTTGCTCATTAGCTTTCTTGGCCAAGAAAATGCGGCAAGGCTAGTCTACTCCGTACAATAGACAGCCTTATGCAAGAATCACAAGGGCAAACGGCCTTGGAAACTAACCCTTCAAGACATTTAGACAAGCTATCTGGTGGAGAGTCTAGAGTGAGAGATCTGAATGCACACCGAGATTGATCACTTTCGTTTTAACCAAGACAGGATAGGACTTGGGTCACTGAAGTATTGATTGAGTTACTACTTTGGGACTAGTGCCCTGCAAGTCCACGTGACCTGGAGCATTTTCCATGCAATTGATATTATTCAAAGAGAGTTTACAGTCGAACAGTTAAGAAGACCATTTCAGGAGCTTTCTGGACTGTCACTTACGGCACACTAGCACGGCCTAGGCGGTGAAATAGCTTCAGATCGGTAGCAGCGCAATTCCTCACCTACGCCTCGACTCCGTTTCCACTGCCCCGGAAACTTCCCCTTCCCGCCTTTCATCTTGGCCTTTTTCCAACTCACCATTTCGGCTCCTCTACTTCTCTCTCTTTCGCCTCACATATCCCTATCGCTATGGCCGACGACGACCACCGGGTCAAGCGCTCGCGCTTCGATCAAACCGACCCCGAGCCTCCTCGTCGCTCCCGATTCGATCGTCGCTCCCGATCCCCGTCTGCTAGACAATCCGAGTCGACTCGCACCCGCAGTCCACTGAGTCGCGAGCCGCGCAGTCCAGCTGGAGAGGCTCCGGCAAAGGCTTCAGTTGACCCGGCTGCTGCAGCTGGTAAGTTGAATGCTTGCTATACACTTTGGGAGAATTATGCATAGCTAACACTTACTGTTCCTTGAATAGCTGCCGCTGCAGCCAAGATCAATGCGCAGTTGCAAGCAAAGAAGGGCATTCAGCATGTCGACGTCCCTCCAATTCGCTCGGTAATAATACTTGATCACAGTATGAACTCTGGGCCAAAGCTAACCCACATTTCTAGACTGATAGCCCCGGAGCGCATTCGGACGCAGACGGCAAACCCAACACCGAAATCTACGTTGCAGACGGAGACTACATCAAAGACATTGAGATCAACGATCTGCGCAACCGATACACCCTGACCAAGGGCTCTACACAAAAAATGGTAATTACTCCTGTTGTCGTTGGCTGATCCTTCAGACTCTTGTCCACCTTTGGTGAACAAGTATGGTTGTTTATGCTTGGGTCTATCCCTGTCTCTACTCCCTCCTTTTGATCTTATATCTCTTGTGTGTGGTTGGATGAAGCTTACTCAAACCAACTCAACGCATAGCATCTTACATCCCCTCTGTGGCATCTGCTAACCTCGGCTGCGTGACTTTTAGATCAAAGATGAAACTGGCGCCGGTACGCCTTCTTCTCGTGTATTCGTATGGATAAAGAGACTTACCGCTTACTCGTTTTCAAGATGTCACCACCCGAGGAAACTACTACCCGGATAAGAACATGGCGACCGCTGCCGTAAGTGCTTGCTTCTCTTTCTGATATTGAACCAGTTACTGATCTAGTTGGTACAGAACCCCCCTCTCTACCTTCATGTGACCAGCACCAACAAGGAAGGCCTTGAGAAGGCTGTGCAGATCATCGATGATCTTATGAAGAAGGAGCTGCCGAACCTGGTCGACGAGCGACGATTCCGTCGGAGGGAACCCGAGCAGCAAGTAGAGCGAGACGAGTTTGGTCGCGTATGATCTCCTACTGATGATCCGCGAAAGAAACAGAGCACTGCTAACTTTATATAGCGCAAATGGCCCGATGAGCGGATTCCTATTGACCTTGAACCAATTCCTGGATTCAATTTGCGTGCGCAGGTTGTCGGCCAGGGTGGTGCCTACGTGAAGCACATCCAGCAGAAGACTCGCTGTCGCGTTCAGATCAAGGGTCGAGGCTCTGGATTCATCGAATCGAGCACTGGCCGGGAGAGCGACGAGCCGATGTTCTTGCACGTCGCGTAAGCTTGAGAAAACCTCCGATCCGGTAACTCTCCATGCTAATCGTTCTTCAAAGCGGTCCCGACCCCAATGACGTTCAGGCTGCCAAGGAGCTTTGTGAAGACCTTTTGGCCAACGTTAAGGAACAGTATCAGCACTTCAAGGACAACCCACCTCAGCACAGCTACGGTGGCTACGGACGTGGTGGCGGAGATCGCGGAGACCGCGGAGATCGCGGAGACCGCGGAGACCGCGGCGATCGTTACCACGGCGGAGGTGGAGGCAGAGATGGGAGTGGTTACAGGGACCGATATAACGACCGTCACCAGCAACATCAGCAGCAATCTCCTGGTCCTTCTGCTAGCCCCACTGACCAGGCTGCTTCGACCGCCGCCACTGCCGACTATAGCGCCGCGTATGCCCAGTACTACGGATCTGCCGACCCCTACGCCGCCTATGGTGGGTACCAAAACTACGTGGCCTATTATCAATACTACCAGCAAGCAGCGGCCGCGCAGCAGCAACAACAAGCCGCCGAGGGCCAGGCGCCCCCACCTCCTCCTCCTGCCAGCGAAGCACCTCCGCCTCCTCCCCCAGGCTCTGATGCTCCTCCCCCACCCCCGGGCGGAGGTAGCTACGGTGCGGTATGTGATCTTGTTCCTTAGACTCGTACGCCCGGACTGATTCCCGACTGACATAATTTTCCAGGTCCCACCCCCACCTGGCCTGTAAATCTTCAGTTGCAGCGCAATTGGCCTCATTGATTTTGCCCTCTATGGTCCGGTAGCGGGCATGGAACATACAAGAAGTGGTTAATGGGCCCCAAAAAGTGGACAAAAATGATACAGCGATCTCGTTATTCCCTGCAAGTTTTCAAAGTTTCTTCGACCGTCGTGATGCTTTTCAAAAAGGTGGTTTTAGCTTAAGATTCTCCAGTGCTCCTCATTCTCGATAATATAGGTGACGGTAATACTAGCGCCGCGCAAGCGTTGGCTCCCATTATAATTTGACCGATTGTCTACTTGCATAGTCCTCTCAGCCGATGGTAGGAGGTTGGAATTCCTCTTTGGCACTCGGATACTGTAAATGGACAACTTTCTAGCCATCACTTGCGGGATTGGGCCTGACCTTGATCAAGGACCGGCCATGAACATCTGCCACATGCATCAACCGAACAAAATGCTCTGGTTGAACAATTTCCTGCAGGTGATCTCTTCGTCCGGTGTTCACTGCTGAATAGTCTTTATAGAACTGAGACATATTGCTGTCTGCCTCTATCGCAGCATGATATACCATTGATCCCCTCGCATTAGTATGATACTCCCCCCACGGCTGATCCTCATGAATAAAAGTAATCATGTCCTTCGTAAGACGCTCTACACTGTTCCTCTGTCTGTTGTTAAGATGTTTAGTATAATTCAGTACTGCAAATGTAATGTCCAGGATATGCGTTGCATAACCCTTCTAGGGACCTTCCCATGGATTAGGGTATTTGAACCTGTAGAGAAAGGCCTTGGGTATTCGGGAGTGAGGTGTCGCTCCATGCTCTTGCAAAGGCCTGATTGGCTGAAGCGAAACAAACGTCATTCCTTGGAAGTTCAGGATACGCTCTTGTGACTCGGCATCTGCTAGCATCGCTAGGGTTCCTGTATGATCAGATCAGGTCTTTTCGAACTTCAGCTTTCATCGAGTTACATAGAGCTATGAAAGGGTGTAGAAAACGAAAAAAAGACCTCTGTGTGACAATCCGAAAGCCCTTCTGGGGATGTTATGTTAAGGACCTCATTTGTCTCAATATACAAGCACCTCATTACCATAACCACATAAGCACGAGCCAGTGCTTCTCTATTAGTAGTAAATATTTCTCGCATTTATGAAGTCTTATTGCCGTGCTCGATATAGAAGAACACTACCAGCGGTAGCTGATATCGATATCGATAACCTGGAGTAACAAATCTTTCACAGTCTAGGCGATTGGCGTTGCTATCGGTACGTGATTGATGCACAGTCACATTCTTCGTCTATGAATAGGAATTTTTCACCAGTATTATTCGAGGCTTTCAAATCTAAGGTGGACTATTGGAATCATTGCCTATGGGTAGGACCGACCTCTTTTCAGCGGCTTTCTCTAAGTTCACCACTCCCTTGATAATCTGCACCAATCGCATGATAAAGATAAATTAGTCTAGAAGTCATCCCCAGAAGTGATGTCAAATTACGCCCTTTGTGCTCATAGAGTCCTTAAGGCTGAGGATATGTGCCCCCGTCGTTACTTCATTCATCCATAGCTAGTATCCCTAATGTTCACGAAAAGTACCAACTCCGAACATCAATGCAAGAAACACACAGGAGCAAAAGAAAAAACAAGTAAATACATACAATAAGAGACAACAAGCCGCCAGCCCAGGGGGTTTATCAGGAATATTCATGGTTCATTTGTTCCATCATAAAGTCATAAAGAGCATCAGCAGCCCCCATTCTACCCTTGCGCTTTGCCAAGCCAGAAGGCCCCTCTTTGCAAAAATCGCAAGCATAGTCACACGGAGATGCGGCTGGGTTGAGCGGGTCGGGCTTGACAGCACCATATGCAGACTGCGGCTGCTGAGAGCCCATCTCTTCCAACTCATAGTCGCCAAAGAGATCTTTGATCAGCGCATGCCGACATTTGGTAACTGTCTCGCAGTAGCGGACAACTTTTTGGTAGCTCTCACGTCGTGCCATCTGGTTCTTAAGCAGTCCGGCAACGAAAGCCTTAGGCCCACCACGGTTGCGCACGTTTTCTGCGTCACGGCCCAGGCGATCGGCGATTCGGTCTCGCTCTTGCGTGTTGTAGTAGACGAGAGAAGCTGCTGCCCTACCGTCACGACCCGCCCGGCCTGATTCTTGCACGAATCCCTCGAAACTGCGTGGTGGTGTCCAGTGGACTACAAAGCGGACTTGGGAATTGTCGATACCCATACCGAAAGCATTAGTCGCCACAATGATTGAGAAGGTGGGTGGGGGCTTCCCATTGCTGCCTTGTTGGTATGGCTGTGCTGAAGTCCACAATGCTTGAATACGAGTCCGATCTTGCGGGTTGAGACCGGCGTGGTATGCCATCGCCGATATGGTTTCCTCAGAATCCAATCTGTTGGCAAGATCCTCTGATGTTGCACGAAGTCCAACGTAGATGATCCCTGACAGGGGTGGACGTTGTGCTGCTGCGTGTACGCCAATACGAGCTTCTTGACGGCTTTTGATGGCCTTCAACCAAGCCAATAAATCTTGCACTCGAAGGTCTTCCGGGGAGACATCATCATCTTCGTTGTAGTTCGGAAGGTACCGTACTTCGTAGTGGATGTTGGGGCGTGCAGAGGGGGTATTGAAGAGCTTGAGCTTGGCGAAGTTCAGGCCCAGGATAGTGATGATATCCGAGCGGACTCGGGGGGTAGCGGTAGCTGTGAGGGCCGTGATAGGGACAGGAGGGTCGTCCAGATTCTTTCTGAACCAGCTCAATTCCTGATAGGCTGGACGGAAGTCATGGCCCCATTCGCTGATACAATGGGCTTCATCGATGGCAATGCGGGTCAGTTGGCCCTGCCGGTGGACAATGGAAAGGTTGCGACGGAAGCTGTCCGTTTGGCATAACTCTGGCGTGACATAGAGAAGACGTGTGCGAGGATGCCCGGAGAGCATGTCAGTCATGATCAAACGTCTCTCGGCTAGAGGCGTGCTGGAGTTGATAGTCTGGACTGGGACGCCGATAGCCTGTAGAGCGTTGACTTGATCCGTCTGTCGAGGGTTAGTGTATTGCACGCCAAAATCGGGGAAATTATCAAGTATACCATCAATGCAAGAAGTGGACAAATGACAATGGTGACTTGGACTATGTTAGCGACGTGTTGCCAAGATGGTCGGCAGGCTTGACTTACGCCCATTACTGATGACAGCAGGCAGTTGGAAACATAGACTTTTGCCAAATGAGGTGGACGCCTGAAGAAACACATCGTGGCCTTCGACAACTGCTGTGATGACCTCTCGCTGCAGTGGACTGGCGCCAAGTCAGTGAAGTAAACGCGATTTAGGCAATCGGCGTACTAACCGAAACAATTTCTTGCGGAAGACGCGATGCAGATAGAATTCCAAATCTGGCTTTCGCTGCGGCAGTCCTCCCCGACTAGCCATTTGGTAGCATGTCAAGAATGGGTTTTCATGAAAGTCGTCATGTGTATCTGGTGGTTGATGTGTTTCTTCCAACCGCGTCCTCCTCGCGGCCGGGGAGACGCGGCATCACGTGACTATATTGATTTCTTGGGATGCGGCACTTCTCAATTAGGCAATTAAGCCTGTATGCTTTTGGTGGTCACGCCTTCGGTTCTATAAGTAAGAGTAGATGTTTGGGTTAGATATCTGATTGAGATCGCAACTCATATACATGAGATGCAGCTGAGGTTTACAAGATCGCCTTGAACTTGGCCTTGCATTCTTCTTTCCGACTCTTCTTTGTCGTGAGTTTCCCAGGTATCTGAGTATGATAATTCTCCAAATAATCGAGGCTAATTCTTGGTGAGGGATATCTCCTGGGGTTGTTATAAAACGTTTCGCTCAATTGAATCGGTATATGGCGGATCTATGTATAATGTACAGGTATCAATCACAATGCACCCCACCCCCTTCTCTATGTTATGTTACAGTTTTGGGCGAGGACCCCTCGACAACTGCTTGTCGAGCTCCTCCTTGACGGCAAGCACGTCAGCCGCCTTGCGATGATGGGGGTGCCAAAGCCGTTCCAGTTGCAGCCAAGCCTCCATGACCTCCTTGGGCCCATAGCAAGCACCGAACGCACGCAGAATGACAACGATCATCTTGCGGCCAACAAAAACTCCGTTCTCCAGGTACTTGTCCAAATCGTCCGGCTGGTGCATGCCAATGCTAATTGGGTTGAGCTGGCCTAATGCAGAGACAGACATTTTGCTTCGCGCTACTTCATGGTCTGCTTTGGATGTGTTGGCGTCAGCCTGCGGCTTCCAAGAGCCTTCGGGGGCCACGTTAACGACATCATCATAGTCATCATCCATGTGTTGTTCGACATGTTCATCGGATTTCCCGGACTGGGGCCTGGATTCTGGCGGTGTACCATTGCTCGCCGATGGGAGATGCATATAGAATTCATCAGATGATTCGGTCACTGTCTGATCCAGCTCATCTTCCAAATGCAGAGCATTGGCTAAGGGATTCTCCCATTCCATTTTCCCCGGACTCCTGTGCCTCTGCTGGGCATCCAATCTCGCCTTTGAAGTACGCAAAGCCCGTAGATAAGCATGCCAAACCAGGCGCAGCTTTTCTGCAGACCATGCCCTTTTCTGGCCACCATGGATAGCAAATCCCTCGAATAGCATCATATAGACGATCTGGTGGGGAGGCACATCGAAAGCATTCTCCATGTCACGAAGAATCATAACAAACTTATCGAACTGGCCACTCTGGCGTGCGTAGTATCGGAGAAAGATGTAGAAAGTGCGTGTGTCAGGAGTCATTGGAATGGAGTCCTGAAGAGCCTGATGATGCTCAGGGAATTGGCGCTTGAGGACTTGAGATCGCTTGAGAAAGTCACCGAATGCCCTGCTATTGGTCCGGTACTTGGAGAGCTCGGATGAAAGGGAATGCTCCAACACCACACGATTTGAATCCGTTGTGAGTGAACGATCCGCGCTCAGTTTGGCTGTCTGGGCGTCGATCATGCGGGCATACAGCTGTTCTGCTGCGGATGGATCACCTGCTCGAATGAATGCAGAGCATAAACTGTTCAAGACGACAGTGTCGACCAGGTCACCTGCCTTGACGAATCGTCGGAAATTTTCTGTGATGCCATCCAAATCCTTTTGCACGCCAGCGGAATAAATCTTGGCAACCAACCCGAAGCGAGTGAAGTCCAACTTGCGTCTCTTCATCTCCTGCTCTAGCCGGTCGGCAACCGTGAACTGACTGGCCTTGATGGCAGTATCATACAGGATATTGAAGACCACATCGTCTGCTTCAATTCCAGCCACATGTTCCATCTGCTGCCAGACACCAATGGCACGTATAAGATCTCGCTTCAAAACCCTGCCGCTACCACTTCCTCGACTCGCAAAATGTACAGCAGAAGTCCACATTGAACGAGACATGCTCTTTTCCGAGGCAATCATGTCTTGCACTAAGGCAAGATAGCGCCGAGCATCAGCCCATCGTCGGTTAGGAGCTTTGGCGAAAAGCCGCAAGAGCTGTCCGCGGATCCTTTTGGGTAGTTTTGCCACTCCTGGTGCAGGGATATCTCTATACAGGCGAAACAGGTATGACGTGGAAGGTGATTTCTCGTGGGATAGCACATGAATCAGCTTCGCGACTGACAGCCTGTGCAAACCCACCTCGTCGTTAGTGACCTCCTTCGCCTCTCTTTTTGGGTGCACTCCGTCTTTCGGGAAAACGACGTCCATAGGCTCCGACCACTCGTAGTCGTCTCCCAGGATTCTTCGATATAGGTTTGAATTCATGCGATGCATCTTTTCATCGTATGAAAGACCAGTTTCGCCCTCGGGGGTCGAGAGCAATTCCGAGTCCGCAGATAGTGTAATTGGAGACAGATCCTTCGCATGGCCAGCCGTGTTTTCAGAATCTATAATTGAGTCGAGCATCTGCGGCCAGTTTTGTCGATGTGACGCTTCGCCCGCTGCTTCCCTTGAACCGGGCCGCGTATTATCATCATTCCCCCTTTCTTTTTTCAATTGTGTGGATTTTGTGTAGTCCTGAGCATGGGAATGTTCCTCCACCGGAAGTAGAGCAGTACTCAGCCACGATCGAGCTCGCGATGATGGAATCGAAGATCTCATACACTCCCAACGTTTCCCGGCCGACAGTTGCCCATGTCCGTGACTGGTGACAACCTTGCCACGAAACCTTTGAAGTTGTGTCTCTGATGTCCTCATCGATATTGTGGACAGATTTCGGTGTCGTGGTGTGTGCTCATTGCAGAAACCTGCTAGTACCAGCGAACCGACAAAAATGTCTGCTATTGACGCGACGGAGGGTCGAAGACGGCGGGTAGAGAAGCGGCGAACGGAGGCATGATAGGGAGATGGTTTCGGATGAGACATCGACGGTCGAGAGAGAAATAGCTCGTCCAATGCCTGCTTGGGGGGATCGCGCAGGCTCGGCGAGCTGGGAGACCTATTGGGAGGAGGCATGAGAGAGCAGACATCGTGGCATTGGCTTAGCCATGCATGTCCAGAGGAGAAGCAGGCCGATCGCACGAGACAGCCAGGACTGCTTCTCGGACCAGGAAGCAGACGGCGAGCAGATGAAAGGAGAGAATACGCCAGAAGGGAAAGCAGCAATAGTCCCTGGTCAGTAGTTTAAGCTGGGGTGTTTTTCTGAAGGCCGGACTTTCTGGCTTTGCAGCGGGACCCGCCTTGACCAATCGGAGTCGCGTTTGGGCCAATCCCATCTTTTTCGCTCCCGCAGCATCGCAACACCTCGTCTTCGGTCCAGCACGTCGCTCGTCGCCCTTGCTTTTCGTCCAGCTCGACTGATTCTCGTCTTGTTAACGGCGAGATCCTTTCTTCACGATTGTTTGATCTCCCGGAACCCGCGATCGACGACAGTTCATTGACTGTGTCCCCGACACCATGGGCAAAATCAACCTCACCGCGCTCCGGGTGCGCAAGACAGCGCTCAACCAATTCGCCAGTGGAAAGATCAGCAAGCTTCCCCAATGGGTTGATGTTGTTGGCGAGATCCCTCCATCTGAGACCCTCATTCGCAACCCGCCCCCTCAACACCAGCTGGTCCGACAACGGATGAAGACCGTTGCGGGATCATCGAAGCCGCAGATCGTTTTCGAGGTCCAGGAGAAGCGCCGGAAGTCGAAGAAGCCCAGCCGGTTGTTCCAGCCTTTGGAGCTGAAGTACGAGGAGGATGAGCTGCGGCAAGACTTCTTCCGGGATCACCCTTGGGAACTTGCTCGGCCTCGTGTGCTCCTTGAGAGCACCGGCAAGGACCACGAGAACTATGACTGGAGCCGCATAAAGCAGCCTGGAAAGCGACTGGACGGTGAAAGGTAAATTTTCTCCTCTTCGAATCCTCAAACCCTATTCCTTGAAATATTGCCCCCTTTTTGCGGAAATGCTAGAGCTCTTCACTGACAAGCGTCTCTTCTCTCTCGCTAGTGTCGTCCAACGCCAGCTTTGGCTCCTGAACAATGTGCCTGATATGACCATGACCAACGCATACGATATCGCTCGTCGAGAATTCTACCGCTTGCGACTGCAGGAGGACATCCAGCGCCGGGTTGCTGCCGAGGAGGCCGAGGCCACCGGTGCCAACTTTGGTCCGTCGTACCTGGAGATTGGTATGGACTTGGAGAACCAGCAATATGAGAAGTGGAAGGCTTGGGCTCGGACAGAGGCTCAATTGTTCGAGCAGCGGACAGCAGCTCTCTCCGGGGCCCCGGAGATCGCACTTGAGCAGCAGAGCCAGAAGGAGGAGACCTTTACCGAGCAGCCGGATGCTGCATCGATCTAAAAGAGACCGGATCGAGATTGATTCCCTAGAGTCATTGCCCTGTGTTGCATTGCTTGTCGGGGAGAGATCTGTTTTGAAATGCCAGACCTCCCGTGTTGATGGTCATGTATATTATTTGATTAGTTCTGCTGGATACTGTATTCCCATAGCCTTATATTTCACAACCGAGATTTACTCCTTGTCATTGAGATGTTTATGCAACTAAGCTCATACCGCTAGATTGGGGTGACCAGGTCAATTAAAGCCAGACACATGAATCGAGTCTATACACTGATAACTCAGCATCTCCGCTATGCGGTTTCTGTTCGCCGTTCCTCACAGAGACTTTTTAAGAGATCACTTATTCTAGCATCATACAGAAATCGAAATCGAGATTGTAATTGCGAGCATATAAACTTGAAAACAAAAAGTATTGTGTGATATTTGGCCCCCGGATTTCCAACCAGTGGGCCGAGCCAACGTTGAAACGCCCAAAGACGTTGATCGCCCAGCTCCGTTAGGCTGCGTCTCGCCCAATCACGACACTTCCAGACTTTCCAACTTCCTCGCAGTTGCAGACTCGACTGAAGCTGGTCTGCGCCCATTGTTCTCTGTCATATCCCTGCATCTGCACTGTCCTAACGACGCATCCCACAGGGCGATCGATCGGACCTCCTTGATTCCCGCAATAACAACATTCTTAGTCCAGCGTGGCTGACCTCCGCCTCGAGCCTCTGCCCGAGCTTCGTTGCGCAACTCCACGCTCCAGTTTCACCTGAACAACACTGCCCTGGATTGAATTGTCTCGGCCTCTTCACATCTCGGCCCGGACCCGCCAAGTTCTTTGGCTAGTGCATACGTGCTATCCTCCACCACCGTCTACGCGCAATCGTTTCGCTTCGGACCCGCATCTCACGCAACTGACTACCGAATAATCTGCCACCTTTCGAGACTGCTTACTAGTCGACGATGTTCTGCTCACGCCTATCTGACATCTCATATCGGTAGTGGTCAAACATTTGGGACACATATTGATCGATCGCGCAACTGCATATCAACAGCGCGCTCGCCGGCGTCGTCTGCATTCCATAACCGCCGCAGCCCCTCTATTCGACCATGCTATCCGCCATGAACAGGCCAGAAGATACAGTGCGAGGGCCACGCAGCTACCGGGGTGATACAGAAGAGGATGAGGGAGAGAGGGGCTCAACCGACTCCCTGGTCCCCCCTCCGTTGTCCTACAACGAGGGCTCGCCGCGCGCAGAGGAAGATGGATCGAGGCCGGGTACCGCGATGAGCGACCACCCCGGCAGTGGTAGCAAACAATCATCCAATCAAAAGCTGTTGACTCAGGAGGAGACGATTGAACTTGCCCGGCGTGCGGTGGAAAGTGGTATTCAAGATACCAAACGGTCTCTGGCGGGAAGTGAGGCTGTCACGGATGTGGTCAAGCCGAAGCTGACCATTGATCTGGGCCACTCCCATATCGTCAGGATACCAGAGCCAGTGGTAGACATCATCAAGGACGAAGTAGAGAGGTACGTTTTTGACATGTCACCCCAGGGACTTTAATCTGGGGATACTGCAATTCTAGACCCAACTAACTAAGCTTCGCCTTCTAATTTCACAGACTTTCCTTGTCAAATAACCATCTATTTCACATTCCATACCGCTTTGCCGAGTGCTCTCATCTTCGATATCTCAACATCCGAGCAAACAACTTCCGTGAATTCCCTAAAGGAGTATGTCTAGAAGAGTCCCTCAGCTGTAGGCATTGATGCTGATATCATCTAGGTCTATAAATTACCCTTGCTGGAGATCCTTGATCTCAGTCGGAACAAAATCAATGCCCTTCCAGATGAGATCAGCAAGTTGAGATCTCTACGGGTGTTATCGATTATGCAAAACCGATTGGATGACCTCCCAGTTGGGTTGTCCGATATGAACAAGTTACAAATTCTCAAAATAGCTGGCAACCCCCTGCGATATCCTCTCCGCCGTGTACTGGAGGCATCGGAGGCTGAAATAGCACCTACCATGACGGACAATGAGAAGGAAGTTGCGGTGACTGCAGAGCTCAAGAGATTCTTGAGAACTCGCCAACAAGCGACAACACCCGAGCCAGAGAGCAGTGGTGATACAAGGTTGGTTGATATGTCCTATCTCGCAAGGCGCATATATTTTAACATGTCCTGCCTACAGTGATATCTCCTTCGATACGCCAAAACCGGCTCCAGTCAAACGGAAACTGAGTAGTCGATTCCCCGTCATTCCAAGCACCGGCGATGGCTCCTCAGCGCCTTCCTCTCGGTCTCCCTCCATATCACGACCACCGCCAATTCCGGCTAAATCACACTTCCGCGTGGCCTCTGGTCAACAGCCGGCTGGGTATCATATGCCTGGTCTTCAGCGACCTGGTGCAGCACCTCACTCTTTCAATGAACGCAATCGAAGTAACAGCGAGGGTATCATTCAGGCATCTTTTTCAGCTCGAAATAAGCGTATGGGCCTCATTACTCGAAAGAATACCGATCTCGGGACGCTCGATGAAACTCGACCATATCGCAACAGCCATTTGCGTGGCCTTAGCCATGGGTCTGTTCTCCGAGCACATCCGACAGTACCAGCTCCTGCCAGCAGCAGTAGCTCTTCAAGTCCGAGCAGCCCACGAGAACGTCGACGTCCGCGGGATGGTTGGGTCAATCGGATGTCGAGTCTCCCAGAGCATAAAGGCGAGCGAGGATCAGACGACCCCATAATCGAGAGCGCCAAGGGCATCCTGTTCGCGCTCTTCCAGATCCACGCTCACATTTCTACCCTGATCAACGTGATCCAGCGTGACGACACACGACGCCACAGTCTTGAGCTCGTGTTTTACAATGCCTCCACTCACGTCGATCGGCTCAATGAAGCCCTCGAGAATGCCGAAACGTCACTACCTGACAGTCCTGAAGCCGCAAGGGTAATCACGGATACTGTCAAGCGTGAATGTGAGACGTGCATTGTGGCTTATACCCACGTCGGCACACAATTGCGGAATAGTGCTGCAAAGATCGTCTCAAATGGCGACTCGCGGTATGTGCGCTCGCTGATGCTGATGATGTACGGCAGTCTGGTGGAACTACGGAATGCCTGTGCTAGCCTCAACGTCCCGATGAGTCAACCCCAAGAGTCAACACCGGCTCCCAGGCCGGCTATGCCAGAGCCCATCAAAGGCCCTCCTCCGGACCGATTCCAGCGATCTATTGTCACCCCCACTCGGGACCCAGCCCCTCCGACGCGGCGACTAAGGAGCGATACTACAATTCGACACCCCCAGATGACAATGGGTGGTCCCCTAATATTAAATGCCACCAGCCATTCAGCGGCTGGTTCGCCTGGCTATGCTACTCCGTCATTCAACTACGCCCGCAGTCGATCGAGCAGTCGATCAAATCTCATCAACACCTCGGTGCCGTCCTCTTTGGCGACACCACGTTCTGGGGAGGCCTTCCCTCCCATTCCTACATCAGGCGGCGTGCCTCGAATCAACCCATTGACTGGCCTAGACGAGATTGAGGAGGAACGCATATTCGAAAAGATCTTCCATCAACTCACTTCCGCGTACAGCTCTGCTCTCCAGGCTCTCCCACTTGCTCGGCGACAGTTTAGCCGATGCCTTGAGGTGGCAGAGCAATCGCGCGAGTCAGACGGAATTCAAATGCTCTGGAACAATCTCATCCGCCGCTGTCGCTTCTGTCTAGAAGTATCTGAGGCACTGGGAATGCGACTCTCCAATATGAAAGTGAAGGAGCCGGGTGGTGGACTACGGAACCAGCGCGAGTTCTGGCAATTGTGCAAGACCTTTATGCAATCTTTCGTTGATCTCGTCACCGATATGCGGGAAGTAAGAAGTATGCAGCTTCTCCCGGGAGATATTATCATTATACTTCGCCCGGTCCAGAAAGCCAGTCGAGAAGCGGGTCGCCTCATCGAGGCATCCCCTTGGTCGTATCTCGCAGACATGGCCCCAACCCACACGCCAAGCAACTTGTATGGGCCACCGCTTCAACCCCCTCACCCGCACACGCAACATCATACCTCGGTGTCAACGTCGGCCATTGGATCTCACTCAACTGCGTATCAGCTGGCTGCGAGCCTGTCCCCACAATCGGTCACCGTTCCTGCCACTCCGCTGAGTGCTGCGCTGGGCCCCGCTGCGCAGGCCACTGTACCTTCTACCCCGGCGAGTGCTTACAGTGACAAATTCTTCGAGGGTGACGTTTTCCAGCGAGCGGACTCGCTCCTCTCAATGCCAAATCAGGCACCCTTCTTTGCACGCCGGTGAGCGGGTACATGCACTACGTGGCAGTTATGCATCTTCGCCCCGGGGTGCTTATAGGTCGATTATTTGCTTAGTCTGACCTCTACATCATCTACCATTCATCCCAATGTCATGATTATACGAAGCGAATGCACGTTTCCTCTTGCTGGTGTGGATCCCTTCCCTTTTTTGGGACAAGGTCGGCTACTACATTTGTACCCAGAGCGTCAGACCCTCCCCACATCTTTTTGTCTCGAATTATCTGGATTCACAAGAATCTTGATCTGGGTCATTTTTTCGGTTTTGGGGGAGAGGTTGCATGAATTGGAATATATACGGAGTGGCTCTCTTGATTACAAGTCATATCATCTTAGCGTTCGGGCGACAGACCTTTAACCTTGTTTACCATGATTGAAACGATTATCTACCGAAACATTCGCCGTCAACCTGTAGTTCTATAGTAGCTTATGAATACCATGTTCATCTAAAAGTCTCCACAGATCGCTGGCATCCGTCTTGGCTTCCAAGTGAAGCGGCTAATGTCCACTGTCGCACGGTCTTGTCACGCCTGATTCGTCACGGTCAGGCTACACCAGGATTCATCATGACTCATGGTGGCTCATGGTGAGCATAAACTGACATTGTCTGGATGTACAAGATGTAATCATAACTCATAATGATAGTCGATACAAACATATCGACAGCTTCTGATTACTGATCTGTTTTGCTTACATTGTGTTGTGGTGATGGTCCACTCTGTCCAGCGCGATGTAACATTGTCACGAGATTGGGCTGGGGTGAAGCCTTTGAAACTGCACGAGATGATATCGAGTGATCTAAATGATAACTATATGAAGGGTGAAATATCTTGCATGTATTAAATGTAGACATAGAGTAGAAACCATATCTCCTTCGTGGTAGATGTCGCCATTGAGATTTCTCGTATCCATCAAGGTTGTAAGTACCACAAATTGCCAAAACATCCCCACATGCAGCAATGATGCTGGCATTCCCCAGGCAATGACGAAGACTTCACTCTGAAACCAAGAAAAAAGGATCTCTGGCGTATTATCTTGATGTACTTTCCTTGTCGACATCGTCCGATCGCCCATACTCCCCATACACATGATCCATAACCACACACAAGCGCTAGATTCAGTACTAACGAATTTGAATTAAATGAAACTAGTTCAATCCTATTGACTCCCACAAGAACATCATCAAGCCTATGCAACTCGAAGAAATCAAAAGATATGACCTCCTATCAATTCTTTCCCTCTCCAACCACCACGTCACGTACATATGCAAACATCTCACGCGGCTTGTTAGCAAATACACTATGTCCTGCTCCCTGGAACAGATGATACGAGACCCCCCGCTCTTCTGCCCAATGTCCAGCCACCTTGGTTGTCGCATTTTCCCCATCACGGCTGTCAACAGGCATGGCATCGTCGACATAAAACAATTGCCGTGGACTCGCCGAAAATCCTTGCGCCCCACGCCATGTCATATTCTGGATAGACAATTCGGTACCAATATGGTTGAGCAGCATATCCCACTCCCCATTGTAGATGTGCAGTGAGATATTGTGCTCAGTAACCAGGGTTGGCAGAATAGTGTACGACGGTGGGACTACCGACGGCGCACCGAGCAGGATGCCCAGGATAGTTGAGTTACAAGCACCGTAGGTCCCACGATCGCTAACGTGTAGCGCTTCCTGGACGTCGGCACGGCTGAAGTATTCGGCCATCAGGGCCAGGCTGTTGATCGTGCTGCAGTCATGATGGATGTCGTAGACGTCGAAGCATGGGATTCCCGCGCCGGCGGCGGAAGCAGTGTCTACATAGTCCATCGCCGTGGAATATGTGGCACATGGACCGTAGCATGTCGAATTGAAGATGGAGGTATTCACCTCTGATGCAGTCTTCGGCAATATGCTACACGAAGCGTTGAGAACATCTGTCATGTCTCGCTTGCGTCGCCGATAATTGAGATTCTCCGGGTTCCCGGGGATATCAATCTTGCCTTTGGGCGGGTAGACCTGTGCCTGAGCGAGGACGTCGTCGAAGCCGCAGACCTGATCTGCAGCTGTAAACGCTGCGATGATGTCTTTTGGCAATTTAAGTGCAGTCGCCTGCGACCACATGTATGCGCCTATGCCGACGGAGGACATTGCTGCTGCATTGCCCCAAGACCCGTCACCGAGTGACATGGAGCGGATGTCAAGTGGATGCGAGGTATTGCTCTCCATTAGGGCGGCGGTGAAGTAGGGTATGTAGATACCTGCGTAGGACTCTCCCATCAGATGTATTTTCTTGGACTGCAGATGTGGGAAGTATGTGAAAAAGCTATTCAGCCATGCCACAAAGTCCGCTGTCAACATGTCGTTGTCACGAACAGGGTAGGGATTGCGGGCGGTCGAAAAACCCGTCCCAACAGGCTGGTCCACGTATAGGACATGGCCTATCTGGGTCCAGGAGTAGGGATTGCGTTCGAGTAAGGTCGAGTTGTCGACAAAGGAAATGGGTCCGTTGCCGCCCGTTAGCCCGACCAGGGATGAGCAACCTGGTCCGCCATTGAACCAAACTATAGAACGAAGACATCAGGTTAGCAAATGGGCCTTGTCAGCCAATTTAAACCAATCTTCTGTTCAACTCACTGATAAATGTATCATCATAGGCTTTGTTCTCTGCTTCAAATAACCAGAAGAAGATCTCGTTCCCATCTTCCCTTCCAGGCACTGGTAACCGTCCAGCCCAGTTCGCCGGCAAAGCTGGACTATCTGGCAAGGAGTGAACTTCAAAGCGGGATGATTTTGCGGTCTTGAAGGGTGATAGATTTGGGATCAACCGCAAAAGTTGAAAGAAAACCCAGAACGGTGCGATATTCATCTTGAAGCTGGGGCTATACTCGTAGAACCACGAGTTCTCCAGCAAAATCACCGCTCTACGGCGACAGTAGATAGAATAATTGATTTTGAATGAAGGAATTATCGAAATCAGAAGTCTAAGAGCATGCCATGGCCCTTCTTTTTGAATGCTTTGTGCTCGTCATGACGATGATGGCTATTGGGGGAGCGTCTTGTCGGGCGGGACGCCCATTTCCTAATTAGGGTTTGTATAGAGCGGGTGGGGATCCTTGGAAGGCGACAGACTTACCACAGGAGCCGGAGACGACCGAGAAACCCCCCACTTCAGGGTGAAATTTCCAGATTTTGAATACAAAGAAAGCTGCAGCCTCTCCCACGTCGGAAATTAAGTGTGTTCGGCAAGTCGACCATGTCCTAAAAGGGTGTTGAATAGAAGTTGATGTCTTGGGCGGGTGGCAGACATTGTTGGCCTGATATTATGGCCTGATGAATCGGGCTACAAGGCTTCCAATCTCTTATCACGTGATAACTGGACCTTCTCAGGTGTCACGGCACCAAGGCCAACACACCGCATCCGACCAGCCCCACTTTTTTCCACTTTTCCCCCCATCGCATCCCTGTGGGTTCAACTTGATTCGAACGTTCCCACTTGCTCACTCGCCAGTTTCGCCCTCCCCGGAGCTCCCAAGCTCCACTCCTGCGGTACACTCCATACTTCGTACTTCGAACTTGGAAGTCACCCGTTTAACAATTCAATGTTCAACGTTCAACCCAGATCCGTCTTCCTTTCCCCCGCCCTGCCTTTCCCTCTCAGCATATCCTGGTTCTCGTCACCAAACCGGCTGCAGTTCTCCATTGCTGAGCCAGTGGTTCCCCGAGAAATCGGGAGGGCGAGGGCCTCACGTGGCCAGTGCGTCTCAAAGTGAGGCGTGAAAGGGGGATCAAATGGTTAATGGATGGAAGGGAAAGCCCTAAAGTCGGCCCCCTCCCGAACTATACACCGTGAAAGGGGCAAAAAAGCAAACTATATCCAGCAAGATCGCCGATCCCGCACGATCGGTAAAGGGAAATAGGGGATGCGACTCGATGTGATGGAGCGTCCGTCTCTGCTGATTGTCTCTCGAGGAGGCACTGGAAGCGGGTAGCAGCAGTCTCCTTGGAACGATTGGAATGTGAGCTCTGATCGTCCCCCTCAGTCCATTACTACTCGTTCCTTCCCACAAGCCGTGAGGTGAGAACCACAGCCGATCTCCGTGGATGCTTGCGTCTGCCCGAATTCAGTCATTCGAAAACGTTGGTTCTCGACAGCCCGTTGCGACGGTCAAACTCGGGCGATACTTCACCACGATGCGCCTATATCAGGCCAAGTCGGTCGCTTTTCCAATTCCTCTCGGTTTTTTTGGTCTCTTTCTCTGTTTCGCTCTCCTGATTTGCTCTCCACGCCTTAACCGGACCTAATCTGACCAATCTCTACGGTTCTTGAACGGGTTAGTGTTGTTCATCCCCGACATATCGTGACAAACTCTACTCTATGTGGTCGACTTTGTTGCGCTGTGGCTGAAAACCTGCGATTCATCTGGCTTCGTTCGTTGTCGGACAATTGAGACACCCTTATCGTCCAAACTGCTTCTACTCCGTCAATTGTTACTCATTTGCCTCCCCCATCGCCATCACCACGAGGCCGATTGCCCGCAGATCCAAGGCTCAACTGTTGGCTCCACTACAATTGACAGCTCACTTGCATCACTTTGTCGGCAACTCGGGATTGGCTGCCTGCCTGAGGCAAACAGGGGGCGCGTGGGAAGAAAAAAAAATACAATGTGAGTAAACGTGCTCTTAGGGGCTGGACCGCTATTTCCCCCATTTTCTTACTTTTCGTTCCCTGCTTTTATCCTGTCTCGCTCCAACCAAGTGCCTTTTGCCGGTGTGCAGAGGGTTGGGGGATGTTGGCGTAGGGCTACAGCCTCCGCCACAACTGGCCCTCCCTGCCCTTCTTTTGCCCTCCCCCGGATTGTTCTTATCTAACGTTAGGCGCATAGAGATCAGAAGCGCCTAGGAAAGGACGTACGGCTGTCCTCCCTCTCGGTCATGGATCTCCAGGGGACTAAAGAGGCTCGTACGCAGGAGGAGGGTGCCGACGGCCCGCTAGATGCCTATGGCGCTAGTAGTGGCCGCTCAAAAGAGTTCCGTAAGAACGAGAGACGCGATTCTCACGGCCATGAAAGCTCATCCACCGTGAATACACTTCGTCGTCATCAGCCACCCTTTGCATATCCGCCCGGCACCCGCCAGCCTGGTGCAGCCTCGCGATCGGGATCGGGATCGACATCTAGCGTTGCACCTCGGCCCCGAGACCCATCACCTTCCCCAGAGGCCATCGGTATTCCGCAAGCACTAGGATTCGGTTCGCGCGATCAGCGACTGCTCTGTAAAGCCCGCCGACAGCCTCCCGTCACGAAGCGGACACTGAGCGAACTTGATCTGCCCTGCATCATGAGCAATATTAATCTCCGGATGGACGCCAACTTCGATCGTGACCTACACTTCAAGCCCGATCTGGACGGTGAAAAGGGAAAGCGCAAAAGGAAGGAGGCTGCCGACTATTGGGACTCGATGGCCATGGAGATTGCAATCTACGCATACCGCGCCGCAAACCCCGATGATGACGTCGATGAAAAGAGCTCGCGGGATAGCACCTCGAAGCGCACTTTCGAGCCTCGACTACCGGCCATGTTTGAAACGTTGCAAGAAGTCATCAAGACACTGGTTCCGGAGCGCGACCATCCTAGCGTCATGCAGAACCTCGAAGTACCCCTGCTCATGCAGCAAGTCCGTAAGGGTGTGCTCGATATGGTGGTACTGGCGACATGGATGGCGGCTTTATTAAAGACGCATTGCGCACCGATGCGCGACGAATGGGCAGACCGTATGGTGGAGCAGATCACTGAAGGCTCGCGGTCGCAGGAGCCAAAGGAGATTGTGAATGGACTGCAGACTCTATTTGCTATTCTGGAGGCCATGAAACTGGTGAGAAAGAACCACATGAACTCCAATCACCTGTCTATTTCAACTGCTAACAAGACCCCAAGGACGTGGCGAATCATCAAATACGCACATTCCGTGTTCTTCTCATCGAGGACACGGTCCCATTCCTGCAAGAGTACTTCGAAGGCAAACTCGGCCGCGGCAGTCTCGAAGTTGAACCTGCCAGAGTCTGGTATCTTGCAGCAAGGGAACGGGCTCGAAAAGAAGACGAAGCCAAGGGCCCAGACGCAGCCCAGTCGGACGATACTTTCAAGCCTCTCGAAGCTCTGTTCCGGGGAATATCAGACCACCTTCTCCAGTTCAATCCACCGAAGAAATACCCTGAGACGTTTCTCTTTGACACGGACCGGCTATGGCAACTGCGCTCGACGATTCAAAACCTGATCAACCTTGAAATTGCATGGTATATCTTCGAGTCATATGTCCACACCCAAAAGCGATATCTCTCCGCTCGCGACGAGACATACTCCACTTTCCGCTCGCGGATCTGGTCGCTCATGGAGGACGAACTGAGCTCTGATGGGCGGAGTTCCAGCGAAGATGATGACCCTGATGTGCGGGGTAGCAAGCGCTGGCTGCAGAACATGCGCTGCATTGCGCTGGAGATTGCTCGATTCGCCTGCGCTGCGTGCTGCCTAGACGTCGTCGTCGCTGACGAGGTTATCGTACCGATTGAGGAGGCCCTTCTGTGGCACCTTTCGAACGAATCTGAGCTCTTCCGCTACTTCCAGAATACCATGCGCGAAAAGGTTCTCACGGCAACAATTGCTTCTGCTCGGAGGTACCTGCCCCTCTCTCCGCTGGCTATCTGCGAATCCCAGCGAACGGCACCTCCGCCGTCCACTACGAATGGTCCCGCGCCAAACCCCCCATCATCTGCGGCTCCCACTCCTTCGACATCTTCCACCTCATCCTCATCGCAGCCCATGTCCGCACAACAATATGACATTGAACGTATTGGCATGCGTCTAGGTCACATTGGTGTCTTACACTGGCGTGTCTGGGCATCGCTTCTTTATCTACGAGACGAGATTGCCGACTCAAAGCCCGAGCCGGCAGCGTTCGTCTAGATACCTCACACTTCACATCGCATATACTCACCGACAGCTTTTGGGATGGTCTATCTGTTTAAAATATTCGTGCATTTCGTGTGTCTGTTGTTTTGCTCTTCTAACTCTCTTTTGATCTGCTTTTCAGCGCTTTGCATTATCTTTACTATGGCGTTTTCCACAGGCCCATGGCCAGGCACCAGCACCGAGCAAGGCGTTCGTTGGAGTCTCCTCGGTTGAAAGCATGGCATTGGATCTGGCTTGACTTGATTTCTTCTTTTTTGGGGAATAGACCATGGCGTTATTCTGTATCTGGCTCTCGTACTCTTCTTTCTTGTTGTTGCTACAATATTTTTTGTATTGCACTCCTCACCCGGTCTGGGAAAATATATACCCAAGATTTACACAGACGAGCTCCAACACAGTTTCAAATTGAGTCCGATCGGTAGAATCCGTCAGTATCAGATCACATTTCTCGCGCAGAGATATCCATATATGCATTATTGCATGAATTGTATATGAAAGGCAAAGGATAACTCCGGTAGGTGGTTGTACCTAACCCCCGAGACCCCGGGTGCGGCGAATCGGCCCGTGCATCGATCGGCGCGATCAGCACGAACGACTCCCGACCCCGGCGCATCCCCAAGCCTCCATTCCTAACGAGTCTTCGATGCGCCCATATGCCCATTGCGGTAGTCGCAGATAAAATCACGCCATCATCGTATCCACAACCTAATCTCATCATCAACGCATCGCCGTTTGAAACTCAATCTCAATCCGAGGCTCCCGGAAACGGAAAAACCAAAACATCTCGCTGCTGTGCAGCGGCTCTGTCGGCCACCCCTTAGCTGGTAGGCCTAGGCAAGGCAAGACAGGGTAGAGCAATGCGCCTCACCACAATCCTCCGTGCATCTCGCACCCCAGTGTCTCAATTACCCTGGATTGGAGAGCTGAAAGTCGCGCAACTCCAGCGCATCGCGCGCGCAACGGGGATCCAGTCCTCAGGAACGAAAAGCGTGCTCGCGGCGCGTATTCAGGCCGCGCTAAGCCAGCAGCTAATTCCTCCACCGCAGGAGAAAAATAGCAATGACTGGAGCGTATTGAGTATTGATATGGGCATTCAGAACCTCGCTTTTGCACATTTACGCGTGCCAAGGGCTTCTCTGACGCAGATGGTGGCGCGGGCGCCATCAAGGCCGGTGTTGACAGCCTGGCATCGATTGAAAGTCTCGGAGATTGGGGATCTTGATTTGCAGGGTACGGGTGTGAAGACGGATGGCGGGGATGTCGCTGAGCGCATGTCTAATTCAGAAGCTGGATCTATACCGTCTTCGCAAACAATCGAGACTAAGGCACCGACTGGCTTGAAGGAAGCTTTCTCACCAGATGTATACGCTGCAATGGCTTATACACTGATTACTTCGCTTCTTTCTGTCTACAAGCCCACCCATATCCTGATTGAGCGCCAGCGCTTCCGATCTGGCGGCGGGAGCGCTGTTCAGGAGTGGACGATACGCGTCGGCGTGTTGGAGGGCATGTTACATGCGGTGCTGCACACGCTTCGACATGCACGTGGGAGCGATATCGCTGGAATTGAAGTGCAGGGTATTGAACCCAAGCGAGTTCTTCGATATTGGGAGGATCTTGATTCTGATACCATCCAGGAGGGCGAGGAAGGTACAAAGAAAGGGAGAGTTAGTGCTCGGGAAGTGAAGAAAGCCAAGATCGATCTCGTGGGGCGTTGGTTAAACTCTTCCCTGGAGAACGATATCTCACCAGATTCAGGTACTCGCTCAGATGGGGATATGGGTGTGGGCGCCGCGGTGGATGGGAAGATCTGTCTTGCGGCGGATAGACCTGCAGTACATGACCTTGCGGGTGCATATCTACAAAAATGGCGGGGAGAGGGAACGAGGAAGAAGCGAAGTTCTGCAGCGGGCTCAATTAGTGAAATTGGCAAGCTGGATGATCTGGCAGATTGTCTGTTGCAGGGTGTTACTTGGGTGGAGTGGCAGGTCATGCGAGAGAGGCTTGCCCGTGAGGGGTTAGAAGCACTTGAAACCCCTCGATAGCTTTTTGTATAATATTCAATATGATGCTCAAGAGTGGTACCATGTGATTGAAAATGCCATCTGCAACGATACAAACGAGTCTAAGCTATATGTTTGGACTTCAATCTACCGTTCTTTGTTAGGCCGTTGGAGCCTTGGCGCCTGAGGTTCCTGATCCTTATTTGCTCTTGCCTTTTTAGGCCTTCCTTCTTTCCCTCTCCCACTTCCTCTCTTTCTCTTTCTTCAATATTACACACCTCTCACACACATTTTTCCAGCTGCAAAAACATCATTCATTTGACTTCTATCATCGTCTCTTAAATATAAAGCCTCTCTTATACACACCCCATCCTCACTCACAGAACTTCCTCTGTCGTTGTCGAGCATGGTGTCCAGGGTCATCTCGAAATTTATACCAACCATACATTAAGTCGTATGCAGACTGACTTGGCTGAAGACTCGTTCGAGAACTGAGCATGCAAGATTACGGACATTCTCATCATTCCAGACTTCAATGTTCCGGACTTGATCAACCCAGCATGGTGGGCCGAGTGAGACCCGTTCTCGCCGGGGCAGCTAGCGAGCCAGTCGATTTGCAGCTGGATCAAAGCATAGGCGAAACATGAGACTACGAGAACTCGCTCCTTTGTACGAATTTTCAAGGCCCTGCCGTATGATGCCGAGTCCAGACAGCGTGCATTTCACAATGACTGACTCGCGCCTGTTCAGGTATACTGAAGCGTCCACTGAGGTGTTCCATGAATGGGTGCGGGTGTACTACTGCCGAGAACACTACCAACTGGCTCGTTCTCAAGTGGACAACAGCCATTCGATCACTGCGAACCTATACTCCGTTCACTTTCTTAATAGCGTGAAGGAGCGGGGTACGTGATGAGCTTTGAGCTCCGGGGGGCCTTGAAGGCCTAGGTTTTGGCCCCATATGACTTCTTGACGACTTATGTGTTCTTTTGTTCCTCCTCCTTCCTTCCTTCCACACTTTTCTCTCACATACCGTGCTCTGTCTTGATCGAACTGGTGGTCGAGGCAGTTGCCTTCAGCTCTGCAAACTACTTAGTAATTGCTTCGTTCCCACAGTCTCCAGCCTCTTGCTAACACATTCTTCAGAGAAATTGCGAAATACATGCATGACATGAACATGAAGAACGCTCTCCTCAACAATTGAAAAGTCTGGTTCTGAGACAGACGGGGAAGCATGGATGATGGAAACTTGACTATCCTCCAATTACAAGTTTGATATGATGATACGTTCTATCAGGCTGCTTGGTTTAACTCTCAGACACTGTGGCACCCAAAGGAAACCGGTACATCACATCGTTATCGACGCAGTCTACTCAGTTCGATTACGGAGGTTTCAAGACTCGGGGTGGATTTTCTGGACGGTCACTTACAGATCCAAGTTCCTTTCCATCACCCCCGAAATGTCCAGAATTGGATACGATTGAATTGGCGTCATATTATGAGAAGTTCATCAACGAGCGGCTCCTTAAGCGGGCTTCCAGGAAAGTTTCAGGAAAGATTCCAGCGATGATCGTGGCTTTGTGGCCATATCTCGACAGGCACGAACAATTCGCTCTCTAAAATATTGTGTTTTCTTGAGTAAGCTGCGAAGATTACAATGACCTGGAGCTACACTCCTAGAGTGAATATTATCTTGAAGCAACCGAGGTCTGTCAACCTCCCTGAGAATAATCCTCTGGAAAAGCTAAAGAAAATCTGCACGCTCCCAATCCAGGATAAAGGAGATTTATAGCCTCGGTGGATTCTAATATAGATGATTCCTCAAACTCGCCGAGCGTCCCGGTGCTTCGTAGCTCAATTGAATAATGACATTGCTCTTGGTTACATTCGCTGAAAATGAATCCTTCAGAGATCGATATTTGGAGTTTCTAGTAGACTCAAGCATAGTACTAACATGTTACGGCATAGGCATGCCGAATTCTAAGTTCGGGATTTTCTTGATCACAATCATTTTCTTCTTCTTTTTTACATCGCTCGGCCCTGACCCTCTTCGCCCCCGGGGCCAAGAGCGGAAGGGTGCAACTAGAGTTGGCCGTGGGGCCCGAAGGGCTCGGTGCTGGTTGTAACATCTACTGGTTTTAAGGGGCCAGGAATAACGAAGGCCCCTACGATATCCCGAGCCTCGTACAGAGATCAGTCTCTATCTAGGAAGCTTGTTAGGTAACAATGTCTATTGGATAGACAGAGTGACTTACTTATACTTATACTTCCTTTAGTATAAAAGTGTAACATTGTTTTCTGTTACTTTAGATAATTTGTTTTCATTCCGCTATAGCCTATTTTATTTCTTATTTCTCCTCTAACTAATTGTTGCCTAAACGGTGGTGTTCGGTTTCGTATTAGCATAGGTTTGGCTCTTAAGCATTTTTAGTACTAGCATGATCCACTATTATGCCTTGGCAAGGCTGTAGTACTAATGCTTATTTTGAGATAGCTTTAGCCCCTAGTATCCACAATCTTCGTCCATCAGTCTAACCTGAACGGGATGAGCCTCGCGAAGTGCCTCTTCGGATATACGTACTAGCTCGGAGAAAAGAAATGTCGATCAAGGTTTCCGGATGATACTGGAGACAATGTAACAGGGCAAATATTCTTGTCCGTCCAGTAAAGACACGCATCACCAGTCCTGGCTTCTACCTTGATTCAACTACCGCTGCGCCACTCGAGGCCTCCGAAAGGTTTAAGCTTTAGTCGATATCGTCCCGCTATACTTGGCCCCGAGCTAACCTCATCTCTGGCACTGAGGTGTGAAGGGGCCACGAACAATTATGAGTGTTCCTCCCACTGGCCCCATGTCCCCATCGAATCTGACTCGAATGACTCTCAAGGGGCATATTCTCCAGTTTGGAATTTTTTCGTTGGGGCATCTCTACAGGATGGCCCCTTTTTCTCTCTGGCCCCTATGGTGACAAGGATAGAGAAACAGCTAGATTGAGAGACAGAGATTGCCGTGTTAGAGCAGTATATATGTTGACGTCTTCCTATTTTATTCTAAAATCCACAAAATGTTGGTCGCCATGCGTCTACTTACGGCTATCATCCCAATTCTACTTTCTGCCTCCGCCGCACCTACCGACCTATCATCTCAACCTATTCAACCTGACAGGAATCTAGCTGTGGTCCATGATACAACCACAAATCAAGTCGATCTAAATATTCGTGATACTTGGACAGGCGTCCCTGCAGAACGCCGCCGCGAGCGTGACTACCTCAATGCCAACGAAATAGATGGAGAAACGACGCCTACCATCACAGCTTTCATGACGGATGCTCCAGTCAACACGGGGCTGGCTAAAAGAACAGCCAAAGCTTGCAAGCCGAAAACCACATCCAAGCCTTCTTGCTCAATGCAGAATCAGGACCCCGATCAAGGAATCACCTCGGCGCATTGTGTCTGCAACGGTGTCACCCTGCCATTGCTAACTCAAACCCATGTAACTGTGGCGACCCAGAGTTGTGAATACACGTCAATCCCAACGGGTGGGCATATCACGACAAAGGTACATTTAGGCCCTGCTACCACAAACACGAAGATGTGCCAGGTCTGTACTCCTGTGGTCAACAATGAGGATGAATGTACCTCCATGAAAAATTGTATTGTCCAGACGGGGGCAGTTACTGTACAAGCTGGTAGCTCTTCAGTCCACGTGGGTACTGTGACCGGCTCTGCGCTCTACACGGGTGTCTCGAAGGCGCTAGAATCATTGTGTCCCTCCGTCACGCAGACAACAGGCATGACAGGATGTGAGACCGGCACCGCCAAAATCAGCAACGTCCCCTATGTCAATGCCGGTTTCCTCTCCAAAGGCACGATAGACATCAAGGTCGGTGCCAGCCAGTATAACCATACTTCCTTGCGAGACGCTATGATCCGAAGTGCAGCCTTGGCAGCAATGCATGCGGCTTCTGGAAAGAATTGCTATAAAGTGGATTATGAGACTGAGTCACTGAAGAAACGAGACAATGAGTTTTGGTTTGCAGGATGGTTGCCGTCTGTGTTTAAACGTGGCGACCGCATGCCCCCGGAAAAACATGACGATGTAACATTTTGCAATACGCTTGGATTTTCTGGAGTCAACTATTACAATCCTTGGTGGAGAGAAAATCCTGCTGGGGCTTCGGACTACCTCGACGTTGAATACTCATTCGACTCCAATGGTGGTGGTGCGTTCGCATGTGAGATGCTGGAGGCCATGGTTGATGCCTTTGCGGTTGTGATGCCAGAATTTGCTGTAGGGGACATTGAGCTAGGAGAGGCAATTGATGTCATTTGCGAAAAAGCCGAGGGGCTGTAAGCAAACAAAAATTGCTATACATAGAAAGGCTACCGCTGTGAACTTCATATCAGTTAGTGTTTTTTATGGGTATAGAGCGAATGGTGGAGGTAACACTACGATATCTATCAGGAATGCCCTGCATAGCTATTGAAATACAGTGGATTTACTAGGTGATTAGCGCAACGAAATCAATAAGGGGGAAATACCAAAAGGTGCAAAAGAGTGTTGATTCTTCTTCTCTGAAACTGCTGGGGTTGAGAGGCTTATATACCCTCGAGAATACCTGTAGGTCGATGGTTATATATTGTTGACGAAAGACCCGGAATAGTTTAGTTTCATTTCTGTCGTGATTTCTTTGTTTGTACTAGGGGATTTTCGACACTCCGAGAATCGGGGACTTTTTAAAAAAAATCAAAGGGGACTACAGCCTACTCAATAAAGAACTTGAAGATCTCCGTTCTCTGACAACCGAAGAAGACATTCGCAACAAAATGAGCGGCGCGAGCAGCAGAAGCATGGCATGTCACATCCGCGCTGATATCGATAGGCTGAATGCCACTCTCAAGCCTAAGGAATTGGAAGATACCAACGAGATCATTATGTGGCTCACTTTTGGACAAGAGAAGCAGCGAGTGCCACCCGAGCTCATGGCGGCGACCCTACAGGTCAAGAACAAGGGTGCTTCCCTTTTTCCACTGGAAGATTAGCTGACGGACAAGTTCATTTTTTTCGACATTAATGAGGACGGATACATCAATTTCACAGCCGAGCATATCCGATTGTCAGACGCCGTCCACAACTCAATTCGCTCAGTAGCTTGAAAATGTGAAAATTCTACTCCAGAGATTTTACTGGATTGGACATCGTAACCCATCCGTACAGGTTGTTATTGGGAAAGTGTATATAAAATGTTTGGACCAAGTGTCTTGTGTAATATTTTGCTCACTTCGTGGCACTTAAGTTTGATGGTAAATAGGTGCCTCTGTTAAAAAAAAATGTAGTTTGCTTATGGTCAAACTTTTGAAGGAGGCACACAAAACATGCTACACACTCCGTGCTTTGTGTAAATTTCAAAAGAACATCAATGTTGCTGAGCAGCAGTGCATACTGATTTTTCCGCTCTGTTAGGTCTACAGCCCCGGGATTCTGCTCGCTCACCCTAGGATCCAGCTGATTTACCATGTGCCAGCATATTCAAGGACCGAAACAGCGTCACGACGTTATTTTTCATTTTCATTTTTGTTACTGTTTCCACGAGGATAGGCGGTCAGACTATTTGTGGATCTCGTGTGTTGGGGCCAGGGGTCAAAATATCCTTGCGCGCGGGGCTTTTGACGTCGTAGCCTACGCACCATCTGGGTTGGAAACAAGATTTTGGCCCCGATGGTCGAGAAATCAAGCTATTAGGTGGCTATGCAGGCTAACTTTTGTTGGCCTCAAAGAGTCTTTAAGGGCCCGACAAAGATCGCGAGGTTGCGAAGGGGAGGGGCCAGAATACGAGTGGCTGATCAATTGGTCCACTGGGGCCGCCGGAGGCATCGCCTTGAATCATCGGGGAACTGTCGTTTAACCTCACACAGTTCGCAGTTCGCTCTTTTGCACTGTCGCTGTAAATTGATACACGGCATTTTATAGCGGCACTGACCGGCTGGTGGGATTTTGAATCTTACCGAACAAGGCATTGTTGCACTTCATCAACCGCATCACGCCGATTTCGGTTTTGACAAGCGTCTTGGTGTTTCAATCTCGGACGTGATCATGGCTCTTGAGCAATTGCCAACAGAATTGTTGGAACTCATTATCCCACTCACCCTGCCAGAGGGATTTGAGAGCCTAGCGTTAACATGCAAATTTCTCTACTCACTGTGCACCCCGTTTCTCGAGCACTATAATAACCTACGCTGGCATTTCCGGGACTTCAGATTCGTCAAGACAAACAAGGACTTTCAACACAATCGACAATTGCTCAAGTTTCCTGACACGGTGACCTCGGCGTTTAATCTGATTTCGCGAATTGCTATTGAACCAGCCGTGGGCCGCTATATTCTTGAGGTCGACTTTGCGGGCGATAGTCGTCTCTATGGCCGGTTATCCTCGACCACCCGAGAGCAGACCACCTATGAAGATCGTGATGAAGCTGTGCGTCAACTATTCGCAGACTCATCGTATTTGAGGGAAGCAGGACTCGACTGGAAGGAATACTATAGCGCTATGATGCAGGATGTCAGCAACTGTCGCTATTCAGAACATGCCTCTGCCTTTGTTCTGACGCTTCTACCAAATCTGCAGAGACTCAGGCCAAGTTGTTTCTGTGAACCGACTCCTACATCCCAAAAGCTCATTAATGCCATCATCCAAACTGCCAGGCAAAACCCCCATGGTACAGCCAGCCTTGCTCAGCTCACCGCATTTCAGGAGACCAGAGGGAGATATGAATTATCCTGGGCATCTTCAATCATAGCTCTACCGCGCATGAAAAATTTCCAGGGCAGCGGATGCATAGGCAAAGCCGACAGCGACAAGCGCATTGAGTCCAGATATCTGCGCGCTGACTTGAATTCGAAGCTTGAGGTGGCTGGGTTTTGGGACGCGTCCATTGATGCAATGGCTATTGCAGATTTTCTCAAACACACCCCATGTCTCAAATCATTGACGTACTGGCATTCAACCAAAGCTAAACCGGGACACCGGGAATGGGATCTCTGTGGATTCATCGCAGCAGTGCAGCGTGAGGTCGGGAGGCATCTCGAGCACCTCTGTGCAATCACTACGGAACTACACTGCTTGATATCCCCTGGAAAGCCATATCTACGCGGCTTTCAACGCCTGAAAAGTCTCGAGTTGCCGCTAGACATCGTTCTTTGTGGTCTCAAAGCGGCGGACCCAGCAGATCACGGATCATTAAACTCCAAGTCTTTACTTGGTGACATAGTACCCGCCTCAGTCTCTGTTCTTTCCTTATTCTCGCCAGGAAAGAGCCCCCATGAAAAGGCTCTTGACCTCCTATTCTTTGACTTTGCCACTCAAAAACAGCTCCAGACTCCAAACCTGAAGGATATCTTCTTGACATGTCCTGATGATGCGGATGACTCTTACAAAGCACAATGTGCGAACCTGGTAGAGGCGACTGAGAGGGCGGGGGTGAGTTTGGTGCTAACACGAAATCCAACTCCAATTTCGACAGTCGGCATAGACGAGGAGCAATGCTTCCTTTTCTGGGATTCTCCTGAAGAGTCTCATAAACACCGTGGTGAATAAAGAAACATAAAGCCGAGGCTTGGTCGATTGGGTCGGGCCTGGACCTTGATACCTTTGAACTGCTGGCTATCGCCTATTTTGCTTTCTTTAGGGAGCTGTTTGTCTTTGTATTGGCTATTGAGTCCGTTGGTGATGTTCTTAATCCATTGTAACCCATGTTCATAAACATATCTCCCTCTCTAGTTTTTATTCTATTTCCCTCATTAGATTTTGTGATGTGTTCAGAATCGATATGCTCAGAAGAAATCTGTAATCATTGTGTTTGGAATTAATGCGACACTCCCGGGAGAGCAAAAATGGTACTGCAGAGTGGAATTTTTGAATTCTGTTCTAATTCATGCCGTATCTATAGCCAGGTATCGCACACAATGTCCTTGTGCTGATCAAATTTATCAGGGACAAAGAGCTAAATATGGGTGGTTATACGCACTGGAAAACATCACACACTCACTTCCGCCTCTATTATCTCACCGATACCGAGTTCAGAAGAAGCACCATCGTGGCTTGTCTCCTATCAGGGTTGGTTCCTAAGGGCCTGGGGCGAGGCACCCGGCCCCTTCGCCCCGCCCCGCTCAATAATAGTTGCAATACCTTCAATGGTTTTATACTGAGTGCCAACCGCCCCTTTCCAATATAGCCCCGTCGGGGCTACGAGCCGCGTTGGCCCCCTACAAAATATGTAGTATCAACCGAGGCTGAGAGGCAGCATAGATAAATAGTCTTCATTGTTCGCAGAGAACTATTCACGCTTACATAGACATCGGTTCATTATTCCAATTCATTGCGAAAGGGCCACTCAGAATGCGTCTTTTCCTATACGTGTTGCCCTTTTTTCTTGCTGCGGTAGCCGCACCCGCACCCGCACCCGCGAGTTCTGCCGACGACAACGGCCAGGAGAATTGCGAGGAATGGGATGGAGATATCGTCGAGAACAAGGACGCACCTACTACAGATGGAGGTGCTGGCCTTGGCATCGAGTTTGAAAGCCCATGGTTCTATTTCAGTAGCCCCAAATGCTCCGAGGACGATGTGAACAAGGCAAAGAAAAAGCTTGTCGCAGGGCGAAAGCAGAAAACCGAAAAAGACGGTGACCCCCTGTGGATGTTGACTGCCGACACGGGAGCAGGAGAAAGAAAGCTCCAAGCTGAGTATATCCTCGATGGTCAACAGATAAAAATCGGGAGCGGGAAGGCAGCGGAAGTTGCAAAGGAGATCGCGGATGATTTCGTGAGTATTGCACTAGTTAACTAACCCTGGCTCTCGTCCTGTGACTAATACGAACGTGCTTTCAGACCGGATGGGAACCCTGGAAACAGCGGAAAGGAAAAGACCGGGTTAAGATTGACGTCGCGGACACCCCATGCGACTTCTATATCGACGGACCGAGCATCGGCACTGATGCGAAAAAGATTGATTGGCTACCGCAGATCACCGCACCTCTGCCCCTTGAGGCCCTATCAAAGAGCGCGCATCCTGGGAATACCTCCCGCTTGACAATCATTACTTTAATCTCACTGGAGAATCGACGAGGCATCCAGGAACCGAAGTCCTGGTCACAAAACAATATTTCGAGCGCAGGCCGAATGGGATCGATCCGGATTCGCTGACGGACGATACCCTTTCATTCTTGAGCCTTGTCCTAACATACGCTAAAACTATCGCTAAAAAGCCTCTCAAAAAGGATGAGAGCGTTAAATTGCGCTCAGTATTCATGCCTCGGACTGATTTCCACAGTCTCTATGAGCAAGTCAAATCGCAGCTTCCGGGGGATCTTTGGACCATCATCAACACCATTTCATGCTACAAGGCACCTGATCCAGTAAAAGAAAAAATCGACGTGACACGGACTGTGTAAGTAAATGGATTTGTTCCCCGTTACAGTACCCCCGTCTAACAAGTGTGCAGAGTGGACCAAGACCTATGTACAGTTGGAAAGAACAAAGCCCCAGTCCCCGGCAAAAAGCTCGAAGATGCGGAATTTGGGGGCACAACCATCAAGAAGTGGATCGAAAATCTCCATGCGGAAGACTTGCTTACCACGTTTGACAAAACCATCGACGGTTCTGTTGGTGGCCTCGGGTCCAGGATGGAGAAGGTGATGGGCACTAACCGTCCTGCGCCTTTGTTCGAATACCGAGATTTGAAAGAGCAGCAAACCACGACGATGGTTGATTTCGCGAAGGACGTCGATGCGAAGCTTAAAGAGCTCCACGAAAAATATAGACAGGCGCCCAGGAGAGGAAATTAGTGGATTGTGGTGGGCAGGGCGAAACTTGACCTTCTCCCGTGCCCTCCACACCCCTCCGGGCGACTCCTAGAGCAAGAAACAAGCAATGGATGCATTTGTGATTGTTTGATGTGGAAGTAGTTTGAGTATATTTACATGCTCTGCGAATCGCACCTTATTATTGCCCCGCCCATGTCCTTTGATTTCATTCTTCGCAATACTTGCAACTTCGATGTCCCGCATCCCAAAGCTCCGCATGGTAAGAGTATGCATACGTATGAGAGCTGACGAATTGAGAGAGAAAATGAGTGGGTTGATTCCTTGATAACCCTGTATCTGAGCGGGGTGAGGGCGTTGTTGAAATAACCCCATGAAAGTGTCCGATACTTGGTGACCGAACAGATTGACTTCATGTCTGTAACTCCGGCGTTGTCAATATACCTCCGATTTCATATAGAGATAAGGAAATGTGGGTACTCGATGAATAAGCACGTTGCTAGTGGTAAGTCACCACCTCATCATTCGACAGGAGATATAACTTCCCGTGGTCCCTAAGCAGGATACAGCATAACTACCCCGGTGTTTCGTGCAGTCTTCCCCTAATTCCTAGTACCCTCAATGCGTTGGACCTTAATCGTCAAATCTCGTGGAGGCCAGCGCCTTTGGATACGATAATAACCCGTACAGAAAGGCGTGTTAGGTGCATCGCACACCATTGCATAAATATTGAAAATAGCATCTACAGGCGGTAACGAAGCATTGCACCCAGTAGGACATCTGAGATGAATCGTGGAATTTGGATGGCTTACTGGTAGCATAGGCCGTAATACTAGACACTGCGGGTGACTAGCACTGTAGAGGAATTGCTCGTACTAGAAACCGTAGGTACTTTCTCTAGCACATCCAGCATAATACGTATCACTAGCATTACTACTAAGGTTCCAGTAGCGAGTAATAATACGTAGCATTTTCTAATGTAGTGAATGATGGTTTGAAGCTATGTTGATTTCTTAAGTTGCCTGATACTCAGTCTCTAAGCCCAGAATGGGCATACCGAAATGTCTTTGAGCATGATATTCAACATGATCCATAGGACTTGATTGAGATATAGATAAAGTTTAAGATGACAGCTTGCATTATCTTACGGCTGGATCCTCGAACACCAATTGTCTGCGCTAATTATGCCGACTCAAGGCATGAATTCATCTCGACTATTCCCCCCTTATACCTTCAACTTAACCTTTGGATGCGACTTGATCTACGACCCTTAAGATATAAACCTACAGAAGTGCCAGCCAAGAAGCCTCAGAGTGACGACCCGAGACTAAACTGTCTAACAGGAATCCCCACAAAATAGGTAGGAAACCTCCCCGGGAATTCCGATAGAGAGGCGCTTTTCGCCAACCTCCCGTTGATGGCGCTGACGACGTCGACTGCCTGAGGAGCTTGAATACGTGGCGGATACTGTGGTTCCGAAAGCCCTTCTGCCTATGCGAGATCCTCCTCCATCTCCTGTAGTTGCAATGAATCCACAGGCACGTAGCGGCGTCACCATCGTCGAAAGTGTGGAGATATCTCATGCCTCGCCATGCGCCGTCTGATTCATATCAACCAAAGGAAGTAGATGAGGATGCCGCGCAGAGGCGAGCTCTGATCCTCAGCTGCAATCGCCACGCCGGTCAAGCTCGTCGCGCAGTCAACTTTGTCAGCGTTATCAATGCCATGGATTTTATCGACCAGCCATCTCATAATAACCCCATAGAACGCATTCTCTTACAACCCCTGACACCGTAGTTCATGCATCGTTGCAAGGGTCCCCAAATTCGTGCGAACGACCCAAAAATGATGTAACAGCGCCCTGGGGCCAGCTGCTATAGGAATTGAGGAGATTTTTCCAAATCGGCGGCCGGTATTGGGGAGTCAGGAACACAAATGGCCCCTGGCGGCCCTAGCAAGCGAGACTCTGGCGATGGCGAGGGGGTTGGCGTTTCAAGTTAGAAAGCTTCTCTGTGGGAGCGGCCAGACCCTGTTAGAGAAGTGACCGAACTGGAAAATTATAATGGGACCCCGAAGATGACGATCGGACCCTATTATGACGAAATCATGGCAGGATCCGAGTCATTAGCCTTCCCTTGATTAGTTGCCTGTCGTGATCAGTACCGCATATGATAGATCTGACAACACAATATGTGCTGGCGAGTAAAAGGTACCAAATTAAATGAGGGACCGGGATGGACAACACAAGCTCGAGAAAGATGATATTAATCGCGCTGCAACAAGGCTGTCGGTGACATACTCTCATCCTTGATCGTCGAAAATGTGTCCTGTCCTGGTTCAAAATCGTATTCTGGAGGATCCGGTGTAAGATCAAACTTGGGGGTCTTTGAGCTCCATGGAAGCATACTCCGTACACACGCGGAAGTTGGTTAGTAAACGGGGGTGATGTGATGCGGCGGCGCCAACGTGCCGTCACCCCCACCGGGCCGAGCGCAGGCGAGTCGTCGAGACGGGCGGCAGTTGTGATCGACCTTTTGGACTCTTTGGAACCTTCATCTATCCCCGGCGAGCGAAGTCCAGACCAGAATCACAACGAACCACGACTCCGTCACTCCGCGAGAGGAATAGTATCCCCGAATGCCCGATTAGGCGTATTGTGATGTTCATCATCATATAAACCAGCGGCAGAGACAATCTATCGCCCGTGCCATGCGGACCCTAGGCCTCCAGGGGGGTAATAATGTAGAAAAAGTGGGAGTTCCAGTCCATGGCGCGGGGCAGTTTATGTGAAACTGTAGCTTGGCTGGTGTGATACGAGCCGTACCGTGATTGGAATTTTGTTTCCATACGGGACCAGGGTCGCACACGGGGTCATCGAGGGGGTGGTTGAGCAGGGAATCAACATGAGAGAGAGCAAGTCGGGCCTGAAACACTGAAACGTTGGCTGCGACGCCCGCTTGGGCGATCGGGACTGGTGCGTTGGCGGGCTGGACGAGTCAGGATCGGGGAAAGGCAGGTTCTAGGCGGTCGGGATCGATAGCGGGCCCGGGTTGTGCCTGTCTTGACTGCTGAAAGGCTGGTTCAGGCGGTTTTAGTCTGCTCCACTCGGAGACACTGGCCGAAAGTATGTCCTTGAAGTAGTGACTCCGTTGTATACTGTGTTTGGTCATTAACAGCCTGATCAGTTGGTATTTTTGAGGACTTGCCGGTCAATCAGATAGTCAGACAATGTGCCGCAGCCCTCTTATTTTGTGAGGTCTAGTCCTGTTTCTGTTTGATCCGGCAGTGTTACATCATAATGTCTTAGGCTGTTGTCAAGCTGCCGTCGCCAGGAAGGGCAGGGGGAGGCTGCCACCCGCAATAGGGGGCAAACGGACTGGCGCCACCAGCTGTGGCTGACGAGTGTACACGTAAAGTGATAACTTGATATGGTATCAATTGATTCCATTTGCTCAGGATCTTTCGGTAAGCGACTGTGAGATTAAAGGCCAGCGCCGTCAGGAGTGGAGTGGAGTGGAATGATTGGTGAAGGGGAATGTTGGGCGGGGAATCAAAAAGAAGAAGAAAAAGGAAATCAGCCAGTCAGGAGGCGGTGCCTGAGGTGCCTGAGACGGTGAAGAGCCGTGGATGGAGATGGCGAGTACCAAATACTTAAGGAAAACAGAATATAGATAGATAGATTATACAAAACACACTCTCTTAGATAAGTACTCGATACTTCTCTTATTCATATTAATACGATTGTTATCATGACAGATGGTAACTGTTGTCATACATAATAAATCATGTTTAATATTTCATCTTTAATATGCACGGATACACTCTACGCTACGCTAGTAACCGCCCCACTCGGCCTCTGCCGGTAATACAGAAAATATTAATATTTGACTTGATGAGAATTGGATTTCGGATGAATTCGAGTAACATTATTACTATTATACCAATACTGAATTAAGTGTCTGTAGATTAGTGCAATCTCCAAGTAATCTAAGTAATCTGCAGCGGGATTAGCCTCCCCATTTATTCTCTCTGATAGTGGCCCGCCTTTTAATTAATCCACCTGCTGCCTACTGACTTGGCTCTCCTCCTCTTTTTCTCTTTCTTCAACCTCCACCTCGCCCTTTTTTTCTACCTGATTCTCTGCGAGAATCTTTACTTTCCTTCACGTTGGTTAGACGTTGACTTTCTTTTCTCCTGCGAATCGACTTCGCAGCACCCACGCTCTTTCGCTCTTCCAACGCTCATCTCACATTCGCTTATCCCCCTCTATCAACAAGACATTGATTGTCTAAGACTCAAAAGAGATATCCCAGACATCCACTCACTTCACACCATGCTGTTCAACAAGTTGACCATTGCCCTCGTCGCCGGTCTCGCCGCCGTCGGTGAGGCTGAGCACCACGCTCGTCGTGTCCACCGCATCCGTAGCATCATCCACAGCGAGTCTCCCGCTCCTTTGCCCACTATCACTCGCACCATTGTCCCTACTCCTGTGGAGTCGGGCTCTGATGCTACCTCCTCCGCCTCTTCTTCCTCGGTTGTTGCTTCTTCGGGCCCTGCTTCCTCCAGTGCTGCTCCCTCGCGTACTCCCTCGCGCACCCCCTCGAGCATCCCATACTCGTACCCCCCTTCAGTCAGCACTGGTATCCCCAGCCAGGGTGCTGGTGAGACCGCCACTGGCGACATCACTCTGACCTACACTGTGGGCACTGGTACCTCGACCAGCGTTATCACTACCACTATCCACCGCACTACTACCGATGTGCACACGGTGACTGCTGTAAGTTTCTCTCGAATAACCCCGGATTGGCCGATATCAAAACTAACTCGCTGGACTCAGACTGAGACCCCCGATGCCAATGGCCACCAGCAGGCTGGCAGCGGTGAGCAGACCACCACTCTGCACTCCACCGCTACCGAGACCGTCACCGTCGTTGAGGTCCCTACCACCTCCGTCACTGCTGGCAGCGGCGGTGAGGGTAACTGCAGCCCCGTTACTGTGACTGTCACCGAGACCGTGACTGCTGTATGTACTTGTCCAGCCTCCCATGTTTCAAAAGTCGTGGAACGCTAATTTGTATGACAGAGCGGCACCACCGTGACCACTGCCCCTGGCCAGAGCCACCAGCAGGAGGGCAACGGTGAGGGTAACCACGGCCACCACGGCCACCACCACCACACCACAACTGATGATGGTGATGACTCTGAGACTACCTCCACCGAGACTATCATCCCCACTGCTACCCCCACCCCGTTCTACCCTCACGGCAACGGCACCCGCCCATTCCCTTCCTCCTCCCGGGCTCCCTCTGGCTTCGCTACTAGCTCCGTGCCCATCCCCTCGGGCTCAGTTAGCATCCTGCCCTTCCCCAGCCAGAGCGGTTACCCCGGTGCTCCCTCGGGCAAGCCTAGCGGCAGCCCCTTCCCCCACAACTTCCGCCGCCGCTACGTCTAAGCGAGGACGGGTGAGATGTGATAGAGATGACTCGCTCTGATCTGTGGGTAGTGACGCGAGCCTGGCGATGATCTGAGAGCGTTCTGGTTTTGCAGTTCTTTCTTCCTGCCTAGACTTTGCCTTTCGTGCTTTGCACGCTGGTGCTGTACCTATTTTCATGTGGGTGGATGGTATGGAACGGAATTGTGGAGTTGCACTTGCTTCCAATCTTTTTCGATCTATGTCTACCCCTTTTTATTACCTTTCTTCTGCATTTGTCTGTTGAAGAGATCCGGCTTGATCATGCATGTGGTTGAAGTCTGGCCATCTTCCCGAAGAAGACACTTTGCATCCCTTTTTCTTATCTCATTCTTTTCCAATGGGATTGATCTTTTCCTATCTTTCTCCTTTGCTACCGGAATGTAGCCTCGTATCAACCGCCGGCTTGCAAAGTGCCCACTGCTTCATGACGGGTCTTTGTGTTTCTTTGCCTTTTTCTTCTTCATTATGTGATGTGCGCACTTCACGTCTCGCAGACGATACATCTTTTCTCTGTACAAAATTCTTAGTTTACGGACCTCTTCGAGATTAGGATTTGATATTCTCAATCTGCGAAGTGGTTGAATGCAATTCAAGTTATGCTTTGCAACATAAGGTTTCTCTTGCTTGACTGAAATTCGGTAGCACGTAATGGCTTAACACCATGATGTATGTCGTAGATGATGTACATACTTTGAGGGAGAGCGGAGGACTAGTTTACGCTGAAGTGAGTCTCGGTAGGTGGACTTGTGGATAACTGCGAGAATGTACAATCTATTCCTCAAGCACACCCCTCAGTAGCTTCGACCACATCTTTTGTCCGTTGTATGCAGTCTACCGTCGTATGTTTAACACAAAAGGGAGCTATTCACGAGCTAGGTAGATGCATCTTTCCTTTTGCCGATGCCTTTCTGCTGTTCTCCCCTTTACCACAATCGAAATCATTCAAATGGCCAATAGCGCTCAAACTCGGCCTTTTCCTCATCCGTTTCAGCCAATTGCTCCAGTATCATATCTTTGACTTCTTGGAGAGCAGCTTTGCAATCATTGTATTGCTCATGCTCAATGAAGCCTTTATCCGGCCACAAATCACCCATTCTATCCTTGACCTCCGCAACAAGCTCGGTCCCCGCTACTGCACCATCGCTATCCTGTTTAATACGCTCGATATCTTCTTCCGAAAAGTCGAATGGGAATGGCATGTCCCTGGTGACAGCAGGCAAATCTACCCACGTATCTTTCACATCAACTAGAAGCGGTTGGAAATGCGCCTCGCCGTATTCAAACATTCGGAGGGCAAGAAATATCAGCCCGTATGCTGCTGTCTTTCGAAATTCGACTACTCGGTATAGATCGGGGTTTTTTGTACGCATGAGTTTTCGCCATCCAATTTATAGGTAGACGATTCTTGGAGAACCAAGTCTAGAAGTAAATAGAGGTCCGTTGTGTATTCGTCTAGCGCATCGATCACTAAATAAGTATCCTGTAAAGCCTGATCTTCCAACATATTGTTCACGATTTTTGAGAGCGTATTCTATGCGTCTACGTCCTTAAACAGTGTCTTTCCCGGCAAAAAGCCACTTCCGTACCGCCCGGGATATGAAATTAGGGAAATGAGTATTTATTCCTAATTACATCGATAATGATTAAGCTTCTTCGCGCTTGGTTCCAGTGACAGGAAGGAAAATCCGATAAAAGGCCTAACGAACTCTTCAACGAAACCATGATTGAATAATCTCACTAGAAGCTAACATGATCTCTCCTGATCATGAGCCGAACAAGTGACGCTGCATTGAAGATGGGATATCATAAGGCTGGAATTAAACCTAGCGTGTGTAAAGATTAGAAGCATCTAGAGCTTCTGTATGGAAGCTTGGTCCAATTTGGCTCCCGACTTGGGTCGGACCCCTTGAACCTTGACCCCAGAATCAGGTAGTGAAAAAGTCTAGACACAATCGTCGATTTTGCATGCGGATACTGGAATGTGTACTGATATGCTGAGAAAATGGTTGAGATGAAGAGAAGCTTTGCGGACGTCACGGCTTGTCGTACATTTCATCATCGATTGTCCTACATTGATTATATAGTCATCACACCGACAGTGCCTTCTTATCCTTTCAGCAACCCGCCATTACATGAATATATCATATAATTTACGGCCATTTTATGAATTTGTAACTATGAAGGTACCCGCGTTGGTTTCTGGGTGCCTATGCGCCATTGCTGTGGCAGTGGTAACGACTAGCTCCGAAAGTCATCGGTCGGCGTGCACGGTCGGATGGTGCCTCTTGATTGGGTGTGGTGGGTATGGTTCAACTACTGCGTACGTATTTCGGCGAAAAAAAATAAATAGGTTAGCTAGCGAGACCCACTCTGTCGTGTGACTTTTATCACGAGATACATCTTTTTCGCAAACGGAAGTTCAACGGCTGCAATAATGTGCTCACATGTATGGAATCTGCAAATAACATTCTTTTGGGTTGGTGCAGATTTAACTCACACGAAGGTTAGCATTGAGAAATCTTGTCAATTGCCGTCTGAAATAAATAGGTGCTAAGCTAAACTCATTATACCCGTGGTTCAGATCGCAACTTCGCCCTATGATCACAACACTCGGTCTGGACCTTTGGGGAATTCAGTTGATAGTATGAGAGTCAAAGTTATCTAAGAGCGGTATCGTTGGTCGAGTTATAAGAAATGCTCAGACTTTTATCATAAATTGGTGTATTGGTATTTAGAAGCAGCTGCGTATGAGGTCATCATGAAGTATACCACTGATGCTTATGGGACCACTACTATCGGCATGATGGAATGATATTAGGCCATGTGTGCCCTTCTATGATCCGGCAGACTCGAAATGAACTCCTCGGTCTGTTCTGACAAACCACAATACCAAATCAAACGCAGCCATGCTCCTCCTCCGAACAACTGCGGTATTAACCTCCTTCACATCCTCGCTGGCGCTGCGAGTACCGACTACGCGGACCTGGGATGATCTTGTGCGTCAAGACCCAGATGTGAAAAGCCTATTGCTTTACTGTGATTTAATCAAAGAGTCACAGTCAGGCTGTGCCTCCAAGTTCGTGGGATTAAACAGCCACGAGGGACGATCGACGGCTGTTGCACGCAAAGCCGCTGCCACTTGCTTGCAACGTCAACATCTCGATAGTACACCTGCTTTGATGAACATGTTTAATGTGGACATGAACAAAATGTCTAATTACGCATCTGGTCCCGTGCTTAATGCGCCGCCAAAGAATTACCACTGGGGTTGGAGTGAGGAAGCTAAGCGCGGGGCTGCGAGAAAAGCTTCCGAAATCCAGAACAAGGAGAATAGGATGAGACGCGACATTGAGCACTCCAACTCGAAATGGGACAAATTATTTCCAGCAGACCGAGAAACCGAGGCTGCGGAGCGGTTGATTCTAATAGGGGAAAGCGTAGCTGACCAAGGGCTCGATATTTGGGCTGCCTCGAAGGCTTACAACGATCCATGGTCCGTTGGAGTTCCCCCTGATCAGGTCATACCAAATCAAGCCACCTCGGGTGCCAGCCCTCCTTCAGACAGCCCTACGCCAGACAGCCCTACTCCAGACAGCCCTACTCCAGACAGCCCTCCTCCAAATAATCCTACTTCAGACAGCCCTCCTCTAGATAATCCTACCCCAGATAATCCTCCAGACAATCCTCCTCCAGAAGACGTCACCTCCGAGACGGTTTTCCAACAAGATGTTTCCGTGGACCTTACGGATGAGATTAATGCAACCCCAGTACTGCATGATGAAATGACGCGTACGGCAATGCAACAATGTCAAGAATCCGTGGAAGCCGAGCTGTGGGCTGATATTGGCTCAAAGACGCCCCACCCCAATACCCAAACGCCAGGGGAGGAAAAACAGGAAGCAGAGTACCTCATGCTCTTCGGCATTTGCGACAAATATTATTACGGTGAAAAGGTCTGCGCTGAGAAGAAGAAGAATTTGCAGGTAATCCCTTTAGATCCAGATTCCAAGGCCACCATGGACGAGTACATCAAAGCGCACCCTTTGTGCCCGGTCAATTTGCTATCAGAAAACGATTGTCACAAGGCCAAGCAGGAACTGTTTAAGCACTACGATGTTCCCGATCCCGAAATGGAGACGGTTACGAGCATGTTCAAACCAGGAAAGGCGGTGCCTTGGTTGCCGCGCCCCGACCTGCACTTGATTAGGGGCAAAGATGCCTTTCGGCCGGAAATGCCTTCCTTCAAGACAAAGAAAGACGTTCCAATTCTCTTCTCACCGGATGGCAAATTGTTACATTCGAAGCATCAGCCAGGATCTAGAGCACCGCACAAAATTCACGAACAAGGAGACGGATCATCTCATGACGAGTTATAGTGAACAGCTGCGATGCCTTATGCAAGTTTTGGACGGTATACTCATGTACAGCCGCCGCCCTTTCCTCTGGTGAAAGTCCGGACAGTTTCGGGCGTGGTACCAAATCGAGTGTCTCGGGCTCGAGGCCATCCCAGTCGAGGAAACCTGGGTCCGGATTGTGGTTGAAAAGGGGAGAGATGTGACATGACTGCCAGTCGATGATGCCCGTAATCCTTTCGGGATTATGTGGGTCTACGAAGATCTTGTCATCATGTAAATCGTTATGCCAGAGGCAGGCTTTGGTGATCGCAGTATCTTTTGGGGTACGGGCGTCGACGACATGTCGGTACCATGATAGAGCAGTAGGTTTCTTCTCCCTGTCTGGTTGATAGAGCTTTGGGCCGTAGAATAAGGCAAGTTGTTTCGGAGGTTTTAAAGACTGGATTGCCTTCGCCTCTCGCGTCCCGACTGCTTGTAGATACTGCGTTAGAGAAGACCCTGTAAATATATCAGCTGCTGCATAACGATGATACGAAATACGACGTATATGGCCCTCTCTCGACATCTAAAATTGAACGGCCTGTATCAAACCAATCCCGGCCCGTAGCCGGCCTAATAGTAAACTCTGAATCTCTGATGGCCTTGCCGTTCTTGACGTAGAAGTAATCTGCCGGTGGCTGTACGTTATCCGTATAGTACAAGCTGCCGTAGTGCGAGAATGAAACGCCCAGCTACTGCTTCTGGAAATTCGTTAAGGCAACAAGCACTTGAAGCTTTTGTGTTAAACTTATCGTGTTCCAGACTTGGGATAACGGAACATCTTTAGTTTTATCTATGATGATAAACTTAGCCCTAACAGGGTGGGGGTTTGCTTGTGAGTTCCATGCGTATAGACGAGGCGTTGGTGTGTCAAGAAATTTTCTGGCCTCTCGGAATGTCAGCCAGATTCAGCGTTGATGGAGTTCAGGATGAACTTACAAAGTCCATCGCGGCGACTTCACTGGCAGTGGTAAAGTGTGGAGTGCCAGCATTTGGATTCGGCACCTTGGCTACAACTTCTTGGCCATCATCCATAGACATGAGGAATGCTTTGTTGAACATGCCGTCGGGGCACTTCTTGATAGAAACGCATCGAGCGGCTCCGACCGAGTCTGCTGCAACACTTGCGAGTCTATTCAGGTTAAGTCTGACCTCTCACCTTCGAAGATTCTCTGCCTCATCTACAACAAAGCGTCCACGCGTGAATTTGAAGAATTCATCATTTGAATTCCAGTCTGACTCGGATCAGTAACGGGCCAACCATGATCAATGGGACGGGCCTACTAACCTGTATGAGCAGATCCAATGTTTAGGCTCGCGGAACCTTGGTCGTGGGATAGCGTTGGCGCTTTTGATAGTGAGCGGCAGTGTTATTGTGGTCTTGGTTTCATACTGTGAATGTAGCACCGAAGACGCGCAGATGATAGAGGTCGGCACATATTTCAAGAATTTTGATGACACCTACCACTGAACCATACTCCCGGTTACTCAAGAATCAAAGTGTCAACAAAATCATTGGGTGAAAATAAGATCGAATCAGGGGATGGGATCATGGGAAGTTGATGGAAAGTTGACACAATCAACACGTGACCAAGTCGAGGAAAGATGACCCAGTATGCCGCAGTATCGAGCTTATGCCCAAATTAGGCCTCTGGTGACTGTTGTGCACTATCGCAGCCCTAACGGTCTCTGTATTGCGATGAGAGGCTAGTGAGATCAGTTCAAATTGTGGTCCAGGAACAAGCTTAGCGCCACAGACTAGTCACTATTAGGCCCAGCCACCCGCCAGCCCACTCAGCCATCCATGGAGAGCACTAGGAGGCATACAGACAAAGAAACATGTACTCAAGCTCATTCAAGCATCATTTGATTTCCATTATCCATTCCTGATTAATCATTCTGTAAAGAGACATTCCCCGGGTATTCTATCTTTTATTTGGTAGTCTCAATAACCTCCCCCAGCAACACAATTCCCAGCTTCGACTTGTCCAAGAACTTCTCCTCATCGGCAGCAATCTGAGCCGCAGCATCGGGGGCATACACCTTCGCACCAAAGGCCTGGAAAGCAGCCTGATCGGCAAATGTGAGCTCGGCATAGGCGTCAAAATCAAAGTCCGACTGTTGTCCAACAATCACCGTGGCGGGGGTCAGGGTATTGCGATCACTGGCACCCTCTGCGGCGACCTCGACGGTGTTGCGAGCGACGTAGCTGCGCTTGTGGGAGAGAGGGAAGTCGTCGCCGGTCAGACGCTTGATGAGGTCGACGTGGGCTTCGTAGTGTGTTCTGAAGTCCTCGAGGGAGATACCGGCCTTGCGGTAGGCGTAGATGAAGACTTTGACGGACATATTGAACACAGAAAGGTTGTTCGATTTTGCGATGTATGGAGATGGAGGTTGAGGTTGGATTGGAGGAGATGGATGGCTAGAAGGACTCCGAGGCTGAGTGTGTTGGTGTTGTGGTACGATGAAAGAGGAGACAGAGAGCGGACTAAATAGGGGAGGAGGTGAGGTTGTACACAAACAGAAAGAGGTACCAAGGTACCATCCCAGTGATGCCCCTCTTGTGATGCTCACAAAGCAACAAGCAAAGAAATGTGGGGGCCAAACGGGGGCTGCGGGGGCCAAAAAATAAGCCCCACGGACAACTTAATAGTTCCGTCATGTCTCCGGGCCGAGAATATGAAATATGCATCCTGTAGTCAGACTGTACTATGGTCCTGTAGTACTACATCACTACTTTCACAGCCCCCAAGCCATCACACTCATGACTGTACGGAGTTTATTTCCTGACTGTACCTCTAAGGTTGCGACACACATTCCATCTCCACTTTTTTTTCTTAATTGGATCTCAGACTGACCTGATTGACCTGATGTATTTTGGGGGCGAAATGCTGCTGATAACCAACATGGAATTTTCGACTGCGGATAGTACATTCAAACCCCATGATACTTTCAATACTCATCACCATACCTGTTTGAACAATGAAAGATTACCTGGATACCATTGTGTTGGAATTGTTGTTGGATCAACATCGTTCTCCCCGGCCCCAGGCCCCCATCTGATACCATTCAACCCATGACAGCCGTCGGAATAGGACATCCGGCCGATGCTAGCCCGTCGGGAATATTGTATGTTCCTAGAGATGGGCTGGAAAGATGACACTGCCGTCTAAGATTATCTCATGGCTCCGCATGTTTTGGTCATTGGCGACGTATATAGGCAGACTGCTCGGTCTAGTTGGTAGCTACCTAATGGAACAACTATCATCAAAACTGTTTTTGCTTTTGTCAACATCAAGATGCCTGGCAAGTCTGTCAAAAGGGTTGCAATCAATTCACTGCACAAGCTACTTGGCTGGCATCGTCAGGAGATTGATACATCCCTTCGACTCCTCAATTCAATTCGATATCAAGTCTATACACTCTGGCTCTTTTGCTTCAATGACCTGAAAACCATGGTCTTTCCAAGTATTGCATTTGCATACTTCCACTCAAACCAACTACATTGGAGCACATTCCTCTCTCGTCTCCCTCTCATGTTTGCCTATACATGGTTCAACCTCCTCGGCTTCACAGTCAACAATCAGCGACATCCAGGCTCAGTAGCCGAAGACAAACTGAACAAGCCCTGGCGACCCATTGCAGCTGGCCGCCTGACTCCGTCACAGGCTCACACCTTGGGTCTATTGTCCATTCCAACCGCCTTGGCTATCAGCGCTCTCGTCGGGGGTGGCGTCCTCCAGAGCGCCCTCCTAGCAATCTTCGGAACTATCTATAATGACTTTGGGGGCGGTGATGGCCACTGGCTTATTCGGAATTTACTCAATGCCGCCGGATTTACATCTTTTGCTTCGGGTACACTCGAAGTCGCCTTGCAGACATCACTCCCGCGATCGATCATCCCCTGGATCTTCTTGATCGCGCTGGTCGTAGGGACCAGTGTTCATGTTCAAGATATGTACGATCAACCGGGTGACGCTGCGGCGGGTCGCCGTACATTGCCGTTAGTGATCGGCGATGAGATGGCTCGATGGAGTATCGCTGTTGTGGTGACAGCATGGAGTATCTTATGTCCGGTCTACTGGTCTTCTGGTATGGTCGGATATTTAGTTCCATTGGGGCTGGGAATTTGGGTAAGTTGGCGCTCGCTGACGAGGCGGACGGTCAAGGAAGACCGAACTACATTCCGGATCTACAACGCATGGCTTGTAGCCTTGTATGCGCTCCCGATGACCTATCAATGCACGGTTTCTGTATAAATGCTTCCTGTGAAACAGTCAATTGGCCACGATAGATAAGTCTTTTACTTTAGCTTTGCAATTTATGCGATCCTTCATCCTTCATCCTTCGATCCTCCCGCCCGAGCCGAGCACATTCCTGTGGAGATCGTAGCGGATCATGTCCATTTCCACTTCGTCCTGATCTACTAATCCTGGACTCCTGGTTGGTCTAGAAAATGTCTGTCCGGCCCCTGCTTTCCGTTCCATGAGGCAAGGCTGATCAAAGGCTTACGCTGGGAGCTTGATTGGGGGCGCTGCCTAAAGGCTTGCATGCAACCAACGCCTTGGCGCTAATGGGCCGCCTTAGCTGCTGATGGTGCCACAGGGTAGATTCCTAGCCTGGTAATTCGTCCTCGGTTAGGGTTACATTGAAGCCTGAATGTGCATTGTATCTTGCAGGATTCTAAATCAGATGGTCTCACATGCAGTAGGCCACGCAGTTCGCAATTATCCTGTTCATCCATCGGTCGACTTGTCTTACCCCGCCCTGAATTAAATCCATTCTAGACGGTGTCAAGATGCAATATTGAAGATGGACGTAGTATATGGGATCAAATTCTGATTTATGATTCGGAAAATATGAAATGCTCGCTAATGAAAAAGAGAAAAGGATTGTAGTCGTATTTTCATGCTCGAATTCCTCCCTGTTGTGCTTAGAACCGGTTCCCTGCATCTGACTGCACCTCAAACTCACACCACACAGCGATCTCACCCTGTCTGACTTGGACTGGGGTTGGAGGTAGGACTTTGTTATAGATTTGGGTATACTGCATATTTTGCGTATTTTCACGCTTCTCCCAGTTTGGACCCAGAGCCATCTCGGTGCTGCCCTGGCTATCGCTATGCTGTCGACCGTGCTTCTGGGACGAGCCGTAGGAAGAATTGTTGGGCTGGTAGATATAACGCTTATCGAAGCGACGACGGCGCTCTGGGAAAATCACTGGGCCAAGCATTGGCACGCAAGAGACAATGATACCGACGGCCATTTCGGCCACGGTCAGGATTGCGGCATCCGCAGTGCAATATGTGAAGTCGTGGAGATTGCAGCGTAGGACTTGGACGATGCGAGCAAGGTTGATTGCGGAGATACTGTGACACGTTAGAGGATGTAAGCGTAAGCAAAGTCAGGTACTACTTACCCCAAACTCAAGGCAAAGGTGGCTACAACAGCAGCTTTCTTTTGTTTGCTCATGTGCAAGCCCCAGATAACTGGTACTGGCAGAACTACAATTCCCACGTCAAGGGCCATGTTGAATGCAGCTGCGGCTAGCTCGGCTGTTCCTTCGTCGCCACATTTTCCTTTGATATTCTGATCCCAGTTGGAAACGATTGGGCGACACATTGCCAATGTTGTCGTAATACTGCCGATAAAGAAAAGGCCTACGATGGTCATGGCACCGTAGGCAAAGATACGGAAGACTTTGGTGGGAAAGGCTTGGACATAAAAGTCCAAGATAGCAAGTCTGAAACTGGCAATAGAGATAGCCCAGAAGAATTGTGATGAAAAAAATGCCTGTTCATTCCAAGTAAGTCAGTAAGGTTTCCGCCAATTCTTTGGAAATTGTTGAAGGCCATACCTTCAATCCAGTCTCCAGCGTTGGCTCCATCTCGGGCATCGAAAGTTGACCAATGTGGAGTCCAATGCCACCAGCGATCGTGCCTGTTAGAGTCTTTAGTCTTGAAACCAGAGTAATTATAAGCATGATGGCATTTACCGATGAGCAAAACAATGCTATATGCAATGAGCATCACCAGCGACACGATACAAAGAGCATCGTGGACTTTGATTTTTCGATGAACCACCTTCATAGAATAGAAGCGAAGACCCATGGCAATGAATGCCAACAGGTTCAACACCGCAAAAGATACGATCACAGTAATCTGCTTTGACACGAGGGCAGCCATGATGAGCAACGATCGATGAGATGGTTCAGGTTCTGCGAGGTCAGATTCAACTCGAGCAAGACGCTGGGATCAAATATTCAGCTGCAAGACATTTCCCCGAATCACTGTTCTTGCATCTAGCCCCCAAGGCCCTGTCATAACCCCCTCCATGTACATGGCTCATGCAGCTGCAATCACCAGTTGGTAGGGAGTATGCAGTAGGCAAGACAAGGGCCCCGGGGGCGAATCCAGCCCGCGTTACGCATGTTTTAGCCCCCAACGGAGCTAAGTCAAAAGTCGAGTTGAGCAACCAACTCTCAGCTAGCGATAAAGACTGATGTCACTTGTGCTGATTGCGGTAATTCGTTTCAAATCAATTAGGAAAGGGTGAAGAAACTACCCCCCGGCTGATGGGGCGAAACCGCACAGCCATGCTTTGCGCCCGTAGTTCATAATTCGGCCAAGGCAGATCTTCATGGCCTGTGGGATGCCGTGAAACTCTGCAGAATTGATCTGCGAGCTTTTAGGCCCCCATAAGCAGCCCCTCCCGCCCCTCATTCGCGGATGCGTCATGCTTGTTCGAGCTTAGTCCTGCAGATTATCTAGTCCGATAATCGCAAAACGGGCAGTGCTCGAAGGGTTTTTCTGCAACCCCAAAAACCAACTGAAAATAGATCCATCCTAGCAAATAGACACTGCATGCTTTCCCTGCGCTGGTTTTACGCGCCGTCCTTGTCTTCGTTGCATTCGAGAATTTTGGACCTCGTGGGGGCCGTGTGGGACCATGCCGTACTGTAGGGCCGTTCGGTTGGGGCCATGCATGTCTAACACTAATGATCCAGCGATTCTCAGATACTGGCCTGTGCCTTTTCAGGCTCAATAGGGTTCTGATGACGGCCGGAGAGAGTGTACTGACATATTCGAGTATTGTCTAGTATTCATACGAACAAATACGGCCCCCAGACGGACATAAGCCAACAGCGCCAACTCCCTTGTGGCGTCAATTATCATGGCAGCGTTCGACACTTGGCTGCACAGGACTTCTAAATTAGAAATTTGGCGAAAGCGAGAGGTAGAAAACACCCGAATTTCTTGTCAGGTGAAGTTCGAGGACTTGACTCACAAAGATTCCACTCCTCTTCAACCACGATAATCCACCTTCTCTTTTCAATTTGCATAGCAACAACTCTTATCCCACGATGACCTGGCAAGATTCTCTTGCAGCAACAGCACTCGGTGTAATTGCTCACCTGGGAATATTCATTCGAGGAGAATGGCATCTTCGTGCACCCAGTGTTGTTGCCTGCCATGTGGCTGCTCTAGCCACGGGCATCTCCTTGCATATCCATAAAAGCCCCGAAGCAACAAGCTCCATAGCCGTATGGTGGCTACAATGCTTTTCATATTATATGTTTGGCATGTTCACCAGCATAACTATTTATCGTCTGTTCTTCCACCGCATCGGCCACTTCCCTGGTCCTCGCGCTGCAGCCGTTAGCAAATTGTGGAGTGTCTACCAGTGTCGAGATTCGCGGAACCACTTGTTCCTTGATGGACAGCACAAGAAATATGGTAACTTTGTGCGAACAGGTCAGTGCATGACTAAAACTTTGGATGATGAGATGCAAATTAACAATGAAGGTAGGTCCCGCTGAAATTACCATCTTCCACCCCAAGGCATGGGAAGCCATGGACGGAGCTGGCAATGCCAATGTCCGCTCCGATTGGTATGATATTGTGCACCCGCGCGTTTCTCCCATCTTCTCCCGTAAAGAGGAGGACCACATTGAGCGACGCAAAGTATGGACTCGAGCACTGTCAACAAAATGTAAGTCTTTTGTATCTGAGGGTTCTCTCCGTTCATGGCTAATTGGTCACCTAGCAATTCGAGAGTATCTCCCTCGCATCCTCGAACAAATCGGAACCTTAGAGTCGATCATTGCAAGCGCAAACAGCCAGCCAGTAGTACCCAACGACATCATGCAATGGTTTGCTTTTGACTCCATGGGTGAATTCGCATTCAATGAGAACTTTAGCATGATGAGGACGAAGACGTGGCACCGCGCTATTATGCAACAGCGCTCTGCACTCGCTATTCTCGGCTCGCTCAATCATACCGTCTGGGCAATTCGATTGGCATTTGCCTTTCTGGCCCGCTTCTGGCGTGTGAAGGACTGGATGGGCATGATCTCTTTCTGTGATCAGTGTATGGAGCGACGGCTTCAGACTGAGGCTACACAGCCAGATATTGCTTCTCATTTTATTAAGGAGTTCCACGACGGGAAGAATGAGCAGAATTGGGTGGCCAAGAAGCAATTGCTGAGTGGAAACACCGTTTCCGTCATTGTGGGTGGAAGGTATGTTCCTCCCAACACCCGTGTGTTCAATACCATATGCTCACTTCTTATTAGCGACACAACTGGTCCGAGTCTGATCCTGCTATGGTACTTTATGGCTTTGTATCCGGAGCAGGCCGAGCGCGTATACCAGGAAGTCAAAGATGTCGATCCATCCGATATCAACACTCTGGCAAACCTGCCATGTCTCAATGGCTTCATCAACGAGAGTATGCGACTTATTCCCGCCGCTCTCACCATGGGCACACGCACAACTCCTGCAGAGGGCATGACAGTAGATGGGACATACATTCCTGGCGGCATCAAAGTCGCTGCGCCCAAGTATACAATTTTCCGAAGTACGTTTTCGAGAAATTACCCGCTTTCACTCTCACAACAAGCACTAACCCATTTACTTTTGTCTCAGTGGAAAGCGCATTCAAAGATCCCCTGTCCTTCGTCCCAGAACGCTGGTATAGCCAACCCGAAATGATCCGCGACAAGAGCGCATTTGCACCCTTTGGTGTTGGTAGGTCATTCTTCTCAACCCCGATGAATGATTCCCCAATCCTAACTTACATATCATTAGGTCGCCGTGTCTGCGTTGGAAAGAATCTAGCTCTTACTCAGATTCGCTTGGTAGCTACGATCTTGCTTTCGCGTTATCGCGTCCGTTTTGCGCCCGGCGAGACAGGTGAGGCTGTGGAGCGCGATATGCGAGATCAGTTAACGGCGCAGCCTGGTCGCTATGCGGTCGTATTTGAGCCGCGAAATCAGGCAGTCTCAGCATAAATATGAATATTGTGTTGCTTTCATCTGGCGAAAAGGTTGTTTTCGGAGCAGTGGGTTTTTGTTTATCATTTCTGGAATTGGCTACCTGGGCATCCAATTGTGTCCTTAACCTGTTCTGTAGGGACTTATGTAGAATTGACAGACTTGGAGTACACGTTGGGCAAGCTGAGTCAGTAGTTTTGAAAAATGTGACAAAACAGCAAGCAGAAGCTTAATCGGATGTACGCATTGAATTTCAGTCGCTACGATTGGATGTTTGAGCTTTCTTTGTTAGACAAATTGTTGGAAAGTTGGTTACCGTACCTCGGGCAGCCCGGCTGATGGAGTCCAGCTGTAACCAAAGAAATAGACTTTGGACTACTGACCGCTTAGCCGTCGACCCACATGATTGACCCGCTTACCTGGAGTACTCCTCCCCATCGCTTCCCCCAGCTCGAGATATCCCCGAGCTCCACCATATCTCCACCTAAACTCATCAATGACTACAATATGCTGAAATCTCCTACAAACATCAAGAGACTATGACTGTGCCATCTGAACGGAAAAACATGACCCAAGGGGCCACGGGAGCTACAGCTACTGCTTCCCCAGAAAGGCGTAAGCCCCAGAGGAATCCCAATCGATGCCTTGAATGCATCAAGAAAAGATCTGAATGCGTACCCCACGAGGGAAGAAAACCACCTTGTGAAAGATGTTGGAAGCGTGGCCTTGAATGTGTGCCACAGGGGCCTGTCGGGTCTGCAGCCGCAGAAGAATCTCTGCCCCAAAATACGATCATTGCGACATCTGAACAACAGTCTATGACTGGACGAGCCACGAGGGTTACAGCTCCAGCTGGACAGGAATCTCTTCCCCAAATGACTATGAGGGCTACAGCTACGCGAGAAAATATGCCCCAGAGGATTGAAGGGTCTACACAACCATCTCTGCGCCAGGACACTATGGACGCTGCATCTACACCAGAAGATGTACCCCAAAGGGCGACATTAGCTACAGCTAACGCCTGTGACTCCAGCGAGACCGGCCCCAGCGAGGCTGATTCCTGCGGGAGTGACTCTGATTCTGTGAAACAGGAAAGTCGCAAAGCCCGGTACTTCACGAGCTTTTCCCAGCCTCCGAAAATATGGCAATCTTGCTCCTATCGAGAATGCCCCAAGCGGAGTGCCTGATACACAACCAACCCAAGATCCCCGCGCGGAACTGGCGGCCACGCAAGCAATTGCTTTCGATTTCAGGCCACGTGGCCATGCTGAGAATATTGCTTCTATTGGCAGTGCCGTAAGAAAGTTGTCTGATGCAGCAGAGCCAATACAAGTTCAGCGCACGGAGCTGGTGACCACGCAACCGACTGCTCTGGAGCTCCAGTCATCTGAATCCGGTGCCAATATTCCTGCTATTGACAATAGAGTAAATGGGCTGGCTGATACAGCACCCCCCGACAGACGTTCCACGCGCGGAATCTACAGTCATGCCATCGCCAGCTTCACCATTCGAGGCATTCGGATCAACAGGGTTCTGCTCGTGTGCTTCAGAATCTAGCCAGACGACAGTATCCGCCCTTTCTCAGCCAAGTGAAGAAGTCCTTGACTTGTGGGATGAGTGCTACTTCGTTCAGCATGGGTGGCTGACCTCACAGGAAGCAGTGACTTATCTAGATCTGTATGAATCACTCGAACATGTAAAAACCTGCCGATCCGCTAATTCTTTCCCAGATTTTCCCAACACCTCACTCCCCTTTCACAAATCATAACCCCAAACCTTCTCTCGCATGCAAACCATGAACAATTGCTCAACGAGGAACTAATGTTATGTTGCACTCTCCTGACCATATCCTCTCGATTTTTCATTCTTCCGGGCCCTGGAGGTTCATCTCGAAGTCACAACATTCACAGTCGCTTATGGAAGCATTGTGAGGTGCTCATTCAACGCATCTTGCTTGGGCAAGAAATCTTCTCTACCGCAAACGCCCGAGTATTGGGAGCTATCGAGAGTCTGATGTTGATATCCGACTGGCCCCCACGATCCGTGCATCTTCCACCGGATAATCCCGACTGGGATAGCGAACTGATGCTCCCGAAACTCAATCGCCGTAATGGTAAACAAAGAGATTGTATTGTCTTATCAATACGATGGCAAGAAGATGTATTTGAGCCGTCAAAGCAGTCGGACCGGATGTCCTGGAGGCTGCTAGGCGCTGCGGTCAATCTTGCTTATGAGGCCGGCATCTTCCCCGACGAACCTCTTGTATCCTTTCGCCTTGATACTCGGCACACTGCTCGCTTTCATCGCACCAGAAGGCTTCTCTACATTCACGTCACCCAGCTAGCCAGTCGGCTAGGCCTTTCATCCCCGCTCCCAGAAGATCTTTCCTCCGTTCAATCTCTTTACCACTTGAGAACGAACCAATAGACCAGTCGTGGGACTCTTGCATGGCCCTATGGTTAGACTTGACTAAACTCGTCAATCCGGCGTCTGTCGCCTTCTCTCCATCAAATTCTGCACTTGAGAAGGTGTTGACGGGGTACGACTTGCTCCATCGGCAGTGGGTTCCATCTCTCGCTCAATGGTTTAAAAAGTTCCATTCGCAGTTGTCGGGTAAGCTTTCCTCGCCATGTTCATTATTCCTTGCCGAAGCTACCAGAGAGGGACTCACATCTTTGCTCGAAACAGGAATACCGTCTGAACTAAGCCAATTGCTTCGGATTGAATATCATCATCTTAATGCATGTATAAGCGCCTTTTCCATTCAAGTGGTAGTCGAAAGAGCACAAGGGGCTACTCAACCCCAGACTCCCAACGCACCCCCACATAAAGTTTCCGTGCTTCCAGATGACTGGAAATTCATCGACGAGACGATAACCGCCAGCTGCGAGGTCCTCGATTGTGCGACGACATTGCATCTAAAAGGAATATTAAGATACCCCCCGTTCGAACTCGTATCTGCATTATTTCAGCCTCGATTCTTCTTCTGAAAGCTATCAGTCTTGGTGGCAGTGAAGACGACTTGAAATGCAAGATAGGAACGTTGCATCCGCGCATCCGTGCGCTGCGATTGTGCGGCATTGATGACTTGGATTTTTTGTCTCATTATGGCGAACTCGTTGGACAACACCTGCAAGAATTTCGCGACCAGTTTATTTTGCTGAAGGATCGTGGTGGTCTAGATCAGCCTGCCAAACAACATGATTGGAAAGTGCGACCGTTCGATCCCAGGATTGCTCCATGTCCGTCGGATAGCAGAGCAATCCCTCTAGGAATTAGTTTGGACTCTCTTGATTTTCTGATTCAAGTGGCGGACCTGTGAATTGCTCTTTTTTCTGTTATTTTTGTTTCCTTGGATTTAGCGCCACAACATACTGTCACGTATCCTCCCTTCAATGCCCAATCAGCGACTCTTCGCCATCTTAGGGGATTTTTTTCGGCTCTTACTGCGCTGTCAACTCCATACATCAACTGCTTATATGGCGAAAGCGTCACATTTCGAGATGTCATAGTAGTCATACTGTAGTACCGAGTTCAATAGTTAGTTACTTAGAGTCTTATGTTGACTGTCCGCCTGACCCCCATCACATGACCCTACTACGCCCATCTCCTTTGTTCATTATTGGGAGAAACAAGACCTGCATCATTTTTAGCCCCTTGCAATCTATGCAAGAGGCCATGTGACTTTATAGTTCAGCCAGGGTCGTCAAATATTCTTCGAGAACCATTATTCCCTGCTTCCATCCAGTCAACAGTCAACAATAATGGTGGTTTCCTCCCTCCAACTCCAAATTCCGGTTACACGCGGAGAATCAATGGCCAATGCAACACCGGGCCGAGTACAACCACCCCACTTGCCCCGGACTCCGACAAACCAGAATATAAGAATTGAGTAACATAATCTCCCCTTACTTGCCCTTCAAAGTGCCAAACCCTGGAGAAGCGGGTCCTCCAGGTTTTCTAACTTTTCCAGAGGTCACCAGGGACACTGCAGAAAGGAACATTGGAAATTGGAAAATTATTGAAAATGCCAGCAAATCGCCAGATCTCACTCCTTACGTCTGACAAGATTATTTCACCAATTCAATGACACTATCATCCCCGCATAATCACCACATGGATACTCGCAAGAGGTCACCAAGGTATGTTCTAAATTCCGCGTTTTATTGTAAATCATCCATTGTTGACCTCCATCCAGCAATTCCCCAACGCCCGACACAGTCTTCCTAGAAGCATGCGACATCTACTTCCGACACTGCCACAATAAGCCCTACGGGTTCTTCAACGCCGAACTTTTTCAGCAAAAGGCAGCAAAGAATCAAATACCCCTCCATCTTCGACTTGCATTAATCGCAACCGCTACTCGCTACTCGTCTCGCTCGCAATGGCGAGAAAGGAAACAAAGCACTATCGATGGCTACGCACGATGCTCCTGGGAGCTCATTGTGACGTCGCAGAATGGGCTAGATGACACTGACGATGTGACGGTGATTCAAGCCCTTGCCCTTTTGGCTGTAATTGATGCCACTGGTGAGTGTTGACAATTCGATCCGTATTCTGTGTGCTTCATACTGAATTGAACATGAATAGCTGGCCGGCGGCGAGGTGCCTGGGTAAAGATTGGCATGGCAGTGCGAATCAGCCAAGATTTACAATTGATGCTTGAGCCGAGTGCCAATTTCACCAGCTTGGAACGTGACGAACGGAGGAATCTCTTCTGGTCATTATATCTCCTTGATCGCTTCGTGTGCTGCTCCTTTCAACGACCGCCCGCCATCAAGGACTCGGATTGTCTTTTGACTCTACCCACGTATCGCAATTCGGGAAAAAGAGAGTCAACAATGACATTGAAAAGTCTACTAGACGATAATCACCGAGATACATCGCTTCGCCCTGGAATGTTCGGCATCAGCATTGCATTAGTCTCTGTACTCGGGCGGACGATTAAGTGCATGATGAACTCAGGGAACAATTCAGAGAAGCCCTGGCGACCCCAATCAGAATACAGACGTATTCACAGTGACTTGGAATTCTTAAAAGAGTTAGCTGTGAACAATAGCCCCGTCCTGGCTGCACCGGGCCAAGCTCGTCCTCAGGATGAAATGCACGACCGCGATCGCGAGCGAATTGCGCATATGGTGCTTTCTCATACATTATATCACCTTTCACACTGCATTCTCAGCCATCCATATCTTCTCAGTCTGAAGATCCAATCGGTTGCATCGTCTGATATGCCACCGTCTTGGCTGGAAGAAACCCGCGCAACGTGTCTGGTACACGCCGGCTCGCTGATCACCGTTCTTGTCGAAGCCAAAGCAGCGGGATACATGCCCGTCCCTTCTGTATACAGCTACTGCATCCTCGTGGCTAGTACCATCCACGCCCTTTACCTACACAGCGACGATACAGCCGTCAGCCACAGCTCAGCAGAATATCTCAAAACATCCCTCGACTATCTAGGCGAAGTCTCCGAACTATGGACAAACGCGCAAATGATGGTAAGACAGTCTTTCCTTCCCATAAACCCGAATCAAATATCCCAATAACTAACCATCCTTCTTCCATCAGGCCAACGCCCTAAAATCCTTCGCCCTCCAATGCAGCCGCTACACATCCCTCCTCCTCCGCGAAAAACCCCTCGCCGACGAACTCACCCCCACCGAATCCGCCGTCCTCCGCTCCGTGCTCGACTACTGGGCCATGATGGACCCACACAACCCTGTCTTCGACGTAGCGGCAAAGGGACCCGATGGCCTTCTTCTCGATCTGGATCTGCCTGATATCGATATCGGGCCGGGCTACTTGACGCCACCGACGCATGGTGCAGGTGCAGCGGGGGGGATCTCGTTGGGGGTGGAGATGTCTCATTCTGCTGGGCAGAAAAGTAGTGGTGGTGATTCGGTGGATCCTGATATTTTGATTCAGTGGCCGGTGTCGATTATGTCACCGATGGCTTCGGAGGATGGGAGTTCGCCGAGGTGGGACTGGGATTCGGAGCTTAATGCTATGAATGATTAGATGCAATGGCCAGGTTGGGGGAGTTGTGATGTTTAGCCATTTTTAGCCTTTATGTGTTACGCTTAGCAATTGGTTTGCATATCTTATCCTGTATTGGTTGTTACTCTTGTTATACTTCTCGGTCATTTGCTCTCGGGTCTAATTCATCCTCCGATGACCTGCATTGTTTGTCCGACAGACAGCCTATGAGGAACTCCCTGTTTAGATGAAGTCATAAACCATAGCCTCTATAAGGTGTGTTCACACAAGTTCAACCACTCCATCCACTTCCAGTCCACCACTTCAATCATCCCGATTGCTTGCGGGTGGGATGCAACCGGTGTTGTTTTCTCTCGCATGGAATTCCCGTGTTGGCGCGAGGAAATGAGTTCCCCCCGTGGACCCGACGAATCACAGCAGAGGGCGAGGTTGACCCGAGGTGGAGACAAAATATTTAGATTGCTTGGCCACACAGAATCGATCCCGCTTGATGTTGTAGATGCAGGCAATACAAAAGGGTTAGTTGAGCCCTCATACATTCGGACGGTGTCCTTTGTTGTGCTCGTAATACTGTAAACCGGGTTGGACGAGTTTCGTATCCGTTGATCGAGGGACTGTTTAGATGCCGCCTGCGATATGCTTCATCCCGATAACTGGGACTGGATTGGTAGCCGACAGGCGAGCGATGCGAGGGGTCGCCAACAACTGGAACTCAATTCACGTTTGTGCATGTACTGTATATATTAGTCTCTCATCCATTCGCATACCTGTTTAGGACTGGTGCATTGCAATGTCCACCAGGCCAGATTCTCAGCCGCCCCGCATCTAAACCGATCTCGATAGTTGCCCTCGACGCCATTCTCGGATAACATGCCATTACCCATTGTCCACTATGTCCATCGCTCTGCTGTGGCCCTCCAGACTCCACCGCAGTGCATGTTCATGTCAAAGCCGGTACTTCCTGGTCCAAGAGCCAAATCATGAACGGTCAAAAGCGATGGATCACTTTCGGTTGAGTCTGGCCGAGGGAGGGTGGTTCGGCTCCCCTCAATTTTGGGGCCAAGCCACCTTGCAAGGCTCTCGATGGTTTGCTTGCATTTGAACCCGAGACTTGTGCTTCGGGGGAGGCGAAGAGGGTCTTTCTTTCGTGTTGGGTCCTGTGCTGGAGACAAGCTGGACTTTCAATGGGCCCGTGTGGCCGTCGACTGGAGAATCGGGATGCAGCTAGTCGGTCTAGATCCGCCGATCGTGTAGCGTGGGCGTCTCCGCAGTCCGCACTGGATTGGTCGTAGCGAGATGGAGGATTGCTTTAGTCGAGGAAAGTTGAGAAACAAAAAACAGTTGTTGAACAAAGAATTGAGGATAAAAGCATGATTGTGACTGAGAGGGTTTGGATTGAATATACTTCGAATATCACTTGGTAGAAATAGCAATGGTCCTCTGGTCCTGTGGCTCTCTGGTTGTTCCTGGCTCGCTGATTTGAGCGTTTCAGTGTTGATGAAGTGTCTAGACCGCCCAAACCGCCCAAGGCGAAGGGACTCAGAGACTATGAGACGGGAAAATCTCCCCTCTCCTGATCTTCCCCTCTCCTCCCTTTACTCTCTCTATCCCGCCTGGGTCCTTTCCCAAAACACTCCAACCTTTTATCCTTTCCATGCACCCTTTCGGTCCACTACCGAAAGCCATGGTTGTCGTCCTGCCCAGATAAAAGAGAGAGAGTGAGATCGCGAGACCTTCACATATTCAACCAATCCCATATGGACTATGTCCGAGTCGCCCAAGTCCGATGTCCCTAATTCCGTCCACCCTCGTCCCGCCATGACCTTCCCCTCATGCAAGTCGGAATGCCTCACCGATGGTTTCGCAACGGTGCCCGACGACGGAGATGCACAGTTCGACGCGTCCGCCCGGTGCTGGAATGATCGGGCCCAGACCGCCGCCATTGAGCAACTCGTCGCTCTCAAACAGGGGCTGAGGGCCTTGGACACCGAGCTGTTCTGGAAACGGCTTATGGAGGATATCACCTCCATCACTAAGGCTCAATACGGCTTCGTGGCTCGCCGAGTACATGGTGGTGAGCCCATGGCGGAACTGGGCGGGCGCCGGCCGTCACTCTTCGGGGCGGTCTTCTACTACAACGACGGGTACCAGAATGTCGGACTACAACGAAATCGATATTTCGCCGGCGGAAACCCACTGTTACATATGGATCATGAACGACCGTGCCTGATTCCGGAAAACCTCAAATCCCTCGTCTCGTTCGGGGACGACCAACTACCCTTCCCCGCCGACGCGTATCTGGCGATCCCACTCTTCTCGGCTGGCAAATGCCTGGCGCATCTCGGGTTGATGTGGTCCAAGGACGGGGTACGGAGTCGAGGTCTGTCTTGGACATTTCTGGAAATGATTCTACACTCACTGGAGGATTTGATCGTGCAGCGACTCCTGCTGGAAGAAATCTTCCCGGACCACGAAGACTCTCAATTTCCGCCTCTTGATTCTCCCACTTGCCTGGATCCCGGACACGACCATATTCGAGATTCCTCGCATTTCACCGCCCATCCCCTCAAGCCGTTCGCCAAAAGTCTATCCCATGAGCTGCGAACGCCAATGCAGGGTGTGGTCGGTATGCTGGATGTCATGCATGCCACCGTGCGAGAGGCCATGGAAAGCAAGACCCCGGTTAAATCAGGTGGTATCTTTCAGGCTCTCAAAGAGGGCATCGAGATGGTCCAGGACAGCGCACGCCGTGCTGTGGAGGCGGCTGATAACGTCGTCCATGCGTACGATCTTAATATGCAGGTTCCAAAAACACCTCAACGGGAGCAGGAAAACGGATTTCTTGACCCCACGTTTGCCACCGATATCACCGAGAGCCGGCCCAGTGTCTTTATCGAAGGAAGCAACATCGCTGTGAACCCATACAAGCGACGACGAAGTCTCCCTCTGGACATGAACACTCGTCCGGCCCGAAAGCAGAGACTCCGTGCAGCATCTTCTCGACAAGAGCTCTCTCCACGCAGCGAGGAGGTCAAGAACGCCGTCCACGAGAGCGATCAGATCGTTCATGCTACTCCTGCACGCCAAATTGAAGCAGTCATGGCCAACATGGTAGATCCCCGTCCTTCAATCGCAGTCCGACGATCTGCACCGCATCTCCTCCTCGAAGGAATCAGCATGAACATGCGAGGCCCAGCCCTTCGATTTACGAAACTGCGGGACCTGTTGCGTTTGGTGATCAACGAGTCTCTGCATGTCGGTGGCCGACCGGATTCAGCAACCAGTCAGGCGACTGCCTTTGGCGAAAAGATTGAAATTCGGTCCCGGTCCTCGAACGGTGAGGTCTTCACCAAAATTGTGGACTGGTCTGTTGACCCCGCGTTGCCCGACACTCTTCTCGCAGACGACCGAGATTTGGCCAAGCTGATCTCTTGCGTCTTCTTGAACGCGATCAAATTTACAAATAATGGCACTATCACCGTGTGCGCTACCGTCGACTCTCGAACTAGTGATGTCCTGATCCTCGTCCAGGATACGGGCCCAGGTATTCCTGAAGCATTCTTGCCCAACCTCTTCAAACCCTTTGCCCGTGAGGATGCATCCACCACGCGCAGCAAGGACGGCCTTGGTCTCGGTCTCCTAGTAGCCAAGGGCCTTTCACGAAAAATGGGCGGTGATCTGATTTGTGTTCGCTCTTCGACCACGGGGCCCGATCATGGTTCTGAGTTCCAGATCCGAGTGCCTGTGAACCAGCGGGAAGCCTACAATTGGCCTGGAACCCCCAACGAGAAAATGAGGACACCGCCGACTCTCAGCGATCACGCCCGGCATGGAAGTTCTAGCACTTTCATGTGGGAGCCTTCCTCATTCACTTCTGACTCGGTTGCTCAAAATCAACAAGTCCAGCAACCAACTCCGAGCACTGGTGACGAAAGCACGTCTCAAAGCTCAACTCCACCGCGGACACTGCCCCATTCCCGGTTCAAGCAGCCTTTGAGCCACATACATGACAAGAAACTCGGCGAGAAATTCCCTCTGCGGTTCCTCGTCGCGGAAGACAATCGAATCAACCGCCGCGTGCTGGTGAACATGTTGCGCAAGTTGGGATACCGGGACGTCCTCGAGGCGGCGGATGGCAGAGAAGCCGTGCAAATTGTGCAAGATATCCTGTCTGCCTCGTCATCTACCAACAGTTCTCCAACAGGTGACGAGCCTGGTCCATCCACGCAGCCGGTCACCCCCGAGATGAAGCCCATTGACATTGTTTTGATGGACCTGTGGATGCCCGAAATGGACGGTTACGAGGCTACCTCTCGCATTCTGCAGATGGTGGATGACCATCAGACCCAGTGTTCCAGCGCCGATGATGATCCTCGGCGGATGAGCATCACAACCAATTCTGACGTGGATATGGATGCGGTGATTAGTCCGCTTCGTGCGCACCGCCCTCCTACCGTGCTAGCCGTCAGTGCCGATGTGACTGACGAGGCCTTGAACCGTGCCTCCAAGGTGGGCATCAAGGGCTACATGACGAAACCTTATAAACTGTCCGATTTGGAACGACTGATTCTTGGATTCTGCGGTCCTATCGAAACAGTAGTGGCAGCTGCCTAGAAGCATCTTCTGGTAGCGACACTCCATCCACGCCCTGAGGACTACTCTACAACGTTGTTCTCATGTGGCCCCGTATATCTTTTTCTTCGATAAGAAATTTGGTATCAACCGTCGAGATAAACGAGGACTTCTTTGGCATAGTTCCTCGTCTTTTCTCACTCATTTTCACTTCTTGGCCATGCCTTATACCATATTGTGGACTTTTCCACCTCTACATTTTTATTACACCATTTTGCCCTGGACATAATGAATCATGACCCCTTCAAAATCGATCAATATCAGTATCAATGAAAACCATTTCTGCACATGACTTTGACTTTGTTGCCTACTCTCTACCAGCTGGAGTCATAGCCACGTAAACATACTTGAAATAACGGAAAGAAAAGCTGTTCATTACATCCATTATCAAAATCGACATCGCTCTGACCATGCAGCTCTCAGCACTCCACCACCCTCCATTTTATTCAATGAAATCCAGGCCTCAACCACTTCGTAGCCAGGGATACACCCACTCCATGGACTGGTCGAATCAGTCTCAAGGAGTAAAGTATCGCCCAGCCAACCAATCTCCTCCCAAACCAGAAGAAAAGAAGAAACAATCCCCATTCAAGAACCCTCCAAAGATCAATATCCGCATAAACTGGGCGTGTGTGGTACAAAGAGCTCGAAGCAAGATGCAAGGCTTATAGAAAGGGCTTTAAAAAAGAACACTGGTCAAATAGTTTGAAAAATTCCAATCGACATCCGCTTTCGTTTAGGTCAGCTTCTGCTTGATGAAGAAGGACCGCAGATGCGACAGTTGCCAGGCACAAGCCGCGGAGAGAACGGCCAGTTGGATCATTGTCCAGCGGACGACGCGGGAGTTGGTGGTTTCGGATTGGTCGCGGAACTCGGCTTCGCGCTCCTGTAGGAAGATGGAAATGATCAGTACTGGTGGACACTTTCTGGGATGGGAACTGCCCCTGTCGTCACAAAAGACGACAAGGGGTAGGGGCCAGGCTAATCTTACCCGCTGGTAGACCTGCTCACGACGAATATCGTGCAGACGGCTATTCAAATCGCGCACACGCTGCACAATATCCTTCATCTTATCCTTATCCTCGGTCTCGATCTTGCTTGTCTCGCCAATGGCGATGTCCAGGGTGACCTTGACGGCGCCCTGACCGCTGGACATCCAGCCCGAGGTTGAGACGTCTGTTTCGGCCAGGAAGCAGATACGGTGTTGGCCGGCGTCTGCGGCGGAGAAGGTAAAGCGGCCGGAGTGGTTTTCGCGCTTGTTGACAACGCGGTGGTCATTGTCGAAGGTCTCGTCGACGGTGATCTGGACCTTGAGGTTGTGGTCGATCGCGTAGGTGTTGGTGTTAGGGTTGATCACTTGGGTTTCGAATTTGCCTGTTCAGAAGAGAGAGATAGGTTAGAAAATTCATGTTCTTTTTGAGTTTCTTGTCTGCATCGATTGTAGCTTCGCAGAATGATGTGCATACCTGCTACCAGGGTGTCCTTGGGGAGGTCCTCGAAGAAGCACTTTGTTTGGCGACCATCCACGTAGAAGTAAAGGGCGTTGGCGGGAACCAGAAGAGAGAAGATAGAGAAGAGAGCCAAAACGGCAGCGAGCCATGACGGCGAAGATGCCTGGTAAGCCATGGCTAGAGGATATGTGAGCAATTGAAAGGAACGCTGCTGCTGGTTCAACTTGTCAACAGGCGGAGTGTTGACCATCTGGCACCATCGCGGCCCCACACCGCCTGCTACTTTCGTGGACCCTCCCTTGTCTGGATTCTGGAAAGCCGCGTTCGATTTTCATCTCTTGATTATTTCATCATCACGCAGTGAATCTATCTAGGTCGGCAAGGCATATTGGTTTTCCTTGCTGTGATACGCTACTTGAATCTTACTATCACCTCGTTTCGCCCCAAGAGGCCTTGATCGAGCCACCATGGCCGCGGCCGCGGATGTTCGCGACATGCTGGACTTGCCCGCTGAGGGCCAGCCCAGACCCACGAAGAAGGCGAAAGTCGTTGAGAAGCGACCGGGTTCGTGAACAGTGGTATAATTTCATATGGATGGTATCTAACGTGTTCTGCAGAGGGTATCACCCGCGAACTGTACGCGCTTCTCGGAGAACGGGCGCCACCGATTGCGATCAACGAGAACAAATACAAGGGGCGACCCAAGTTCATGAACAAGTTGCGAGTCCGGAAATGGTAGGCATATTCTCTGCTGTTGAGAGACGTAATGGAGGCTAAACTCGGCCATACACAGGTGCATGACGCCCTTCGCGAACAACGCCAGGTCCGACGGTCTAGTCTTGAACCACTGGCAAAGAGAACACGAGTCGACTCGGCCACCTGCCCCCGAACCAAATCAGATGGAACTGGATGAGACCAAGGAAGAAGGCAAGGAGGCGCCCAAGCCGAAGGAGCAAGAATATGCGTTCGCCAAGTACAACATCAAAGCCCGTGTACCTAGGCGCTACACGGACGAAGAGTACAACCGACACCTGAAGAGCGACGACTGGAGTCGGGAGGAGACGGACTACTTGATGAATCTCGCTACCGAATATGACCTGCGCTGGGTGATCATTGCAGACCGCTACGACTACCAACGACATCTGGACTCGGAGCCCGACGCCAACGCGATCGTACCAGCCAAACAATACCGGACGATGGAACAGATGAAATCGCGGTATTACTACATCGCCGCTACAATGCTAGCAATCGAGCATCCACCCTCAGAGATGTCCGAAGCTGAATTCGCCCTGCACGAACAAATGTTGAAGTACGACCCGGACCGCGAGCGAGACCGCAAGGAACTCGCTGCTCTACAACTCAACCGCACCGCAGACGAAGTCCGCGAAGAAGCCATGCTCCTAGAAGAGCTCAAGCGCATCACAAGCAACGAGCAAAACTTCATTACCGAGCGCCGCGAACTCTACTCCCGCCTCGAAGTCCCCATCAGCGTCGGCAACACAGCCATGTACCAATCCAGCCAAGGCCTCTCCCAGCTCCTCCAAACCCTCCTCCAAGCCGACAAGAGCAAGAAACGCCGTTCCATCCTCGGCCCTGAAGGTGCCATTCCCAGTCCCGTCGGTCAAACCCCTACACAAGCCACTGCTCTCGGCCGCGCCGAAACACCCAGCACAACCGCCGCAGCCAAGGATACCAAGAAAGGCCCCGCCGTTCCACCGACACAACCCGCCGTGCGCACCCTCACTCCAGCCGAGGAAGCCCGCTACGGCGTCCAACACCACGAACGTCTCCAAGGAGGCGTCCAATTCCGCAGCGACCGCGCCCAAAAACTCACCCAGGCCAAGTCGAACGTCCAAACTCAAAAGCTGGCTAGCGCCCTGGCCGAACTCGAAATTCCCGTGCGCCTGTTCATGCCTACCGAGCGCGTGTGCAAGGACTTTGAGAAACTCATCCAGTCTGTTAACCTCCTCCTGGACGCCCGTAAAGTCGCCGAGAAAGTTGAGAGTGAAATTCGTGTCTTGGAAGCTGCTCGGGCGGAACGGGAGCGTAAGAATGCTCCTGAGGGGTCGAGCAAGGATACCGAGCATCCCGAGGTGAAGACCGAGGCGGATGATGGGGGTAATAGTATGTTGGGTTCCACTGCCGCGGACGCAACGGAGTCCGGGGCTCCCGCTGGAGGCGAGGGACAAGCAAAGGGTGATGGAGCGTCTTCACAGACGCCAGTGAAGGAAGATGGGAATCACAAGCGGTCCGCTAGTGTTTTGAGCAGTGTTAGTGACAAGAGCTCGAAGCGACAGCGGCGCTGAAGTGATTCTTATTTTCTTTCCTACACTTTACACAAAATTTAACTCTGTATCATACTATCATACTCGGCGCTGGGAATGGGATACCTCTGTACGATTAATGACATTCTGGTGGAAGGGACAGTTACCATAATTAACAATTTGACTTGCTCGTCTGCCAGTTAACAATATACCTTTGCGCAATCCCGCTCAATATGAATAGAGTCTGTAAAACCTCGACATCAACAAAAGCTTTCACTTCGTACACTCGGTTCATTCCAACTGAACCTAAACGCCGATCATCGATCATCCGTCGTAACCAGATCCCACAACATTCGACTTGTCCGACTGGCCCATCGACTTCCCTCAAAGGATCCGGGCATCTCAAGACATTCCTGGTACATACTCGCCAATTCCTCCGCATTTGTACCAATGCTCTTGGTGGAATCCGCTCGCTCGAGACTGCCGGAGCCAAAGTTCTGGTACAGACCTGGCGACATCTGCGAGACTTCCTGCCCATGTACATTGGACTGCCTCTTGTTGACCTGGTGCTTGGAGAGTCTTCGGACCCAATTTGCGCCCCGAGGGTTGCTTGGGCGTAATAAACGAGCGGCGTCCTCGGCGTTGAGATCGTGCTCTATACCAAGATAACCCGGGTCAATGTCGACTGCAATATGCTCTGAGGAAGGAACATGCTGCCTCTTCTCTTGACAAACTGAGTCTGGTATCCCTGTTCTGCGACCTCGTTTATTCTTTGACTTTTGTGGGTTTGAATTCAGTGATTGGCTTAGGCGAGAGCAATGCTGAAGGGCGGTATCTGATTGTTGGCTCGTGTAATTCGTGCTCTGTGGGACGTGGCAATGTTCGGATTGAGTCATTGGAGGCATCTTCACTGCTTGAAGGCTTCTTGTACTTCGCTTCTCTAATACCACTGGCACGCAGTCTTGTTCACGGCTATGACGGCCTTCCAGGATGGCTCGTAAGTAAGGCGGCTCTGAGAATTCATTGTTGGTTTGATTAGAATCCCCTCCTCTAGGAACACTAGCTAGGTCAACCTCGGGATTGTTTGCATGGTAGTTGACTGATTTAGACTGTAGCTCTGGGGTAGACAAGCCAGCTGCATGCACAATGCCGTTTTTTTGGACTTCGTTGTGACGAATATGACCACCTGGGAGATTCGCATCACTCATCACCGTCTCTGCCTTTTGGTCTGGAGCTTGCTGTAGATTGGGATGGCCATGCCCATGTTGCTCATACTGTGCAGCTTCCTCGTCAGGCACTGGACTATATCCGTAGCCCACTCGCCGGCCTCCAGACATCCAACCCACGCTGACTTTGCGTGGTGCCTCTACTCCAGGCGTCTCTTTGGACTCAACATGTCCGTGAGGTTCCAGGGAAACCAAACTGTCGCAGTGTTCGCGGAATTTGCTACCAATAGCGTGGCTCGCCAGAGCTGGACCATGTTGGAGGTTGGCCTCCTCAGCTGCCACACTATATTTGCTGCCATGGACTGTAACGACGTGCTGCTCGGAATTGAGGGTCAGAGAAGGGGATCGAAAAGGAGATGCGTTGGCTGACAGTGAACCTGGGTGTTGAGAATAGTAGGATGATCCGGCCTGGTGGTGATAAATCGGGGCTTGTAGATTGTGTCCAGAGGTTATCGACGTGGTTGATCTCTGCGCCATTGGCATATTCTCGTGTGAAGCGTTCATGAAGGTGCCATATCTATTGCTGTGAATCAATTCCGCAATGGAGGGATTGCAGGACACCGGCTCGGATGATGTGGATTGAGAAGCCAGTGGATGCGAAATGCCCATATCTTCCGGATGGACCGGTTGACCATCCATAAAGAACACGCCCGAGTCAGTCCGCTGTCGTCTTTTGGCAACCACCAGGTCCGGTAGGTGATTCGACAACGGGTTTGGACCTGTAACTCTCTGCTTTTGATTGCTCATGTCCATGCTTTGACTATCTGTCGAACGGTTCTGATCATTGCCGCCCCGGATGTAATTGACGGGAGAAGGTCCCGCAACTGATCCGTTTCCTCGTTGACTAGCCAAGTGCATATCCGGCAAGGATCTCGCCGAATTCACGGTGTGGTTTTGATGACCCTCAAAGGAGACCGCTTGATGGCCTTTGGGGTATAGACTGCGCTGGCTTCTGAGTGTGCCGGGTGGAGTTGGTATGAAACGCAACCCATAGGCCGACTCGGGGGGCTCTGGGATATCGTCACCTTGGCCGATGGCCCACCGTTCCGATTCCCGCTGTTCCTGACTCCGTTCGATCAAGTCACTCAGTTCCATCCGACGACGGGCACGATGTGCCGGTGAATCTATCAGGTCGCGCCTCGGAGTCGAAATGAACTGCGCGTCACTGTCATAACGACTTTCACTCATCAAGCTGCTGCCATAAGCCCCCAAGGCCGTAAGCTGGGTTGCCGGTTTTGATGCAGATCTTGACGACCTGCGCGGGAACGGAAACATGAACTTGCTTGGTTCATGATGAGCGCTCGACGGTTTGGACTCGCGGGAGAATCGACGCCGAATGATGTGCGATATGCTCCCCGGGTGGTGTTTCGAGCGGGAAGACGGTGTGTGCTCTGTTTGATGAGCTGGTACTGTGGTGTGACTCGTTAGACTGACTTTTTTTCGGATGATCTCAATGAAGCTTTGGCTTTATGGCCCAACGGGTCTCATACCTTGTGTCTGGTGCTGCTGCGCTTCTATATCGCTGGCTTGGTATGATCGAGCGACATCCGATGGAGATGCCGGTCGTGGCTTTCGCCATGGAGGACAGTGGAGAAATATCATTTTTCTGTTGGATTGGAGTAGTTTGCAGGATTGTCATGATTATTGAGTCTACTTGGAGTTATATCCATGTTGGGGATGGGAGGTGCCTCGATCGAGCCTTCCTCACTGAGGAACGACCCTGTCCGGTCTTGCCATAAACCCATCTACATCAGCCATTGTAGATGGGAAACAACCAAGGAAGGAACAATGGTCATCAATGGCCTTCATGATGCAATTTTGCGAGCTGATCTGGCTCTACGTCTTCGCTGGTTTCAAGCTTGGTAGCGGCAGCAAAAATGGATGCCATCCATGAGCCTCGGTACAATGTGTCATACTGTACATTCTTGTGGGGAATGACAGTGGATGAACTACGTTTCTCATGCTAGACAGTAATTATTATTAGTATTGCTTGATAGCTCAGAGCTGTAGAATGTAGTCTGGCATGGCTGACTGTATTTTATGACAAATACCTTCGTTAGTTATGCCAAATTGATTCGAATTGATGTGAATAATCAGGACCGGATTAAAGTTTTCGTCCGGTCTTCGTTGCTCACCGCGACCGACTTTCTCCCGATTTCCATGGTGATTTCTATGGACAGCTGGTCAATTCGTTACTGTACTGACTGTAGCTTCCTGCAGTCGTAGCACTGATTATCTGATGTAACCCATTATTGTTAGGTTAGGTTAGTGGTCAATTCATGAGATGGAGGAATTCTGATGGGTTAACCTGGATGGACATTTCAACTATATATTCCTCTCCCACCGGCCAGTTATACAGAACGTTGACCAGCTAATTTTTAGTAGTGTACACTTCTGGTTGTTTGTAGATCCTCCAACTCCAATTCCTGACACCTCACTATCGAGAAATGCTTTTCTTTTTTTCGAGTCCATGGACTATCTCTGCCTTGCAATTGGCGCGATTTGCGTGTCTGCTGCACGAGGTGCTGATAATGATTGACCGGGTTCCAACTTCCGCCCAGTGGCTTCCGGCTGACCCCGCTAATGGAGGTGGAACAAGTTGACTTGTTGGCCTCTTCTCCAGCGGTGTGGTTATTGAGATACCAGGTCGAGTTCAATTGATCGGACTACGGTCTGTGTAGGTTTTATAGTCACTCAGAATGGCATATGTAGTCTTCTTTACTAGGTTCACTGAGTAAGATTTAATCGGATGATGTTTGTTATCCGGCCAAATAATATGGAACAATAATAATGGCCAACGGGCAAATGGCGTGATTCCCCGCCGATCACGGAGACTCTTAACACTTAAATGACTGGGTCCACCCCTGAGTATTGGTATTTACCGTATGGACACTTCCATAGTGGGGTAATTCTGGGTCGCTCTGGGTCACTCTGGACACCGGGATCACAAGAAAATTACCATAGAATTACCATACTTACCGCCCCTCCTCGGGAATGCTTCCCCGACTAGACCCAGTACTATGTACAGTATGTCTTCGGAGTCCCGATTGCTCGAAAGAGTCTAATTTGTGCACGTCCCCGGTAAGACTGGTCTGTACGGTAATCTACAGCAGTACTCCCCCCCCCCGTACAGTCAGATTACCACCTTCTGCTTGGACACTCTGCCCCTCCATCCCATTGTGGTTTAGGGCCCCCTTCCCCTCCCTCCATTTTTCTTCTCAGCTTTTCCCTCCTCCTTCTCTTCTTCTTCTTCTTCTTCTTTCTTTCTTTCTCAAAGGCAATTGGGTTCTTTTGCATCTTCTATCTTCCTTGAGATCCCGCCTGTACCCTTTCCCCCTTCATTTTCACACACATCCGTCAGAATGGTTCAATCGTATGTTCTCGACTCTGATCCAGTGCTCGATGGCACAACCCCTCTGTTCTTATTCTGGACTCCTGCTGACCATTTGCCAGCGCCGTTCTCGGTTTCCCCCGTATGGGTCGGGTCCGTGACCTGAAGAAGGCCACTGAGGCCTACTGGGGTGGCAAGTCCTCCCGTGATGACCTCCTCGCTGAGGGCAAGCGTCTCCGTGCTGAGCACTGGGGCCTGATCAAGAAGGCTGGTGTCGACTCGATCCCCAGCAACGACTTTGCTTTCTACGGTGAGTCACCCAGTTTCCCCTGGACCAATTGACACCAAGAACCTCTTTTCTAACATCCCCAATAGACCAGGTTCTCGACCACATCCAGCTCTTCGGCGTTATCCCTGAGCGTTACTCCAAGCACAAGCTCCACCCCCTCGACGAGTACTTCGCCATGGGCCGTGGTCTCCAGAAGGAGGGCGTCGATGTTCCCGCTCTGGAGATGGTGAAGTGGTTCGACTCCAACTACCACTACGTCAAGCCTACCCTGCAGGACAACCAGGTCTTCACTCTCGCTGCTGAGCCCAAGCCCGTCGTCGAGTTCCTCGAGGCCAAGGCTCAGGGTGTCAACACCCGCCCCGTCATCCTGGGTCCCGTCTCTTTCCTCACTCTCGGAAAGGCTGACCGTGGCCAGTCCGTTGACCCCATTGACAAGCTCAACGACCTCCTCCCCCTCTATGTGGAGCTCCTCGCCAAGCTGAAGGCTGCCGGTGCCGAGGATGTCCAGATCGACGAGCCCGTCCTCGTCTACGACCTGCCCGCCAAGTCCAAGGCTGCTTTCAAGCCCGCCTATGAGGTTCTGGGCAACCTGGGTGACAAGGCTCCCCGCCTCACCCTCACCACCTACTTCGGTGACATTGTCCACAACATCGATGTCCTCTCTTCCCTCCAGAACCTCCACGCCATCCACGTCGACCTGGTCCGCAACCCCGAGCAGCTCGATGCCGTCGTTGCCGCCCTTGGCCCCAAGCAGACCCTGTCCGCTGGTGTTGTCGACGGCCGTAACATCTGGAAGACCAACTTCAAGACCGCCATTGAGAAGGTCGAGGCCGCTATCCAGAAGCTCGGCAAGGACCGTGTCGTTGTTGCCACCTCCAGCTCCCTCCTCCACACTCCCCACACCCTTGAGAGCGAGAAGAAGCTCGACCCCGAGATCCGTGACTGGTTCAGCTTCGCTGTTGAGAAGCTCACCGAGGTTGCTGTCATCGCCAAGGCCGTCACTGACGGCCCCGCCTCCGTCAGCGCTGAGCTCGAGGCCAACGCCAAGTCCATGCACTCCCGTGCCACCTCTGCCCGCACCAATGACCCCGCTGTCAAGGCTCGCCAGGCTGCCGTCACCCCCGAGATGCACAACCGCAAGTCTCCCTTCGCCACCCGTATTGCCGAGCAGACCAAGACCATCAAGCTCCCTCTCTTCCCTACCACCACCATCGGCTCCTTCCCCCAGACCCAGAACATCCGTGTGACCCGTAACAAGTTCACCAAGGGCGAGATCACCGCTGAGGAGTATGAGAAGTTCATTGAGCAGGAGATCCGTGACGTCGTCAAGTTGCAGGAGGACCTTGACCTGGACGTTCTCGTCCACGGTGAGCCCGAGCGTAACGACATGGTTCAGTACTTCGGTGAGCGCCTCAACGGCTACGCCTTCACCACCATGGCCTGGGTCCAGTCCTACGGTTCCCGCTGCGTTCGCCCTCCCATCGTGGTCGGTGACATCTCTCGTCCCGCTCCCATGACCGTCAAGGAGTCCAAGTTCGCTGTCTCCCTCACCTCCAAGCCCATGAAGGGTATGCTCACTGGTCCCATCACCTGCCTGCGGTGGTCTTTCCCCCGTGACGACGTTCACCAGTCCGTCCAGGCTCAGCAGCTCGCTCTCGCTCTCCGTGACGAGGTTGCTGACCTCGAGGCTGCCGGTGTTGCCGTCATCCAGGTCGACGAGCCCGCTCTCCGTGAGGGTCTGCCCCTCCGCAAGGGCTCTGAGCGCGATGCCTACGTCAAGTGGGCCGTCGATGCCTTCAAGCTCTCCACTGCTGTCGCTCGCGATGAGACTCAGATCCACTCTCACTTCTGCTACTCTGAGTTCCAGGACTTCTTCCACGCCATTGCTGCCCTTGACACCGATGTCCTCTCCATCGAGAACAGCAAGTCTGATGCCAAGCTCCTCAAGGTCTTCGTCGACGAGAAGTTCGGTGCTCAGATCGGACCCGGTGTCTTCGATATCCACTCTCCCCGTGTCCCCACTGAGCAGGAGATGAAGGACCGCATCGAGGAGATGCTCCAGTTCCTCACCCCCGAGCAGCTTTGGATCAATCCGGATTGTGGACTCAAAACTCGCAAGGAAGCCGAGGCAATTTCTCAGTTGAAGTCCATGGTGGCGGCGGCGAAGTTCTACCGTGCCAAGTTCGCCCAGTAAACGCTGAGCGGCTCGAATTTTCTTTCACCTCACTTCCTTTAATGTGTTAATCTACGGAGGCGGCAATTCTCAACCCCGCCGTCTCCAGCACGGGGAGTTTTTATCAGGTTTGTTTTTATTATGTGATGAGTTTATGACGATGATACCAAAAGTTCAACATACGGGTTTCAACGGTTTTGTGGTTTAGAGGGCACCAAAAAGCGGGTTTACGGAGTTTCAACATGACTAACGATTTCAACATGGGTGCCGCCAATTTAGGTGCCAATTATTTCAACAATTGCTTTGTTCTTCCGTCCTTGCGAAGCAGTTGCTGTCGCTTGGACCTTGGAGAACGAGGAACCTTTTTTTTAGTGTAGAAATAGCTGTGAATACACTTGTTTCTCTACATTTTATGATTCTTGCTATGCCTGGAGTAAGTGGGAAGGAAGATCGTCTGAAGCGCATGAAATCAATCTATTATGACAGAAGGGTTCCATAAGTTAAAGACCCCGACAAATTTTCAGACTCAGCTTGGCAGTGATGAGTTGGAAGATAGACCAAAAGGATGGTACCTGTACCATCGAGAAAGATGATCCGAAAGATGTTTAGAAAGAGCTTACAAAAGTAACAATTGAAGCATGTCTGGTTGGTCTGTTTGACTGGTTTCTAGACTCAGACTTTGCGAACTGCCACTTTACATACAGTACAACCTTGTGCAGTAGCTTGGAGACCTAAGGCAAAGACAGATCATGTATAGATGACTAGAGCATGGCAGCAAGAGTCCCGACTTCGTTGATTCACATAAAACCCCGAGACGAGAGAACTATTCAATGCCCGTTTTCAATACAAGCCACCGGCGTTTTCGAGACTGCGTCAAGGTTCACGTCCTGTCCCTCCTGTTGACCCACGAATGGAAGCCTGATATCTCGATCCATATCCGAAATAGCGTGTCCAGGCGTAGTTGTGAGAGGTGTCATTGGCGGGAAACTGGTATAGTTGGCAAGCGGATTAGGTGTAATATCAGGTGTAGAGCTTTCTACATCCTTATGCGCGCCAGATTGTCCGTTACTGCGCTTTGTGATAAGTCCCGCGATAATATGGCCGGCGACAATGATGGCGAGCCCGATCGCTGTCCCGGTCAGCGAAGACGCGGTACACTTGGACCAAGGACAGGAGCATTCTTGAGGAGCGGTTGTCATCTTGGATTCGTGCGTTGATGAAGGTTGAAATTTAGGGGAAACGAAGGGACAAAGGGGAAAATAGCCTAGAGGTATAACAGGGGGGTTTGTAGGTTGGGATATGTCCCTATTACAGAGTAATTACATAGTATACTTTATCCACTCCCGAAACCTAATCCGTGACGGTACGTACTGAGGTCTCTAGCAAGACTGTTTATACTGGACAAGCTTTATTCGGTGCATGAACATTCCTTTTGGCTCAAGACGGCACTACTCTTTATCCCTTCACTGCTCGTATGCAGATCCGTGAGTACACATAGGCTTACAAAAAGAGATGACCAGGGCGGAAATTGCAAATTGATAGCAAGATGCTTGATTATTGTATTATCTCTCCTTAAATCCGTGTGGTCCTGAATGTAAAAGGCATATGTCCTCACATCCATTCGCACCAAGGCACCACAGCCCCTCGTCCAGCAACACCCTTCTCCCCAAACTTCTCAACATACCATTTCCGGCCCCAGCGTGCATGAGGCAGCATATTGGCAACGGCATTAATCGCGAATAGCACCGCGGGCAGAGGGAGAGGCACTCCCAATCGATCCGCCGCCCACGCAGCAGGGATAATCCATGGGGCAGGTCGAAGCGGTGGCGCAACGGCCGCACTTGAGGCGATGCCGAGCTTAGTCGATAGAGAGAGGGGGAATACTGCGACTCCAGCGATGGCGAAGCCAGTCCACTCTAACCACTCAAAGACGTAGTGTGGGTATAGGATAGATCGGAAGACGCCCTTGGCGGGTGGGATGACATAGACCTTGTGGAACTTGTTGGTACCGTTACCAGGGGTCTTGTCGTCTGATTTCTTCACGGCACGCTTCTCTGCTTCCTCCCTTCTGAACCGGAACAGTGCAGTCTCTGAGTAGATGTTCCCAGCCATGCCGATAACAAACAAGGCAGTCCCCACGAAGGGGAGGATTTGAACCAGCGATAGCGAATCAGAAGACATAGAAGACGAAACCAGTGCCTCGGCGCCGTTGGTGCGCACTCCAGCAATAGGAATCTCATAGCCGGATAACCACCCAGCCAGACAAGACGAGTTCAGCAAGTTAAAGCCCATGGCACTGACCATCACGAAAACGTGAATGGGCGACATACTCGGTGCCGAGAAAAAGGGTGAGATCACAGCGCGGTTGGCATAGTGCACGCAGTAGAGAGTCGCAACCAGTTGGTTGATTGCAGGCAGTTCAGTCAAGGAGGGCGTGGCCTGGGAGAGGTTGTAAAGCAAGTTGATGGGACCAACGATCTCCATGGCGCACCAGGCTACTCGGCCTGGGATGTTGAACATGGAGCTTTTGAGAGATGTTTTACCCGCTGGGTGCCAGGAAAGGAGCCATTGCAGAATAGTGCACTGTGTCTTTTCGTTAGGGGGTCATGGTTCCGAGGTTGAGGTACATATCATATCAAGGAGCCCTTTGTTTACTCACCACCGGAAAGTACTGGAAGATAGTTAGGACGGTTGTATATGCCGTCGGAGTTGGAGGGAAGAAGTCCGCGATGGACGGGAGAGACGCCCACGAGGTGGACAGGGCGGTGCCCATGGTGAGAAGAATGAAAAGTCGAATGAGGCGATTGTAAAGGAGAGAAACTACGAAGCGCGGAAGAGAAGTGGCTAAAGCTTAAGGAAAGTTTAAATTGATCCACGGGAGCATGATGTAACTCGCCAAATCGGGCAAGCGGTCATGATTAAGCTACACGATCTATCACCTCCTAGCCAATTCTATGTACGTCAGGGGGACAGAGTGGAACACGATGAGCGAATGAAATCCTTGCTTTTTTGTGTAACTTAGTCGGTAGATGTGTCCATCTGCTCAGCCGCTGGTTCTTTCCTGCCCCGTCGCTCAGCCTTGAATGCCTCGATCTTAGTTTTTAGCTCGGTATCTGCAGGGACCCATGTTAGCGCGAGATCGTCCGGCTCTTCGTGAGGCAGACTTACCAGGCAACACGTCTTCGATTTTCAGGGGCACACGGTTGAAAGGATCGTGGGGATCACTGAGAAGGTGCGAGCGAATGGTCGATCGATCGATGGAAAGCTTCGAGCTTGGCAGAATAACGGGGTCCTCCATAAGAGTGTACATGAGAGGATCTGGAGGGTCGTTAGAGCTTGTTGTAATAGCTGTGATGGAAGTAAACATACCCAGGAATTCGTCTGGAATCTCGCCCAAATCCTCCTCGGCTTGTTCATCAGCCTCCTTGGCCTCCTGGGCCAGTTTGCGCAGGCGATCCCAGCGCCGCAAATCCTCATCCGGTGTCAATTTGTGTTGTCGTAGGAGATCGGCGGCTTGTTTGAAGAGCTCCGGTCTGTATGAACGTCCATCGCGAGCGATGGCTGTGATGAAGTTTTGCTTGTTCATGAGGTTGAGGTAGATCTTAGCTATCTCACTGAGAACTACCTTCGGGTCAAAGCCATATTTCTCTACCATCAACTGCACATTGCCCTCCACCTTGAGCTGGGAGCTCTTGGGTCCGGCCATGGCGTCGAGATTGTAATTCAACATATCAGCCAACCGCTGGACAATCTCCGGCATGGTGAACGAATCGGCCAGGGCGGACGTGAAGAGCTTGAGCATGCCCATTGTCTCATTGGTCAGCTGCATGTAGGATTTGGCGCTGCGCTGCGTGTTCGCCAAGTGTTCCTCGCGTTCCTGCCGAGTATTGGGGTCCATCGAATCGCCATCACGCCTGAGTTCTTCCTGAATGTTACGGATGGTCTTGAAGGCGCCAAACGACTCGTCAAGCACGTATGTCACATCATTCAGCAGGAGGTTGACAAACTGAACGAAGAAGTCCTGGTTCTGCGTGGCTTGGTAGGACAACTTCTTTCGATACAAGGTATTCGGCCAGATGCATTTGATGATCTGGAAAATCTCATACCGAATATTGAACTTGTCAAAGAACTGAGTGTGCGCTCCAGTGTGCTCCGCCTCAATGTAGAATCTCATCACAGCATGTAGAAGGTACTCATTGGCAAACGGCATGGAGTTGAGCAGGTCAACTAGAACACCGCGTTGCCCACCAGGGCGGTCTAGCGTGCCTCGATAGAGCATGGAAACAAGACCAGCCTTGAGATATGGGTTTTTGATATAACTCGAGCTCTCCAGGAATGTGATGCACAGCATCACCAGCTCGTCACCCAGGCCAGCGGTGATAGTCTGGGGCATGGCCCAGCTGACAAACTTGAAGTTACTGATGATGACATCCAGGAAATACTCGGGAAGATTTTGAAACACCTCGGGTTGCTGCTGCGGAAGAGGCAGACTGATCTTCTCTTGGGGGTAATTCACTCCCGATGCAACTCTCAAGAGCCAGACAGCAATGTGTCGAATGACCTCTATTGAGCGAACTTGCCATTGTTCGTCGAGAAGTACAGCCTGAAGACTGTACTTCAATGCCAGACCCAGATCAAATTTATCACGGTATTTCTTGAGCGCGTTTTCATAAACGCGTAGTTGCATGGGATTCGCAGACCACTTCTCGCGTTCAGCTTCAAGTTTGACGATAGTTGATTCCATATGCTTCAGATCTTTGTCGAGTTGGTCCAGCCTTGAGGTCAGCGATTCACTGCCATAGTGGTGTGCAGCGATCGTCAGGAAAAAGAGCTCGCTGTTGAAATTAGACGCGCCTTCCATTTTCTTAGCATAGAATGCATCAGAGGCATGCTGATCAGCATTAATCTTTGTCTCATCTCGCGTGTCGATCCGAGGGTTCTTTTGGAAATACTCTGCATGGAAGGTGTGGATTTTGCGGAAATCAATGTTCATGATGGGAACGCAAAGTTTGTCCAGAGCCGATGTCAGGTTGAACATGAAACCATCGGATGCAACCTGTTCCGGATCAACTTGCATGGCCCGTCTTTTGTGGTTGATATTCAGAGCGGTTGCAACCCAATCCAGGAATCGGTTCTTGGCCTCTGTGGATGCATGAAGAATCTTGCCTGTAATGTAGTCAAGGTCCCACTGGATCAAATTCTGCATCATGCGGAGGGAGCTCTGTGAGTTCAAAATGAATCCATGGTCTCTCGACTTGGGGTTGGAAAAGTACGACATTGTCACGCTGGGCTGCAGGGGAGAGAGCCGGAACCATGGTCCTAGCAGGGTCGTCTTTTCGAAATGAGCTGGATCCTTGGAAGCATTGAATATCGAAGATTCAGTGATAGCCGCAGCAATTATCTTATTATCGACGAGGTTTCTCAAAGCCTGCGTTTGCGATTAACATTGGAAATCAAGGCTTGAAGAGGGCAAAGCGACAAACCGTCAAATATGGTTGGAAGGCCCCATTAGCATCCATAGACGACAGCTGGGCGCTGAGCTCTTCAACCGCAACAATCAAAGTAGGTTTGATACTGTCATCTTCATCGAATTTCAAGCTTATCTCCTTGAGGAATTCAGGAGTGATTCCTCTCCTCGAATTATCATCAGGGTTCAGCAGTAACTGCCGAGCCAATGGAGATTCCCCAGACGAGTCAATTCTGCACAGGAAATTAGTCAATACCGTTACCGAAAATTCAAGCTGGAAGAATTCTCGTACCCAAACATCTCTGGCATTGTAATCGCGAAAATACAGTAGCTCAGGCACAATCGTTTCGCTTCACCGTATATACTCCACTTTCTTGTATCTGGGTCTGGCTTCTTCATTCTCTCCTGGATCCGGCTCCAGCAAGGAAGCAAGTAATCGAGCGGACGTTGCTTCTCCGCTTTTGACGCGGCTTCCAGGATTGCTTGGTCCAATATCCCAGTGTGCAGACGCAATTCCTTGCCTTCATCCTGCAGCTCACTTTGTAATCCCGGGAGGGAGATCCGGTGGTCATTTGTGTCAAGTGCACCCTCCTTCAGGGTGATGTTGAACAGATTTTCCAAGACCTGATGCTCAAAATCCTCGATGCGTTGTGGTGTAGGCTTCGCTGGTGAATTGGTTTGGGCAGAAGACGGACCAGTAGAGCGTGGCCGTTCAGGAACCGAGGCTGGAGTAGTTGGTGTAATCTTAATCCGCTTTCCTTCCGGCTGCTGCGAGGTCTGTGTAGTCGACGGCGGACTGTCCGTGGCCCCATCGAACTGGTTTAGTGACGACGGCGACTGTGCTCGAGAAGGGTTCGACGATGTCGGTGGTGAATTAGGAGAGTCGCTAGCGGAAGGACGAGGAGATGCGGCCGGGTTTTGAAGCTTCGCAAGGCGCTTATTGCGGATCTAAAGCCCGTCATAGGTATCGTGTTAGCTGGCGGCGGAGGAGAAACACCATGACGGTAGAGCGCGGGGGTGAGCAAGGGCCGACCAACCTTTTCCGCATCAGAAAGAGTGTCGGACATCTTTGCGCGTAGTTGAGACGAGGTTCAAATGTGGCCGGGGTATAGTCAACGTTAAGCGGGGCGGAGCGGACAATGAGGCAGCACGATGTTGACAATAGTGTTCAAGTCGGCGACAGTTCTTTCTTCACGAGTTCCAGGACCACATCGACACTGATGGATTCCGCTACCGACAAAGTTAGGGAGTCTGGCGAGGTGAGATCCGGTGTACCCCAGGTGAAGATAAAGAAGGAGGGGACTTTGCGAGACAAGTCTGGAGATTCTGTCGTGATCTCCGAGATTCGCTCGCCCGCTCTGCTGTCAGGCTGTGATGCGACTTGACTAAGCAACAAGTAGACCTGAAGCCCGCTGCAACCACAGCCAGATGGGATAATTTAGGCAAAATACACACAAACAAACCCTTTGTTTAATGACATTTGTCTGATTCATTAAGATGAAAAGATCTGCCTCCACAATGCAATCATTAGAATTCAAATTTAGCTAGTCCAGTCAAGCACACTCGACCCCATCATTATCGTGCACAGAATATATATCGTAGGCTGTATGCAATTGGAAGACACTATACAGAGGGACAAAACAAACGTAACAAAACCCAATAGACGCCATCCTTCGTGCTGTAGAGCTCTTCGGAACGAGGAACAGAATGATGAAATTCGGAAGCGCAACTCCCAAGTACACAGGCTTCTCGATCCGCTCTACTTGCCCTTGAGTTGCTCTAACCGCCGGCAACTCTTCATTTCCATCGATCGCGCCTCCTTCATTTTCTCAATATCTGGGAAAAACCAGCCCTGTGCTTCTTGGATCTTTCGCTCCCGCATTTGTACCTCAGACTCGCATTCGTATCGAATCTTTGATAGGTAGTCCACCTCCACACGCCGGTCCAGTTCCCGGAATTGTTTTGCGCTGAAATCACCCACTTCGAGCGGATTGACGAAGTAATTAGCGCCGAACCTGGGTGATGTGCGGCTCATGGTATACGGGGTTTGAGGGGTATCGAAGCGATAGGAAGGACCCGCTGGAGTTGAAGAGCCAGATAAAAGGGAAGACAGGAGCGGAAGGACGAAAAGAAGGAAGAGAGGAAGCAGTTGGCGAACAAAACCCCAGCCGTCAACAGCTGGTTCTGACTCGTTGTTGTTCGCGGCGGCGCGAGGTCTGCGGCGTGGCACGCCTCCTCCAAACTGGTGCACGCGGAAACCGGGGCCGCCTCCCATGTTGAAGACGAATTGCGGTCCGGCTGAAGGAAAGTTAGTCTTTGAACACATAGCTAAGCAGGTAAGATGGAGCGTACCAAATGGGCCGAAACCACCACCACCCATGCCTCCAAACCCGCCGTTAAAGAACCGATTGAACATCTCTTCTGGGGAGATCTCTGCATCGAAGCCTTGGCCACCTCCTCGTGGGAATCCACCACCACTGAATCCACTGAATGGAGAACCACCACCACCACTAGAGGCGCTTGGTCCGGGGTTGAATCTGCTATCAGGGTCCCCTCCAAACTTGTCATAGCGGGACTTCTTATCGGAGTCGGAAAGGACCTGGAAAGCTCGCGAAACCACTATCAAAGGAGACCGTTAGCAGGAAGCCTTGCCGCGGGAAGGATCATGTGCTTGCTTACTTTTAAAGGCTTCGTCTGCGCCATCATATGCGTTCTTATCCGGGTGTGTCAACAAACTCAGTTTGCGATACGCCTTCTTGATCTCGCTGTCCGTTGCAGTCTTTTCAATCGCAAGAATTTCGTAGAAATCGGTTGTTCCGCATTTTCGGATTCGTAGGACTGCCGCTTTCTGTTCGGGGGTGTATGTGCGATCTTGGTTGCCCTGGTTGTGCTCGCGCGACCTCGCGGCTCCGCCTTTGGCGTCGGAGCCAGACGCCGAAGCAGACGGCATGGCGATCGGAAATATAAAAAGGTGTCAAGGATCAGAAGGAACAGAGGTTGTGGAACGGCGAAAGGACAGGAGCGCTGGTAGGTGGGTTGGTGGCGCGGGACCGCGGAGACAGGGGATCTCAATTCCCTGAAAGGCCGAGAGACAAGTCAAGCCTAGATTTAACGCACAGACCGATCAGCTAGAAAGCCGAACCCGTAGCGTTCAAGCGAAATGAAGGCGAAGAGAGCGGTGGACCGGGGGGTCTTGGGGGGTTGTTGACTGAGGAAAAAGTATAGTCGAAGATAGGTGTCTTTGCCAAGCGCGGGAACGCCATTCGCGGCCTCTAGTCGGCTGGTATACCACCGACTGCTCCTCCGCACCTCCTCCACATCCGACAATCTCAAACCCTGCAAAACACCGACCGCGACTAATAGAGGCCCAATACTCAATTGGTCTTGCTCAAGGATACTCGAGTTTCGGATTTGAATACCTTTTAAGTCTTTGCGAAGCTGTCAACCACAACCGCGAACTTCACCATGGCCAAGGATTCCACAATCGAAGCAACCAAGCAAACCTTGGTGCAGCGCTTCAGAGCATGGGGTGGTATGTGCACGATATTCCAAACATATCTAAGGCCCAAATATTCGGCCTGGGAGATCAGAGAAATCAAGCTAATGCCCTTTACTCTAGAAAACTCATTCCCACCGACCCTGCTCGCCTCGCTCATCTTCGCGCAACATGCCCGTCCCTTCCAGTTCTTCCCGATGATGTTCCCTCCGATCCTGCTCTTCACTAGCTACGCCAACCTCCAAGGTTTCAAGACCGAGACTGCCGGTATCAGCGCCGCCTGGTCCGGACTTTATCTACTTCTGGCCGGTCGACGTCGGCAGCCACTCATGAAGAAGTTCGGAGCTCGCGGTATTGTGCGCGGCGCGACCATGGGTCTCTGTCTGGTCAACATGATTAGTGGTGGATTGGCCTATACTCTGGGCAAGCGGGAGGAGGAAGAGTCCAAGTCTGAGAACTGAGTGTGGTCGACATCGATGAATGAGTGGAAGGTTGGCATGTCGGTCAGTGTACGATATACGTTTCAAAAGTTGGCTTGTATGATTGAGATCAATGTGTGAAAGTCGGCGTTACTGTGGTCACCAAGGGGTTTGATATATTGATGTGCTTATACACTCATCTACAGGAAGGAGTACAGGTTGGTTGTAAGCTGCCTCATTGGCGATATACGATTGCATTCAATGTTACATTTGAGAGTCTATTCTTTACTCTAGCATATTTTTGTACCTGGGCTCTCCGTCGAGTATGGCCTTTCAGAGAGCACAAATTGCCGCACATGGTCCGGTATTAACCATTCCAGGTCCTGAGGAGCAGACTTTGTTGCCTCGCGAGCTCTGGTAGAACTGACTGGTGGGTCTTCGGGTTTCCTGCCCTCGATAAGCTGGATTTTCTCTGCCCATTCCCTCCGTGCACCTTCAGAGTCTCGGTCCCCGCGAGCCAGACTAGCAACAAAGCTCTCCTGTTCTTCTCTGTCACCCCAATCATCACCCGGACGCAGTGTTACCCGTAACCGATGTTGGGAGAACAGCGCACTGAGAGGCTGTAGCGTGTGCTCTGGAGGGTAATATTTGGGATTGAAAATACGGATCAATGTATCGTAGCCTGTGAGATGGACTTGCTCCAGGGGAGCCGGATAATGATCTGATGCCTCAATGGCTGCTGCCTTATCAATGAAGTAAGGCTTCTTTGTGACCGCAATGTCAATTGTAGGAATATGCTCCATTGATGAGGCGGACACTGAAAGGTCCCTGGCTGCAAGATGGGACCGTACGTCATGCGCGAAGAGTTCCATCATGGCCAGGCGGTCCTCGAAGGGCGCAGGCTTAGATGGTTTGTCGGCATTCTGGGTAGCAAGTAGGAGAAGCAGACGAGAGCCTGGTTCTAGTTTTTCCAGGAGTGCGGAGCTGGCAATGCGGAGATGGGCGCGGGTGGGAGGATTGAATGACGAGTCCAGCACGTAGAGAATTTTGGGTGGTGGCACATGATCAGTGGGGACTGTAGCGAGGACCTCAAATTCCTTACTTGAGGCAGCGAATTGCTTCAGCAGTGAAGCATACTGAGATCGAAGCGCCCGAAAGGAGGCCATTGTTGCCGAGTTCCTGATGTCGAATTGTTGATGACCAGCAGTGGGGGATGAGGCGGGGATAAGATAAGAGCGGCTTATCAGCTTATCGGCCAACGAAGTACATACCGAGGATCAGGACAAGACAAAGTAGACAAATGCGTGCACAAACAGATCATCAGGATAGTTCACATCCTAAGAAAGGTGACATTACTGGATTTTAAGGATCATGAGCTTTAGGCTATAATATTCATATCATGATACCTTCACGGTTCAATGTATTACACATCCTCTCAAAACTCCTCCTCCCAGAACTTCTTCATAGTTCATTATTAAGTATGACAATAGCCCATATTTTCTGGGAAAGGCTGTGTCTATATCGACTGGTGGGACTGCCGGGAGGCAAATTACCAATTAAACATGAGTATAGCATTCAATGGACTGCCGAGCTACAGTAAACCACTACGTATGGCCGACTATCCCTGAGAGCTTCTTCGGGGAGTAAGGAAGAACAAGAAGACATATTGAGGGGGCGATCAGTTCACTCATAACCCATAATGGAAACCTTTTGATTAAGACATTATGGATGCTCACAGTGTACTTCACCTGCTTCGATAATTTCGCCGCCGTTAGCTCAGTTGGCACCGAGCTGTCTGTGATACCGAGGTTGATCGGCGCTAGTCACCACTTAGGGTAACTAAAGATCCCGCCTCCACCGTAGAAGTCGTCACTACTAGAAGCTATGTATTGTGTTACAATTCCTTTCTACACAGTTGCAAATCAAATTCCAGAGAATAAACCAAGAAGGCTTCAAAATGACTACCATATCTCCATTCACCATCGCTGTTCCCGACGCCCAAATCGACCAGCTCCACAAGAAGCTCGAACAAGCTACTTTTCCTGATGAATTCGATACTGCGGGTTGGGACATGGGTGTTCCACTCGCTGAGATGAAGCGGCTTGTTACGGTCTGGCGTGAGCAATTTGACTGGCGAGCACAGGAGAAGAAGTTGAATGAGCTGCTCCAGCAGTATACGGTGCCTATCTCAGTGGACGGGTTTGGGGAGCTCGATATCCATGTTATTCACCATCGAAGCGGGAAGCCAAATGCTATTCCTCTTTTATTCATTCATGGATGTAGGTTACACTTTTTCTGCCACCATTACAGTCTTTCTCCTGTCGAAGAACTAAGTGATGTTCTTCCGATGTAGGGCCCGGCAGCTTCCTTGAAGCAACCAAGTTGATCCCACTGCTCATGAAGGAAGACGAAGGACCTGCATTCGATGTTGTGGTACCCTCGTTGCCTAACTTTGGCTTCTCACAAGGTGTATCAAAGGTGAGCTTTGGAAATATACGGAGGATATGCATGGGGTACTAATGATACTTCCATCGCAGAAAGGATTTGGTCTAGCCCAATACTCAGAAACCCTCCACAAAGTGATGGTAGCCCTGAAGTATGATGAATATGGTAAGAAGACATCTCAGTCCTGGCGAACACAACTAACGATACATCCAGTCATCCAAGGAGGCGACTGGGGCAGCATGATTGCCCGGGCAATGGCACAACTATACGCCAAACACATTCAAGCTATCCATTTAAACTTCATTCCAGTCATTCCACCATACCCATGGCGAAGTCCCCTCCGCTTCATCCAGTCTCTCGCTAGTGTTCCATTCTCAGCCAAAGACCGAGCCTACATTGCTCGCACCATGGACTATCTCACGCGAGGTAATGCCTACATGAAGCAGCAGGAGAGTCGACCCGAAAGCTTGGGATACGGTCTACATGATAGTCCCGTTGCATTGCTAGCCTGGATCTATGACAAACTCCATATTTGGTCAGATGATTATCAATGGACCGACGAGGAGATATTGACCTGGGTGAGTATCTACTACTTCTCACGGGCGGGACCGGCAGCTTCAATTAGGATTTACTACGAGGCTTCTGCGAAGAAACCCGAGACTACGAGGTTTACTGGGAAGCAGGATGAGCAAGTGGAGAACTGGATCACGCTTGAACAGGTCTTGGGCGCTCATGCACCGCCCAATGTGCGATTTGCCGTGGCGCAGTTCAAGGAGGAAATTATTATGTGGCCGATGGCCTGGTATCATGCCATCGGAAATGTGGTCAAGGAAAAGGAGTTTGACCGCGGTGGCCATTTCGCGGCATGGGAGGTACCTGAACTGCTGGCAGGGGATCTAAAGGAGTTCTTTGGAAGGGATGGAGCAGCATACGAAGCCGTTCAGGGCAAAAATGGCTATTGATTTTACTCTCGATCAGAACAGTTAGTCTGGTTAGGCGGGTCTCGCGTTAGGGAATCTTCATTTGTCGAGATCAAAATTGTGACGTGATGGCGGTGCTTGTATTATCATGATAGGAGTAAGAGAAAAACATATGGTCGCGGGCTGAGTTCATTCTCGATCGGAACGCCATCTGCCCTCGCGTCACTGCTGTAGCATTCCGCCCATAGCTGACCGTCGATGGAACCTCATCATCCAGTGAAGACCACAGACGCCGGAGTTTGCCCTGAGACCAACAAAATGCCCAATAATAAGCGATTCGTACCCCTCGTGTCCATTCCCCTCTTTAATCTTGACGTCCCTTCAGTAGCCGCTGGGTGACCTTGTCCTTCTCTATAATGTACACCTGAGCGCCCCAACCGGAGAGGGCGTCTCGGTCGACGGCACTCAGTAGTGCTTGAGAGATGGTCTCGAAGAGGTCCTCGGGGCCCTAAATACCATATTATTAGCTTGATGGAGGTGGATTCGAGTGGTGAACACATACAAGATCCGGCTCCCACAGACCCTCGCAGGTACCGAAGAGCTGGTCGCTCGCCGTTCCGCTGACAATGAAGTCCTTGGCGAAATCGATACACCCGATGCTGTCAAACCCGCAAATGAAGGGCTTTCCAGTTGTTTGGTTGATACCCGCCAGCACAGGACTGACAAAGAATGGACCAAAGCGCTTCTCGTACAACGATGAGCTGACCAGATTGGCCAGTGTCTGGGGGGAGATATGGCGCTCCTCGCGTAGGCGGTACATGTTGACCTTGTAGCGGAAGAGGTCCGAGACGGTGTTAACATCGGTTGCAAGGCCCGTCAGACCGAGATAGGTGGAAGGAGCAAAGTTGAAGATCTTGGGGAAGTTGTTGGAGATGGTCAAGGCTTGCATGCCCAAGCGGAGGTCGCAGGCAATGGCGACGCAGTCCTTGCCCACCATGGCGACACAGGCACCACCATCTGGATATAGGTTAGTAGATAGAGCGATTGGGAGTCACGAGTTGAGGTTTATCATACTGATGTCGAAGGGGGAGCCCTGGTGATGGCAGGAGGTTGTTAGCTTTAGGTCCGGCGACAATGAACGGGGTCAAGGGACACATTTCCCTACCATTATTGCGGTTTTTCCTAATCAATCCAGTTGGCAAGAAATATTCTGAAGCTTCAGCGAGGATGAACTGGTTTACAGAAGAGGGTTGGGGAGGGAGGACGGGGGTGGTTGATGGGGGATGAGGTGAGGAGATGACGGGGAGCTGTGAAGGACGCGAGAGAGCAGCAGTCCAGAGCTCGGATGACGCCGCACCGCTGCCTATTTGGTGCGGCCTCGACCTTCGACTGCTTTCTTCCACTCTCTTACCCCACGCTTTCGGTTTCTTGTCCATTTAACCTTCGACCTCGTACAGAGTCGTTTTAAAATCATCTTGAAACCGCAACAGCCTCTCTCTCTCTTACTCATTCTGCCCCGCTGAGAGCTTCATACATACATTACAATCATGAGCGCCCACGTCGTGGTGATCGACGCGACAGCCCGGCGGGCAACAATCAAGACAACCCCAGGCAAACACTTGACAGATATTCTACAAGAAGCTTGTTCAAAGCTTGGCTACAATGCTAGCCAATATGGCCTGAAGTATGTCACAATGAGCGTACAGTTCCCCCGCTAAGAAGCAACCAAACTGACGCTATTCTGCCCCAGGCACAACCGTAAACAACTAGACCTCTCTCTTTCGTTCCGCCTCTCCGGTCTCAGTTCCGGGGCAAAGCTAGAGCTTGTTCAACTATCTCGCTCTCCTTCTATTGTCACGGTCGCGCTACAACTTCCCGAATCAGAGGCTCGCGGGGCTCCAAACGGGCGCATACTGGACAAGTTCCCAAGCTCGACAACGTTATGGCTGGTATTGCGCAAGTTTGAGGCTGGAGTAGCAGGCAGTGGCCCAGCTAGGAATCTCACTGCGCGCGGTGTTCCCTCCACAACTACTGGCAACTCTGGTGCTGGGCGGCTATTCTACGAGATTCCCGTTCTTCAGGTCTTGGGGCGCGAGCTCTCAAGCTTCACGGACCTTCAGAAAACACTTGCTCAACTGGGATTTAATAGTGGAAATGTGCTCATGCGACTAAGTTTCCGGCGAACAGAGGAGCCTCTGGAAGCAGCAATGACGAAGATTGCTGAATACTTCACGTCGTCCGAGGACGAGATCCCAGCTGCAAAGCCAGGCCAGGCCTCCGCTCCTCCTACTGGAGACGGGACCCTTGGTGAGCTCCAAGACCAGGCAGCCATGATTACACCGTCGGAGGCCATTGATGGACAGGCTGTTCCTGGCGCTGCTGGGCAGGAGCTTGCAAGCTCCGTCTCCGAGCAAGCTACGCCAACATTAACTGCTGGTCGTGCCGTCACAGTCTTTTCTCCTCCCACTAGCGATACACCATCCTCCGCCCAAATAACTCATAATGAAGAAGACTACATTCCCTCCATTGAGCACGCAAAAGCTCATCAGCGGCTTCTCAACGAAGCCTCGCGCAACAAACGTCTCCTCACAGATGCCGAAATCGCCGCGAAGGCAGCAGCAGAGGAAGCGCGCCGATCAGAGGTTCGCCAGGTAGACGTCAAAGTCCGCTTCCCAGATCAGAGTCAGGTGGTCGCCAAATTCGGGCCTAAAGACTCCGGATTGACACTTTACGGATTCGTTCGCAGTTGTCTCGCGCCTCCATTCTCGGCAGAGAAGTTTACTTTAAATGTTTTCTCTAGCCCGACGGCTGTTCGATCGGCGCATGCAAATACAATCCCCGAGTCGGATCGGTCACTATTGATCAAGGACCTTGGCCTGGCCGGTCGAGTATTGGTCAATTTCTCGTGGACTGATATATCCACGGCTACTGAGCGCCGATCGAACCTCCTGCGTCCAGAGCTACGCAGCCAGGCTCAAGAACTCAAGGTCGAGCAGCCCCCTGAGCTGGTAGAGGAGACCTCTGCTTCTGCGTCGACAAAGACGGAACCAAGTGGTGCTCACGATGGTGGCAAGCCTGGGGGAGCTCGAAAGCCTGGTGCCATGCCCAAGTGGCTCAAGCTGCCGGGAAAGAAATGATTGAAGATCAACGATACATCTTTGCATCATGAATGATGATAAAGTTGGTGAATGATTATGACTTTGGAATTCAAGCCCTTCTTTCTAGAACTCTAGGCTAGATATCTTTATAGATTTCACCTTCCATATGGAATTCATGACCACCCAAATGCCTTGCAGGACATAGACAAATCCAATTTGCCTGCTTACCATTGTAGAACTCCATCTTCATTACACAACTTTGAATAGTGCTCACGTTCAACCCGTACTCGGCTGGTTCGCCATAGAAGTGTCCTGCCAGGGCCTGAGCAAGTAGGAAAATAGGCATAACCAAGAGCCATGCTGGAGGATAGTTGCAAATGCTACCACCACCAAGTGACAAATCCCTGTTGATCTACACTGCCATACCCTCACTATCCGGCAATAACGGACTCCGCAGTTCTACGATCAAGGCACAGCATATGAAGGTATTGAACAAGATTTGTTTTCATTATGGTTTCGCTTCCGATAAACAGGGAAGGGATTCCACTTTTGCCATCCCCATGCATCCACCGATAAGCCACACAGAAAACCCCATATTCCGATTCGAAGCCATATGCTGAATGGCGGCCCGTAGGTATGATCACATCAGACCTGCCAGACTTCGACCATATTTTTCTTTCGTGTTCCCTTGCGCGCGCCAGGTATTCGAGTCGTTAACCGATAGAGAAAAAAATAAACGGAATTTGGTGCATTTAGTGACCGGTGGTACGGCGGGCCTCGGCGATGACCTTCTGCATGTCCTCAACCTTTCTCTTGCCGCGGACGAAGGTACCGAGCTAGGAAGAAAATATGTTAGCTTTTTGTTCGGGAAAGATCAATGACTGGTATGCTCGTCGGTTGGATCAGTGTTGGTGCTTGGGATGCAGGCCTTGTTCCTGGTGGTAGAGGGATGATCAAGTAAATGAGCCAGTGCGATTACGGATGAGGATTTCCGTTCGGGTGGAAAAGTCTTCAAGCAGAGGCAAATTTACTAGATCACACCCCCGGGGCCTCCGCAGATCCAAGGTCGTGTCCGCAAAGCATGACAGAAATTCAACAGTCCAACGGCAGGTGCATAGGTTCGACGAGGTAAAGAGGGGGATCGGTAGACATACGCGCTTCTTAGCGAGCTCTGTAAATGAAATTAGCATATTGCCTCCCGGATCGAAATTTTCAAATTCAAGATTCGAGGTACGTACTGCGGGCACGCTTGTCCTGGGCGTTGCGGAGCAACTCAATCACACGGCGCTCATAGGGGGCAAGGCCGACGACCTCGCGAGCGATCTCGCGGACGAACGCAGTGCGGCGGGAAGACTTGCCCTTGGAACGGCTGATCTTGTTCTTGGGGGTGTTAAGGGGAGTGGTTTTCTATAATATCCGAGTCAGTTTGACTATTTCATACATTGTAGGCTGCCGTGTCGTCGCCCGGGGTGCTCTGTTGGTTTCGGTGCGTAAATTCGAGGTGTGCTTCGTGTTCGAGATTTCCAGGTCCGAATGTTCTTCGAATTGGTTTCCACCGCATACTTCATGTCGGATTCAACTCCTGTCTTTTCCTTCTCTTCCGTGGAATTTGCGTAGATATTCTGATAGCTTTTATGCGATTGCGGCGTATTGCTGGTGGACGAATGGACCTTGAACACGACTGGGATCGACTCGAAAAAACGGACCGAAAACAACAGAGACCTGGAACAACGACGACGAAGGGAATATTGGATATGAACGTACGTGGCCCTTGTTGGTGCCGACCACGATACCGGTGCGTTCCTGCGCCATTTGGACGGTTGGTGACTGAGGGGATTGGCGGAGTTGTCGAGGAAAGGGAATGAAGAAAGTCTTGTGGAAATCCCCTAATGCTTCGGGAACCGCACAACTGCGGGTCTTGGCACGGGCGTTGGTGCGTAGGCGAAACTTTAGGGCTTAGGGCAAGTTAAAGTTACTCTATGGGGTTAGTAGGCATGTGACCCACCTGCCGGGTAGTTTCCCAATAGTGGCCTAAGGCACGAATCTTATCTCTGATCACGTGGTATGTATATGAGCTGGGCTGCGTTAATTTCTATGGTCATCTACCTTTTGGCAAGGTTGCTTTTTCTCTGTAAATCACAGCGCTGTTATACAGCCGAGTGTCCTATTTGAATGGATCATAGTTTCACTCCCATCACACCAACTAGAGCCTCCTCCCAACTCTCCATCAAAGCACCACAGAACATTTCGACGTTAGATGGGTCCAATGTAGTCTCCAAAACGTCTTGGACCTCCTTCTCGGACTTCGCAGACTGGTCACCCTGAATGACAAGTTCAACCAATGATGTCAGCACACCTGATGCTGAAACGCGCTGCTTCAAAGCTCGTGTGTTTGACCGGACCAGTTCATAGATCTCAGATACGAGTATAGAGAGTCGTTCCACACGCTCTTTGGGCAGCTTTGCAGACTTGGCTCCCTTTTTGACTGCCAATGCGAGCAGCTGCGACAGCGCCTTGATTGTCTCAAGAAGGACAAAGGCACTGTGAAGATATTGCCAAGTAAGTCCAGCCGGATTGTCGGCCTTGAGGAACACTGCCGTGGAGGCGATGAGCGGGGAGGTTGCGGTCTCGTTGAGAGTGAGGTCCTTCTTCTTCGATTCCAAGAATTCTTCAACACGACCAAGGGCAGCGTCAACTTGCTCCGCTGTCAGCTTGGAACCAGCCATGAATGTGGCCACCTTAAGCAGATCCGTGTGGATCTTCGCTGACTCTTTCTCTGTTTCAGTCTGATCATTCTCAGTGTCGGAAATAGACAAGGACTCAAGAGGGGGCAGGTCCATTTCTGGAGTTAGTGGCCTTTGCAGGGAAATGCCCTTCAAGTTGCTGAAAAGCTGGTCTGTGATTCGGGCTGAAGCCAGCCAGTTGGTCTAGGGGTGCATTAGCTAACTTCTTGTACATTCAGATGTAATAATAATTCGTGGACTTACCCGTGGGAGAGGTCCCAGGCGCATTCGCTCTTCAAAGCTGGGCTTTCCTGGGTATTCACAGGACATGAAAGCGCCGAATTTCCTTGAATCAACAACTGACGAGCTATCCCGGGCTATGGCATCTATCAGTAAGCAGGTCAAAGATGAAGAGGGTTCACAACTTGACGGTGAACTCACCAAGCTCATCATAACGGGTCATCGGATCGCCTCCAGCGAGTCGCTGAATGCGGCGTGCATCGAGGGCATACATGCGGCGGTTTATACTCTTAGACAAGCATCTCCGAAGCTCGATGATCTCCTCGGTGTTCACATAGGCTCCCTCATCCAGACCCGCGGTCCGGTACCTCATAGTGTTAACCTCAGAGTTCCGGAAGAAATTGAGACCCTGGACAAAGGCAGCAAGAGGATCGAAATCCTTATACTCCGCGCCGTCCACCGGTGGCGCAGAATGAGGGTGGACTGTAGAAAGGCGCGTGAAGAGAATATGAGCTACAGAGTCATACTGGATCTGCTTGACGGACAACTTGCTGAAAGTACTCAAGGCAAGGGATCCAGCACCGAGGAGGAGGTATACTCGGACTAGAAGAAGGAGCGCCTCGTAGTTGTGGGGCGAGTCACGGCAGAGGCGTTCCAGAATACCTGCGGCGCGAATGAGAGCAGTACCTGGAATCTGGGCCTCCTTTTCGCCCATTTCAGTAGGCCGAAGGAGACACATGGCTGCGAGAATGCAGAGATCATCAATGGGCTGACTTTCGATGGTAGATGAGGCTCCTTGCGCGCCACCTGTGGACTTCTTGGCTTGGCCCTCCTCATAAGCGGTCTGGTAAAACTTGAGGCAGCGAGCGACAAGATCATCGATCTTCTGTTGGGAGGGCTTGCTCTCCGGTCCTGATATATTCAGACAGTAATCCAGTTTGAGAGCATTGATCATGGGAACAGACCCCTGCGTGCCTGTTAGTACGGAGGCAATGAAATACGGAGATAGCTCGCCCAGGATTACTTACCTTCCCTTCGGCAACATGGTTTTCCAGGATGTAATTAAGCATCTTGGCCAGGCCGTCCTTGTTAGGACCTATAATCCTTCGAATATCATTGAAGGCGTAGAGTTTATGAATGTGGTTGTCGATGTATCTCTGGCAGGCTGGAAGCAAGTCATCCTTGGCGATTTCTCCGTTGCTGATCCCGCAGAGCATCGCATCAAGGTAAGCTAAAGCCGCGTTACGAGACTTGGGGCTGGATGCCATGAATGTTTCCGCGAACTTCACCGACTCGGTAGCAGTTCTATCGAGCAAAAGGTCAGTTGAGTCTCAGCATTGTAAGATTTCAATAAACCAACCCAGGAGTGTTCGAATGCTTTGTTCCCTGAACCAACAAGTTCCAGATACTCCAATCATCAAGCTCACGGAGAGCTTTGAGTTTCTCCTTATCATCAGGAACTGTGTAAAGCTCCCTCACGAAGGAGATTCCCTCCTCCCACATCTTGCTAGAAACCAGATTGTGCGCTTTATAACCAAGGAACGCGTTATCGTTCTGCACAATTCGAGAGTTGAGGCCAAGATTTTCGCTATCCAGGATTTTCACAACTTCGGCGTTCCGTCCTTGAGCTTCGTAGATCTTGATGAGCAGGCACAGTTCCTCGGATGTCTGGATAGCTCGGGGAGGGCTCAACAATTGTGACTGTATGGGGTGAAAAGTCAGTGATATACCCTGTCACATCTTGGAAATCGATGTTTGGTGAAAGACTTACGCTCTCTGGCACATCAGCCGCGGCTTTCGAAATCATACGGTACGCCAGAGTGCCGAACAGCTTTCGATCAGTCTCTGAGCTTGCATCGTCTATCGCAATCATATGGCTGAGGAAGATAGCCCAGAAATAGTACTTGCGATCTTTGGGGAAGTTCTTTTGAAGGCTCATGGCAGCCTAAGACCCGAAAGCAATCGCTTGTCAGCAAACCACGGCGAAATCTCAGGTGCGGATTGACTCTCGTCCGAATTATCAGATGTACTGACCTTCTGTGCAGACTTCCAATCATTACTCTCGAAAGCATAGGTAAACCAACGACCTTGGATCTCCAGATCCTGGGGTGTCGCCTTGGCTGCCCTTTCCCATAGATTGCTCCTTGTCGCATCTTGCCCATCCAGCTTCTGCAATGTCTTGAACAAGATATCCAGGGTATCAATGTCGGTAATGGGCGGCTCTACTTTGCACAACTCGAGTGTGTCGGCAATACCGCGCTTGTGGTGGGCTTCGTCCGCATGGCGCCAGAGGATGTGCGCTTTCCAGGCCTATGCAAGCGACAGTCAGCGAAGCTCGGGTTGGGCGGTATGCACTGGGCACAGAATGGGTCCATGTGCTCAATTGCTCGCGATCTTCAACTACTTACTTTCAGGAAGGGTGTATCCTCGCCCTTCTTCATACGCTTCTCGATTAGCTGTAGGGCCTGCTTCAGATTCTGCCCGTCAATGGCATCTTGGATCTGGTTGTTGCGGCGGAGGAATACCGCGTCGTTGATAGGCGCCATGGTGAAGAGCTACCCTCGGACCAAATTGTCACCTGAAGACCCAGATGGCTTATTTCTCGTCTCCTGCGCCAAGCACAGAACACGGGCAATCTTTGGACGAACTGGGGAATCGAGTGCTGGTCTTTGTGGTTTTTTGGCGGGGAAGCGATTCGATTGGAAGGCGGTGAGTGTTGGAGGGTCGAGGTGATGCGCGCCAATGACGTGCAGCGCCCGAGGTTCATCTATCGTCCGTGGACCCCACAAGTCCTTGAGCTATTTCCATCTCTCTTGTAGTAACATTGGCAGTATTCCAGTGCATTGTCTTGGATGAAATTCTCTATATGAAAGATTTTCGTCCCGAATGAACGGTTACCCTTACATGCTCACACCAAGATGCAAGCACTACGAGGTGAGTCTCGATATATATATTTTGGGCAAAATGTATGTGTCCTCCTCCAAGCTTACCCTTGTGGAGGAGTGGGCTGTTTCTACAACGTGATATATGCTATAGATATTGAGATTAGTCCACCTTGCACCCGGGGAGTGTGTAGCACTAAAAATACACAGTGGCGGCCCAGGGTGCCATGCAGGATGTATGCCTGGAGAGATGGAAAGTAGACAACCCTAGTAGGTAGATAGGATACAGCCTCAAATTGCTATCGAGGCTTGGAAAAAGAATACCAATGCGCCAAGACCCTTGAATCCGGTGGCCAGGGTAAGAACACAAAATGTAAGAAGAGATGCGCGCCATATTGTAACAGAATTCCCCAGCTCAGCAACTACCTTCCGATCCGGGCGGGTTTGGTGCTTCTTGCAGGCCGACGGCTGGAGATGGAAGCCATAAGAGTAGTCTCGATAATCTGTGCTCCATATGTTGGATCAACGGACTACATCAAACACCCTTAAATTTTAAGAGCGGATCATTTTGACTGAGGAGCTGCCTTCTTTTGGTTGAGCTGCACAAGCTGTTAGCCATCGGTTTGTTCAGAAAATGGGGACTTTGCCAATAACCTGAAATGCCCAGGAATGCAGTCCAGGTTAAGTCCATGACATTAGAGTACAACTCACCCAGTTCTTCTTGCAGTCACGATAAGCCCTGTGGAAAAAACTGCATGTTAGTCAACGGTGTCTAGGTGAGCTGAGCACTAAAGTAGATCAAAAACAAGATAGGCAAGTAGTCCCAAGTTGGCGTGGGGCAAGGATCTCAGAAAAATGATTGAAAATAAAAGGAACGGCCATACTGGAAGTAGTCGCCACACATCTCGCGATCAAAGCCATTGCGCTTCATGCATTTTAGACTTCGGTCCGCGAAGTCCTGGCAAGGATCGTAGTATTCGCTGGCCGTTTTACTAGCGTCCGCACGTTAGCCGCAATTCCTGAAACATGATGATTCGAAAAACAAAATTTCAAGCTGAATAAGGCGATGCCATGTAGTTACAGCTCAGGTGAGGCTGGAACGACCGAATGGAGTGGCCCACTCGCAGGAGGACCAAATATACATCAAAAGGCCTATACAAGCCACATATTCGAGTTACGATTGCTAAAAAGGACTAGAAACTTACTGTGAGAACTTCCGCTCAGCCTTCTCCCACGCCTTGTCGTGGTGTTCATCCTGAACGGTGGCGGCCGGCATTGGTGTGATATGTTTGGTAGAAAGAAATTGAGCTCACAAGACCAACGAGAACACACAATAGGTGGCGTGATTTGAGAGTCAATATTTACTGACGCGGGTGATAGTCGTATTGAGATAACTTGGAGGTTGATTGAAGATCGGATGGTAGGTGTTGCTCCGGCAAGAATTGGGAAATTGGGGACGATAGCAGGGCAGTCTTGGCGCGAAGATGCCTCGTTTTGCTGGCCATCGGGTTCTGATTGGTCCGCCTACGTCTGCCCAATCAGAACCAACTGCAGTACTCCTAGGTTTAATAAAGTGTATTCCAGTAGATTATAGAGCTATGGAGCGAGAAAGTAAGAGATCAAATACCATTCACGTGCTCGCCAGGTGAGAGCTGTTGTTGGCCATCGCCTATTTGGACAGAAAGAGGCTATGTATACATCGCCAAGTCTAAGTTGATCTTCAATCAACTTGGTTCTTCGCATACCGGGAGGGTGCGCGTCGTCCCTGAGCAGCAATTGCCTCATATCATAACACAAACTAGCTTGAGTAATCTAGATCCGAATGGGGATCAGTCTCCTCATAACTTGGCTTGTACTTGCAGAGCGGTCGCAGCACATCCGCGATCTCCGGATAATTATGATGAACCGCCCACCATAGTGGCGTCTGATTATCCTTCATATCGGCCAGACTCTTCGGCTCCGGATTCGCACCGCCATCGAGCAGCAACTTCACCACCCCGAGATGACCCTCTGCCGCGGCGAACACGGTCGGTGTGCGGCCGTTGTCGTCGTAGAAATTCGGATCGGCGCCGTGACCCAACAGCACCTTCACCATCTCCTCGTCTCCGTGCTCCGCGGCGAGACGTAGGGGAGTCCGAAGCCCCATAAAACACTTCACTTCGATTTTGGCACCACGCTCAATAAGTAACTCCACTATAGGTATTTGCCGTGCGTGAACCGCGTTCAGGAGTGGAGTGAATTTAGAGTTGTCAACGCACTCGAGATCGGCACCCTTGTCGAGGAGCTCTTTTACTAGCGCTGTATCCCCGTGCCGGACAGCCTTCAAGAGAGCGTCATTGTTCCGTTTCTGGACTTGAGGATCGATACAAACATCCTGCTTCTCGGGCAATGTTTTGGTTTTGTCTTCCTTTCCATGGCTCGCACTCTGTTTCTCGTCGCGGTTGGTAGAGGAGGTTTGGCCCATGTTACTTGCTTGCTCAATAGGGACTGTTGTCGATTTTCTGGATGAATGATTTCTCGTCTAGGGTTATTTAAATCCAGATTATGCGATATTGCTGGTCTTCAGGTAGGATTTTCTCAGCTGCGTAGAAGAATAGCAGAGAAAGTTTAGTGGAAAACGGAGGTGATTATATTTAAATCTTGGGCCACAGAAAGTCCTCTTTGAAGAAAAGCACCCGGGTTAATTGAATAGGATTGGCTAGGATTGGCTAAACAGAAACACCTCCTCCACATGGACCTAAAGTCCGTGCACTTCCTGATACCATGCCCCCCAGCATCGATTATAAGAAATTATTTCAATCTGCTCAAAGGGCTTCTAGATGCCTTCGGCTGTAACAAAATTGATTAAACTATGCTAGGCCAACATGCTGTTCACAACAATCTTGGGGAAAGAAAAGGGAAAGGAAAAGTGTGTACGTTAGTCCCATCTCTCACAGAATCCTTTGGAATCCTTGAAGCCAAAGAAGATGAGAAGAATTAACATCATCCCCGATAGGTTCTTCACGATAAAATTCGTTGGAATCCTGTCTGCCTAAGGCAGCGTTCGAGAGGTTATGGCACATGGCACAAGGCACATGGTTAACTGCTGGGCTCTGGCGGTTAGACCGCAGAGGGTCTTGCTAGATACACTTTAGCGCCCCATCTTTCAAAACTTCTTTCTGAAAGTATTATGATTCGTCTTTTTAGATAGCTTTTGGAATATTTCTTGGGCCACCTTTCAAAGCATGACTGCCTTTTGTACCCGCGTCAAACTCCAATTTCGGATACGGATGTACTATGTCTTTGTACTCACTCTCCGCCGCTTATTGGCTATTAGGTAGAATCGAGCGTGCCCGTAAGCGCTCCGATCTGATCAGTGAGTGTTACTGACTGGGCTACTCACTGAGCCCTGATCTAAGCGGTCTGATTTGCTCACTGACTGCAACCTGGGTGACGGGGTAGCAGCGACCTGAGTAGCGGTTTTGAGATAAAGTAATACGCCAGTCCAATTCATGTGCTATTCGCCGTTCACCAAGTCCACCCGGAGGTAACTATGCTTCTTCAGTTTTCTGACTTCCACATCAAACAAGAGCACACTAGATAGAGAGCTTTGGGAACTTACGGAAAGGTTTCAAGAAATTTATCACGGATCGTTTGGCGTGACTTAAGATCTAACTCCCAGAATTCTTCTTCACTTAATGGCTCCCCGGGGACTTTATCCCAGACCACGTAAGTGATATAACCTCCCGGAACGATACTATCTTCGCCTTGCTTTCTCTCCTGATAACTAAGGAGGTCAGGGACAACATCGCATTCCGGTTTCTTGAGCGCTTTCAAGGTAGTCAGCTCAACGTGCGGCTGTGGCTCAGCGGCCTGCTTTCGTCGAATCCGAGGGCTCTGATATTGAGTGCCAATGACCGGAATTTGAAGATAAATTCGCATGAAAGCCTTCTTGCTCGGATTTTCCTTGCGATGACAAAGGAACTTAGCGGCTGCGAACGGAAGCCCAAGGCCATCGGTAAAATCCTGCTGCGTCATCGGCTGAGATCGTTCAGAGAGCTTCTTATCAATCGCCCAGGTTTGGCGGGGCAGGTAGAGAGGCGGCTCGGATGGTGGATCGAGAGTGATGTCTGTGCCTTCGAAGCCGCACAGGAACTCGGCAATTTCGGGATCGTTCATAGTTTTTATTGGCGAATAAAAAGCCAAGTGCAGCTGAAATTCAATGGAGAGTGAAGAAGGCGAAAGCTGTGTCAGGGAAAGAGGCATGCAAAGAGCAGGCCTCATAGATAGGTAAGAGGTATCCACTAGGCCAAATTGGGAAAACTCTATGCTCTGTTTCCTGGAACAGTATAAAATCAATATTGGGATCCACGGATTAGCTAATCTAAGTGAGATTGACGATGATTTTTTGTCTGGTGTAAGTCAAACTTGCGGAGATGAATCGTGGAGGGCTGCGACTCGCAGTTTTGGAGTTCTACGCGCTAACGATTAAGTGCGGGCCTATTTACTATCACAAATTAGACAAAACATAAACTATCCGCATTTTCCTCGGGACTTAAATCTGCAAGGGCCCCCTCAGAGCAGCACACATGGTGCTTAGGTTTAACTTCGAGCAGAAGTCACTGCCAGGGCCATGAGTAGTAAAGTCAGCTACGCGAATACCACCTTTCAGCCAGGTTTGTATAGCCATTCTTTGGGTCGAACTCAACCGTGTGACGCTCAGCACGAGCGCGAAGCTTTGGAGTCCCGGAAGTGGCAGCAATAGGATATGCACTACTTTGAGTGGTGACGATTGTACGTTGGTCCTGAGAAGTAGTGTGGTGAAGGTGGTCGTGCCAGAATGCTTATATTAGGGTATATGTAAATGAGCCGAAGCATTTAACCCCGAAATCGAGACCTGGTAGCATCTGTAGGAGCTCAAGTAACCTGGACTCAATGAATATCCCTGGTCACGCAAGAAAGAAACCCAACGCCCCAACTACAGCTAGCAAGCAGGATAGGCCAGCGACAGCCAACTGTGTCGCAGCATTCTTGTCATCCTTCGGGCAATAGTCTGGCGGGTTTATGCCACGGCATATGCGGGCTGTGACGGAGGCCTCGATACTCGCAACCGCGGCTTTGTCAATATGGACCCGACAAGGATCCGGCGTGGGCGTGGGCGTGGGCGTGGGCGTGGAGTCCGCCACTACTGCACAGGTGTTATTGTTCCAGGCCTTGCCAGACCATTTAACACCCGATGGGACCTTCATTGTTTTGTCTGTCACATTGATCACCACGCCGTATTCACCGGGGCATGTCTCGTTGGCAGTAGCAGCAACAAGATCCACTTTGGGGGCGGAATTGTCAATGGTGAAGTAGGTTGCCCAGGTTGTCCTATTGTGGATCATTCTGGGTATGCGGTCTGGGTTTTCAAAGGTATATTCGTCGCAACTATCCCAATACAGGGTCCAGCTCACTTTTTACCGACCCTCCTTGTCGGGGAAGCTCATGACCTTGTGTGCAAGGTAGGTGTCCTCCGTCCAGTTCTTCCAGCCAAGATCGTGAGACAGCGTGAGAGAGGCATCGTCCGCCTGCAAATTCCATAGAAGAAAATCAACCCTAGGGTTCAGGTATCTCGCCAGCTGGGCATTCTGGAAAGCGAAAACAACGGGGAAGCTGTCAGTGGGCGCATATGTGTCGTTGCGAGGAAAAACCAGGTCCACTTCTAGTATGCCAGAAGCATTGATGATGGTTCCCATGCAGGCAGCTAGCAGCCAGCCCGTACGAGGAAGTTGCATATTCAGCGCGAGTCAGAGCTTTACTCGTTGGCAGGGTCGTAAAGGCGGGGAGGAACAAGCACTCGTTGGTTGCTTCGAACTATCAGTATGCGAGGGCGATTTTCAATATGGCAATCAACAACGGAAACAAGATGCCCAAAAGTCAGAGGCCATGCACCATAGGGAGCACATAAACTGGTGATAGGGGGTGAAAGAAGTTCAGAGCAGATGAGACCCCCAATCCTTGCCTGCATGAGGTCGCGTCTTGGCGGCTCTTGGAGGCCTCGGGACCCTGGATGTTTCCCTACATGAATCCTGTGAATTGTGGACTGTGGAGACCCCCAGAAGTGCGGATAGGAGGACCGGCCCTACCCAGGCTTGGCTAAATCTTGGCTTCAGGTTCCGCGGCCAGTCGACCGAGCCATTGACCCATTACAGACTGTAGCATTACAGTGCCCAGAAATTATTTACCAACGCTAACTGGCACTTGTCCAGTGTACTTCGGCGCTTGCCGACCAAGGGTGCAGCCTGGGGCTCCGGCGGGATTCACTTCATTGTTTTCTTTGAATACTGGCACTCTGAACCCTTTGAGAACTCAATATGTATTCCGTAAGAGGATGGATAAAGTCGGCTCGAGAGTGAGCGTATCCTCTGGACGAAGTCAATTGAGCTGGAGGCCTATCCGGGCAGATACTTCACTCAAATCAGGAATTCATTCATCGATATCCCGATCTTGTATGAGCTGCTGTATCTGGAGGGCAGCCGGCTCCTGACATATATCTAGTCGCATTGCAGTCGCGAAACTCAGCCTCGAACAGAAGCCCTATCTTGCCTAGCGAACGTTTAGTGTTCGAGGATAGCGTTGCTCGTGTAGAGGCTGGAAGACGGGCTGGGATGAGGGTTGTTTGGGTACCACACCTAGATGTGGTGGCCGAGTACCAGGAGAAGGACGTTTGGCCGGGAGGACGGAGATGATTGAAACAGGAGACAACTGGCAAGTAGGAAAGGTTGATGACGGCTGGGCTGAGAGGATCAAAAGCCTGGAAGATTTCGACTACGGTATCGATATGCGGTCTTAAATGTCTTTGTGGAACAGATCCGGTCAACGTTGGGCATTGCCACATTCTCGCAGGACCCTACGAACTTGCTCCCACAGCCCATAAGCTAGAGTGGGAATGCCCGTCTACTCCCTGGTGCCTGCGACTGATCTCAATATTTTTCTCCAACGTCTCCCGCTTTTCTACACATCTTCCAAACTGATCCTTGGTTTATTAATGGTTATGGAAGAATTGAAGTCGGTTGTGTAATTAAGTTATGCCTGTCATCTTTCATTCAATTTCTCTTCATTTCAACAATAGACTTAAGTAGACGAGGGTTCTCCGTATAAGCGTAGCAGGTAAAGAAACCGTACTATGTGGTAGGTAATCCCAATGTTTTTCCTAAATAGGCTATATGTAAAGAAGATTGCTTTTTGCGCCAGTGACAGCTTGCTCCCGTAATGCAATCAGGCCGAAGAAACCGAAGGTTGACTAGAAGTACCAGATAATAAGAGACAAACCCTTACCTGTGCAGTGTTGTGATGACCCTGCGTGTAGTAACAAGTCACATGCACCATTCCTTAATGGCAGTCGGGACCCGCTGCAGGTGCTAATGGTCGATTATATAATCTCATGCCTGAGGCCTTCAACGACAAACACCATTGTCCTGGCTTTGTGAGGATCTGTCTCTCTCAGTTTCAATCGGCATTCGACTTCTCGTGCCTTACACTTACGCTCATCTCTATCTCGGACTCGCGAATCCTCTGTCGTTGTGGCGTTTTTGTGCACCTCAATCAACCGCCTTGCCACATCCTCAGGAACTTTTTCATCTGACCCCCACCGCATCTCCCGGGTTTCGCGCCCCCGCGCCTCACGACTTCCAACGCGATTTTATTCATACTCAAGCGCTCTCTCAACAACTGAAGACACCCAGACATTTCCCTTAGCCAACATGGCGGGTGGCGACGGTTCCGAAGCAGAGCCATCAGGGGTAAGAGCCCGACGATCCCCTCCAGGGTGCCGCGGAGGACCTATACTGACGCGTTCACAGCTTGTCAATACGCTTCAAGGGCATGTGGATGACATTCGGGCCCGCTTGCAATGTGGAATCTGTATCAGACCCCTCTACGAGCCCTTTAGCCTGGCCTGCGGACACACCTTCTGTTACACCGTGAGTGGCCACCCCTTCAACTCTTTGTCTATCTTTGATTGAGAAACCCCCTCTAATCTCTCATAGTGCCTTACCCAATGGTTCAGTGGCGGAAGATCGAAGCGAACTTGTCCGGATTGCCGGGCCCCTGTCAAGACTCAGCCTGCGCCGGCTTATCTGGTAAGTGAGCACGCATCCAAAATCGGGTCCCACCATACACTAACACGTCACTTTTTTAGATTCGAGAGATCGTACACATGTTCACGAGTCGAGCAGAGTTGTTGGATAAGGGGGAAACTACCCACGAGCATTTAGCCAACCGGTCAGCAGAATCGGTGAAACTGGACCAAGACAAAGCAAACACGCACCCACAAACCGGCGGCCTGTTTGGAGGACTCTTCAAGCCCAAAGCTCCTTCATTGAAACCCCTTGTTGATGTGGACGATGGAGTAATGCGATGTCCACACTGCCAGTGGGAGCTTGAAGAAGATGCATGTGGCGGGTGTGGATGGGTCTATCGACCGGACGAAGACAGAACCGACTACAGTGAATCCGATGACGATGACTACGATGACGAGACCGATTATGACTCGATGTTCGAGGGAGAGGACCCCGAAGGCGACGAATTTGGGGGCATTGATGACGATGATAGTGCTTGGGGGGCTTACGGCGCTTACGGCACTCCATTTCTTTTCGCGGAGAGACAATCAGCTGCTGCTATCTTTGGTCCTCTCGCCCATGCTTTGGGAGATCATGTCTATCACCCGCAGGCCTGGGGACCTGGTCCTGGACATCACCAAGGTTATTACGATGACGAGGAGGATGACGAGGACGAAGATGACTACGACGAGATGGACTCGTTCATTGATGACGAGGAGCGTCTAAATGGCGTGCAATACGACTCCGATCATTCAACCGTTGTCGGTGGTAACGTCCCTATGAGCCGTGCTTCTCCAACCCGAAGACAAGGTCGACCCGTCGTGAATATCGACTCCTCGGATGTTGAATCGAGCGACCCCGAGGAAGGTGACACCAGCGGTGTGGCGATTAGCGAAGGCTGGAATGCTCATCCCTCTGGACCAGTGCCATCGAGTAGCCCTCAATCTCAATATCATGACACACGCTCTTCTCCGGCGAGGTCTTCTCTCGTTGATGAAGAAGCGTCAGACGACGACGACGAAGATGACGATTCGGACGAAGATGAGGATGAGGATGGGGTTGACAATGACGATTCGGACGACGATGATGAGGAAGAAGAAGAACCTCTTGTCAGCCGTGCGCGTTACCACCAGCGACTCGAAGTGCCTGCATCGAGTGATGGGAGTGAAGTAACAGACAGCCCATCTCCAAGGCTCATGAGGCCTCCCAGGCACACAGGGTCTTCGGCCCATAACGCAATTACCATCGCCGACTCTGATGACGAGCAACCCGTTGGCCCTGTACGACGAGAAAGGCGGCGCGCGCGGTTCTCCCCTTACTGAACACGGCTGTGCAGTCATTCGCTTCGTCCACGTTTTCTTCCTCATGTGACCTTTTTTGGCGTTATCTCGTCGCGTTTTCAACAGCGTGGCGCTCTGGATGGGATAGAAAATTTGCTGCGCGCTTTTCATGTCTCTACGCGCCCCTTTGTCTGATTTCAAAGGGGCTTCTCTTCCTCTTTGACTGGCCTAGTGCCTAGTGGCTTCTCTGGCGCCTTTTTTTTTTTTTTTTTTATCTCTGCTTGACTTCCTCGAGTCCACCATTCTTCCTGCAAATACCCCGATTTTGTTTATTTTTCTTCTCCATTGGCAACACACGAAGTATTTCAGTGTTTGCGCCTTTTATCAGTTTTCTCTGGTTGTGAGATCATAGCGAGCGAGGTGGAATTCTAGGCGCATGCATTCTTTTCCCTTGTTTTTGGGCTTATTCTATGTCTACTCCTGGCTCCGGGCTTCTACCAGGGATATACAAAATTTAGCAAGATGAAATTAATAATTCATTGTCTTCGCACAGCTATCCCAATGCGACCAACTTTTCCTGTATGTGAGATTTCAGGCCTCCCATTCAATGGACCCCAAAATGCAAAAAAAAATGCAACAAAAAGGTTGCCTTCAGTAGGTCTGCAGGCGGATGCAGGTGGGTGACTCATCAAAGTGAGACCTCCAGCGGGGCAAAGATGAGAAAACATCGACTATAAAGGAGCACTGTAACCCCATTTTATCTATGAAGTCTCAGCATCATTGACATTAGTTCTGTTCTCTTGAAGACTCCTTAACATGAGTTCCGCTCAAACTGCGCCTTATGGCCATTGGAAGAGTCCCTTGACCGCGGAGGGTCTGGCAACATGTAGTATCATGCTAAACGAGGTGGCTGTTGATGTTAGTGAAAAGTCTTGACTATTTGAACAAAATCCCAGACTAACAATCAACAGGAATCCTCTGGTGCAATTTACTCGGTCGAATGCCGGCCTGTTGAGGATGGCCGCTCTGCCATCGTGCAGCATCTCAATGGAGAATCCAAAGACGTCCTCCCGAAAGACCTCAGTGCGCTCGCATCTGTGCAAGAGCTTGGAGGTGGATCTATCTCAATGAGACCCGATGGAAAGATCTTACTCTCAGACGAAGACACACGTAATGTCTATCTATTGGACCCAACATCAGCTCAAGCCACGCTCGTCCAACCAGCCGAGGAAGGCATCCGCTATGCAGACTTTTCCAGTCACCCGACGAACCCGCGATGGATCATTGCAATCAAGGAGGATCATCGAGAGGCAACTCCAGAAACCCAGGCAACCCACGTCCATAATACGCTGGTGGCGATTGATATTGAGGCTGATCCAAAGGAGTCTGCCAAAGAAGTGACAATCGCACAGGGTGATGACTTCTACTCTCATCCTAAATTTGACCCTTCTGGAAAGTACGTTTCCTGGATTCAGTGGAGTCATCCCGACATGCCTTGGACAGGAACTGTGCTCCACATAGCGGAGTGGAAAGATGGTTCCTTGGAAAATGTCACGCGAATCGCGGGTGAAGCACAGAAAGAGAGTATCGCTCAACCGAAATGGGGTCTCGATGGGAATCTGTACTTTGCGAGTGACAGCACCGGTTTCTGGCAGTTGTATTCGTACAACCCGGAAGACGCCCGTGTACATGGTTTGAAGTTCAAGGGTTTGGAGAACTCAGACTTTGCAGTTGCCGAGTGGGAGCTTGGAAGGTGTGTGCCAATTCACAACGGATTCCTTACATGCAATACTAACCAAGTCCAAGCGCAACATATACATCATTGGATGAAAAGACTATAGTTGCAACGGTGATCACTCATGCTACCAGCAAGGTGGTCCTGATTGATACCGCCACTTCAACCACTCGCGATCTCGACCTTCCTTACGTCGATATTAATACAATTTGTCGCATATCACCCACCAGCTTTGCAGTCGTTGGGTCTTCCAAAACCTCGCCCCAGGAGCTGGCGCTAGTCTCGTTCAACTCATCATTCGAGACAACCAGGAAGGTTCTCACTTCTACCGCATCGTTCGAACTGGCACCTGAATTCGTTTCGATTGCTACGGATTACACTGCTCCTCAAAAGCATGGTCCTCTGACTGATGGCGAAGTGCATATGTTTTACTTCGCTCCTCGAAACCCTGACTTCCAGGCCGATGAGAACACCCTTCCTCCCCTCCTTACCTATGTACACGGAGGCCCGAATGGTGCAGTTACTCCGGCTCTGGACCTCGAAATCCAATACTGGACTACTCGTGGCTTCGCCGTCTGCGCTGTCAACTACACGGGCTCCGTCGGATTCGGCCGAGAATACCGTGAACGCCTGTCCGGCTACTGGGGTCTCGTGGATGTGGGAGACGCAGTGAGCGCGGTCGAATTCCTCGTAGAGAAGGGTTTGGTCGACAAGACTCGAGTTGGAGTGTATGGTGGAAGTGCCGGAGGCTACTTGACACTCCGTGCTCTCCACATGTACCCGGAGACATGGGCCGCAGGAATCAGCTCCTACGGCATCAGCGACGTCAAGGCTCTGCAGGCGGACTCTTACAAGTTCGAGAGTCAAGATGTGGACCGATTGCTTCTTAGCAAAACCAAGCCCGAGGATAGGGAAGCGGTACTCAAGGACCGCAGCCCGTGTTATTTTGCAGAGCAGATGACGGCACCATTGTTGCTGTTGCAAGGAACGGAGGATATGGTGGTTCCGATCGCACAAGCACGGATGATGGCTGATGCTATGCATTCGAAAGGACGGGTTGCCGAGGTCGTTGAGTTTGAGGGCGAGGGCCATGGATGGCATGGACAAAAAGCTATCTTTGAGTCTTACACTCGAGAGGAAGAGTGGTGGAAGCGTTATCTGGCCTGAACATTCCAAAAGATAACTTGATGCATTTCCGAAAGGAAACAAAGCCATATACACTTTTTGTCATTTCATTTGTGCTGTGAATCTACCTATGAATATGAATCATTACTGTTCTAAGTTCTAATGCTGTCTATTATGATACCTCCGACGCTCTTCCTGCCTCATTCCTCCATCCAGCAGCGAATCGCCATTGAACTAGGGGGCCAATTAGTGCGATGATTTGCACCGCAACACAGATCGTGAATGCTGGCCCAACCCCGATTTTGTTAATCAGTGGAATCACAAAACTTGTACCGCCAGCTGCGAACAAGCACCTGGCAAGGTTAAGGCTTGCACTCGCGGCAGCACTTCGATCATGAAACACATCCACAAGGTAGGTCATGATGACAGATTGGGTGGAAACTGCAGTCCAACCTGTGATGAATGTGGAGATAATAGGGACAGCAATATGAACACGATTCGGATATTGAATGGTCCAACCGAAAAGAAGAATTGACAGGCATTGCAGGCCAGAGAAGACAGGGACGAGTCGGAGGCGGGCTTTCTCGAGAGGGAAGTCGTCCTGGCTGGCAGATGCATCGGTTGTAGTGTCCCCGCATTCAACATCATGAGAAGATGGTTGAAGCTCGAAGCTGGCTTTGACTTTGCGATAATCAAAATCGAGGACTTTGCCTGTGATCAAAGTACCAACCATAGAGCCGACTCCGTTTGCAATGAATGTCAGGCCGATTTGGATCTCTGTCAGACCATAGCGAGTCTTGAACAAGGATGACATGGCGGTAATGCTCATCTGCCAGACTGCATAGTAAATAGCCAAGAAGACGATTATAGGGCATGCATGTTTGGTAATCAAAATTTTGAAGGGCCCGAGAACATCGATCTGCTTCCTTGCGCCAAGCTGCGGTGGTGCTGTAACTTGATTCCAATCGACTTTAGAAAGTCTCTGATAGATATTCAGGGGATACCGAACCAACAAGTTAGACGGTAACAGACTCCCATTGGCGACAAGCGACCGAAGCGTCTCCGGCAGAAGCAAAAGTAAGGAAATAAGAAAAACGCCACTATAGATGGCCAAAAACCAAAAGATGGATCTCCAACCAAGAGAACCAGCAATAGCACCACCGATCACCGGTCCCACAGCGACTGGAACAAGCAACCCAGCCTGAAAGATACCCATAAATCCTCCCCGATCAGCACGAGTCGTGATATCACCAATCACGCCAGATCCTATGGCGATAGTGCTTGCGCTGCCAGTACTTTGCAGACATCTGAGCACAATCAGAGTAGCGTAGTTTTTGGTTTCTGCTAGTCCGATGCATGCACCGAGGAAGACGATGAAGGTGCATGCGTATGCCATTCGACGGCCCTTGACGTCAGACACTGGGCCCCAAAAACTGGGGGCGGTGCCTTGGAAAATGAGATATGATGTGACTGTGAGATTGACGAGCTCCAGTGATACGTTGAGGTCATCGGCAATCGTTGGGAGTGCTGGGAAGTAGATGTTGGATGCGAAACCCGAGACTTTCATATAATTAGCGTCTAGTTCTAATCATTCTGCATACTACCGAGGACTTACATGTTGCAGCAAAGGATACAATAAACACAATCAGCCATTTTTGACGCTTGTCAAATATCGTGAAAGGTGGTTCTGGATGAGATGACACCGGCTGTGGTGAAGTATGTGTGTCGCCTTCGAAGGGTTGATTGTCCTCCTTCGTTGGCATATTAGTTCATTCAGTGTGGACTTGGATGAAAATCGGGGGATTATGGAGACTCTTATCAGAAGAAGTTGCCTTCAAGACGGGCTTAAATGGGCGTCCCTGACCTACGAGAACATGGGCAAGAACTAATAATGGTCGCTAACCATTTCGCGCTATGTACTCCGTAACTCTTGTGTCTCACTTTTTTTTCACTTGTCCGGGGCCCCCTATTTTAGTGGCCTATCAGCGTTGAGATATCCCTGTTTCCGTTCACAGCCTTGGGCCCCACTTAGCATGAGGCTCAAGCAAAGGACTGTGCACCTCTTAAGTGCAGACATTATTACTGTAATTCGTGATTCCCAGTGCCCACTGCCAATAATGATAATTAAGTGTGATGAATCTTGTACTTGTATGGCTGATTCTCAATGAAGAGTGCCCGTTCTCTTTCCTAGTTCGGCTTGTGTGTTGATGGTGTTGCCTTTGACCGACCTATAGTAGCAGTTCAAAAGTCTGAATATACTGTGGAGACTAGCGAAAGGGTCCAATTAGATGTAGGTAAACTCTCTCCTTTTCAAAGGCCTTGATGAATTTCTAATTTATCTTAGATTATCTTTCGTGATCGTTGATGCATTATCACTTGGTTCGTGTTTAACCTTCGGCAGATAAAATGCTTCAAAGATTAATCGCGCGTTGAAATTTTCGTCTACTATGCACCATCATGCTCTACTTATATTTTCCCATATCATTTCAAGAAAAAGACAGAATTTTGCGGAAAAAAAAAAGGATCGCGATGACGTGAGGCTGCATGGCAAATCTTGAGGAAGGCCTCATGGTGCTTTCATGTTCATCGGGAATGATTCACGAACATGCTCTTCTACACCACCATACTCACAGAATCACAAGAGCGATGCTCATATCTGGCGATGGAAATGGGAGCGAAGAAAATATATATTGAGTACTTGGAGTGGAAGAGGGAGATAGACATTAACAAGAGCAATTGGCGGAGCAAAACGCGAGTTGCGCTGACCCCCGCAGATATTGCGCAGTTGACAATACCGATGCGCGCAATTTCGCCCCATCAAGGAGCCACAGGCGTAATGCTGGTAATCTTCTTCAGATCTCTGCTACTGAATCCCACACTAATGACAAACTCGCCCTTAGGAATCAGCCACTCCTGCGACACCACACCCCAATAGCTGAGGTTCCTTCGCATTAGCTCAAATTTCACGGTACGCGATTTGCCAGGAGCCAGCAAAACCTTGTCGAAGCCTCGAAGCTGCTTGGGTGGGGTACCAGGGACACTGCGTGGGAATGTCACGTAGAGCTACGGCACCGTTGCACCTTCCACCTTACCCGTCTTCGTTACCAACACAGACACGTTGTAGATGGTCTCCCACCAAGCAGGATTCCCTCCAGGCTGGATAGGCCGCTTTTCGGGTGCCATGGAGAACAGACTTCGTCAGGGCTTTGGCTTTGATGTCGGAGAGACTGAAGCTCGAGTAAGACAGGCCGTAGCCGAACTCGTAAAGAACTGAATGGTTTTGTGAATCGAAGTAACGGTAGTCTACCTCAAGCTTCTCGTCGAACCATGCTTGCCAGTCATATTTTCCTGTGGTGTTAACCTCAGTCGTTGGTGGAGCATTGTAATCGCGGCCACTTTTGGCGATGGTGTATGGCAGCTTGCCCGAGGGATTGACATGGCCGTAAAGGACATCGACAATCGAATTGCCAGATTCCCGCCCAGGATAATGGACCGCAAGGATGGCAGTGACGTCGGGGTGGTTGGCGAAGGGGAGCTCGTTGATACCGGAGGAGTGAGTGATGACGATGGTGTTATTGCAGAGCTTGACCACCGAATCCACGACCTCGTTTCCATTATAGGATAGGTTTTCGCGATCTGAACCCTCAGTTGCCCATGTTTTGAGGAAGACGAGACAAGCTTCAGGGGGAGCTGGGACCCAAAGATCAGTGACATTTGAATTGGCGACAAGGGTATTGTTCAGCCAAAACTGGACCAGAGTGTTATCCTGCTTGGCACGCTGTTGGAGGGCCGCCAAGGGTGAGATCAAATACGTGACGCGACCCCTTCCTGCACCACCACCTGCATCGAGTGTCCCAAACTCAAAATAAGCTTTGTAATAGAGACCTATAGTGTCCTCACCAGCGTCGTTGCCGAAAACAGCGATTGGCTTTGGCGCCTTCAAAGGCAATGCGTTCCCCTCGTTCCGAGTACAATGGTGGCTTCGGCAGCATGTTTGCGGATCAGCTCGCCATGGTTCCCGCGAACATCACGACTAGACTCTCCTGTGATGTTGAACTTGCGAATCCATGTAGACCGTGGTGAAAAGGTGTTCAGCTCGACGGTGGAAGGGTCAACCGAGAGGAAGTCTTCGTCCTGGCCAAGCCAGTAGTAAGGTGTCATGATGCGAACGATCATATATCATCCACGCGAGATTCATCAATAGTTCCGTTGTTGACAGCAGAAGTCACGTTTCCTCCAAAAAAAGGAGCCCTCTTTACTGTACAGGCCGTCTGGACCAAGACCTCCTGGCATATTCATATCGAGACCACTCTCGATGGACGCGACGCCGGAATGAGTGCCGCACCTGTCGGACATGACATACCCCTGGAAGTCAAGCTCCTCTTTGAGGAGACCATTGAGAGCCATGGAGTTCTGACAGGCGTACGAGCCATTTAGACACTGATAGGAGCACATGACGGAAGCAACATTGGCGCGCGCAGCGTTGGCAAATGGTTTGGTGGCACCTTGTTCAATACCCGGGACCCACACCTGTACCCGCTACCCTAACCCCTATCCCTAACCCCTATCCCTAACCCCGATCGCCGAAACTCTCCAGAAAGCCAATGCGTTTCGGATTTAAGGCCCACATACGGTTTACTAAGCTTGAAGCATCTAACTAACGTAATTCCCGCCCGTCCGGATCACCCGCCCGTCCGGATCACCTACACCCATTCGAATATTTCAAAATCGATTATCTTAACCAAAATCTATCAATTTAACTAGATATAGCGATTTTTACATACATTGATCCTGTGACTAATCTCCCTGCACCCACTACACCTAGGCGGAGCCCTAGCTGCTGGCCTAGTTGGCTGACTAGGTAATTCGACCTCTGCATGCGAATCTACCCTATCGTCTTCCTCTGGCTGGTTTAGCTGCTCAGCTAGCTGTATAGCCTCTTTAATGGTTAAACCCTCTGCGTAGGGTATCCTTCTAGTTGACCGATTGCGCTTTTTGACCATCTTCTTATTCGCCATGCGTAGATTCGTGACATCCTCTGCTAGTAAAGCACCGCCGTGTAGCGCTAGAGCGCATCCCTTGATTATCTGGTCTAACATCTCTTTTGATGGGCTCGGAGGGCTATTTGACCGCCGCTTTAGTAGATCTTTTAATATAGAAGCTTGCTTAAATAGCTGAGCGGCTGTTCTAGGCGTTTGTGGTGTAAATTGGCTAGATCTGCTGTTTGGCCGGCTGCTTGGTGGTGTTGGAGTTCGTAGAGAGATATTAAGCTTGTTAAGCACTCTCTTAGTATCTAATGGTACTAGACTACTAGCTGCGAAGCTGTTTTTGATAGTAGGATTGGTTGATTGGAACGCTTCTAGGCGCGCGTTCTGGTAATCCACTAAGAAATCGTGCTTGTCGATATGGTTATATCCTCTGCGCGCAAGATCGCTAACGAAGCGACCGTACGCGCGCTTAACCACTGCAAAACACCTAACATCTAGTGGCTGTAGTAGATGCGATGAATGCGCAGGCATATAAAGTGGTATAATATCGTTTTCGGCACAGATTCGGTCGAATTGGGGCGTAAGGTGGCTACTATGGCCGTCAAGAATTAATAGCCGAAATCGACCTCGTACACGCGAATTCGTGTGTGGGATAAAGTGCTTTTCTAGCCAGCGTAGACTAATCTCATCGGTAGTCCAGCCATTCTTTGAGACCTCGATTCGCTAGTCTTTCGGTAGGTTTTCGTTAAACCATCCTGTAATAGCCACTTTGCCTTTAAAGACTATATATGGCGGTAGTGAATAGCCATCTGCGTAGATTGCTTCGATCGTAGTAACCTATTCGCGATTTCCTGGTTGTAGAAGAGATCTCCGACCGTAGTATTTAGCCCTTGTGACTACTTTCTGCGAAGATATAAGGCCCATTGCGAAGCCTGTCTTATTAAAGTTGTAGATATCCTCTGGTTGTATACCGTTCTCGTTAATCACACTTTGTACGGTCGCGAACTACTGCCGAATCGATTTCGGATCTTCGTTTAGGGCTCTTTGGTAATCGTATCTTCGCGAGAAGCGTGTACGAAGCTTAGGGCGGCGGTTAATGAAGGATGAGGGCCAATTCTTGCCGATAGTAGGTGGTGGTAGGTTACCACGCGTAGCTAGTAGGATATTAGCTATTTCTCCCACAGTTACTGGCCTAGGCGCTGCTCCACGTGAATCTATAGAGATTATCCACTCAGTAAGTGAATCCTCTTCTAATTGGGTTAATTTATGGCCTGTTGGGCGCTTATCCACGCGTGACATTCGACCTTCAGTACGCGCATGAAGAGTAGTGTAGGGTAGCTTATATAGCTTTGCTGCTGCGCGAATTGAATTGATGCGGCCCTCTTTCAAATCAGAAAGGGCTAATAAGATCTTGCCCTCTTGACTTGCAGCTTTCTGCTGGGATTCAGGGCGAATTGGTGTTATGGTAGGTGGTTGAAGTTGGTAGGTAGGTAGGAATACGCGATTTTGGAGGTGGTGATCCGGACGGGCGGGTGATCCGGACGGGCGGGAATTACGTTCGTTAGTTAGTTGTTTGTTAGTTTTGCGCCAGGCCGTCCACGTAGCTGCGTCACAATAGGAGCGTCGCAACGACGCAAGGGCATATGGAATTCTAACGAACGCAACTTATTAATCATTATTAACTGCTGATCTTTTTTATTAATCTTTCACCCAAATATAAGTTGATGGGGTTTCTTTCGGAGAAAGCTCCTGGCAAAATTATACTACCCATTTAACTTCTGCACCCTACAACAAATCTACAATCTCTCGATTATACATCAACCACGATGTCTAAAATCTTCACGGTCTTTGGCGCCACAGGCAACCAGGGCGGTTCTGTCATCAAAGCCATCCTCGCCGACCCCGTCCTCTCCAAGCAATTCAAACTCCGTGGTGTTACTCGGGATGTGTCAAAACCAACCGCTCAGGCTCTGGCCGCAAAGGGTGTCGAAATCGTCAAGGTAATAATCATATTGCAAGTTGTAACGATTGACCACTAACGGCTTCCAGGCTGACATGTCATCTCTTGCGACGGCTGCTCCGGCTGTTGAAAATGCGCATACGGTCTTCGTGGTAACCAACTTCTGGGAATCTATGTCCTCTGATGTGGAGATTGCCCAAGGGAAAGCCGTAACGGATGCAAGCAAAGCCGCAGGGGTTGAGCATATTATCTTCTCCTCTCTGATCAACGTTTCCAAAGCCTCGGATGGCAGACTGCCCCATGTTTCGCACTTTGATGGAAAGGCCGAAATCGAAGAGTATATCCGCAAGAGTGGCATTCCTGCTACGTTTGTCCAGCCGGGGTTTTTCATGAACGGCTTCTATAACTTTTTCCGCAAACAGGAAGATGGTTCATACCAATGGGCTATGCCAGATGGAGTTAAGGCCAGCGAAGCGCAAATCCCCCTTTTCGATCCTGCTGCCGACACGGGCATCTTTGTAAAAGCCGCGGTGAAACATTTTCCCGCCACAGTTTCAACACGTATCCTCGCTGCGACAGGATACTATACTCCTGAGCAGATCATTTCCGAATTTGCGCAAGTCACTGGCAAGAAGGTCTCTTATTTTGAAGTTCCCCACGCCGTATTCAAAAGTTTCCTCCCTGCCCCCGCAGCACAGGAGCTTCTGGAAAATATGTTACTGCTTCAGGACCCGGGATATTATGCTGGTGCTGACTTGATGCCTAGCTTGGAGATGCTCGGTGATGACAAGACCACTTCTTGGAAGAACTTTGTCCAACAGAGCATGGACAAGTGGGCATAGGGAATGGCGTGTTTATGCCCTAGACGTTCACTATCAGGAAACAGAATTTAAATTGCTTCAAATGTAACTGAATCTTTGAACACATGTCTTCGGCGTGGAAAAATTCGACTTCCAAGGACATTATGATAGAGAAAACAAGAACTTGACCTTGCAACATAGCACTTCAAAGTTTTCCTTGCTATTCCTGCTGAAGCATGTCACAGTACAATAGTATCACATCACAGAACAACTCTCTATAACGATTTGCATCCCATCGTATCGCTGGTGTAGCTCCATGAAACGATAATAGGTTAATCTGGAGTCTTGATTAATGGCCATGTCAATAAAAGATTTATACTCTTCCATGTCCCGTGCAGTTGGCCGCCAAAATGTCTCCCGTCGTCACTGCGAAACAAGGCATCAGATAGCTGGGGGCCTAGAGCAAGTGCGTAGCGGACACAAACTACATTTTGTGGCCATTAATGAATTACGTAGCTGTTATTGGTTACTACACACTGAAAGGAATGTCGCCGCGCGGCAAATAAACGTCGTGAAAAGGTATGAAATAGACCATATATTGTTATACTGCGCAGCAGGTTATCTAGGTTCTCTCATTCTTCATTGGGGTAGAGGCAGCAAAGTTCAAAGCAGGTTGCTATATCGCATTACCTCTAACTAAAGTAATCAAGTCGTGCCCGATTAAGAACCCTGCGGTTTGGCAGTCCCTAAGCCGAACAAAGGTCTTTCATAGTGCCAAAACTACCAACGCATAGGGTCATATTTTGGCAGCGAGACCCAGAAAGAAGAGAGAGAAGAGAGAGAAGAGAGAGAAGAGAGAGAAGAGAGAGAAGAGAGAGAAGAGAGAGAAGAGAGAGAAGAGAGAGAAGAGAGAGAAGAGAGAGAAGAGAGAGAAGAGAGAGAAGAGAGAGAAGAGAGAGAAGAGAGAGAAGAGAGAGAAGAGAGAGAAGAGAGAGAGAAGGGGGGGAGGAAAACAGTCTCTTGTTCTATCGAAAGGAAAGAAGGAAGAAACGCACAATCTGGAGGGAGGAAGCCATCTTATAGAGGTGGCTAACAACGAATGAAAGGAAGCAAAGAAGGAGAAAGCCACGCTGGTGCGGAAACTCCCGCGGGCTCAAACAGAGTGTGTTGCATAAAAGGCAGTGCCTGAAGATCTCGCTAGTCAAATCTAAGCAAGATCTTAGAAACCTCATGCCTTTCAAATCTAGCATATGCATCCGGGGCATCTTCAATGCTAACGACATCCCCCACTATGAACCCCGGCTTCGCCATGCCTGATGTGACAAGATGTAAAAGTTGCGGCGCGAGTTGTATTGGGTCTGAGAACCCGGCCGTCCAGGAATGCTCACTTGCTTGAAACTGAGCAAGAGAAATGTTTGCATGAGTGTGGACTGTTGACCCACGCGGCGCCCCAGGGCTATTGGTCTCCTCTGGCACATAAATTCCGACGGTTCCCATGCCACCACCTCGCGAGGTTATCGCGAGCATGTTCTGAATGATAACGTCAGATTGGACCGTCAAATTCCGGTTTACCTGCTCATATCCAACAGCGTCAACGCTGCGAGCCACGCCTTGTGGTTCCAAGGCAAGGATCTGCTGGATCGGGTCAGCATCCCTGAAATTTATAGGGATAGACCCTATGGATTCAGCGAGTTGAAGCCTGTCAGTCACGTAGTCAATGCTGTAGACGCGAGATGCACCGCGTAGAATGGCCGAATATGCGGCCAGTAGACCCACTGGGCCTGCTCCAAAGACTGCAACTGTATCACCAGCTTCAAAGCCAGCATAATCAAGTGCCGTCCAGCCAGTGGCGAAAATATCAGATAACATAAGATAGTCATTGATCGATGTGTCGTTTGTAGACAAACGGATGGGAATCAAGCCATCATCTGCGAAAGGAACCCGTACATACTCGGCTTCAAGCCAGGCACGCGGTTAACACTCTGACTATTGATCAAAATACTTGGTCAGACATACCTTGAGTGCCTCCCAAACCTAACCCAAATCCATACCCGGAGTAAATATGCCTGTTGAGGTCCGTATGCAAGTGGCCCTCGTGGGTTGTAAAGGGGATAACGACTGCGTCTCCAACTTTAAGGGACGTAACGCCAGGGCCAACCTCTGACACGTACCCGACCCCTTCGTGGCCTAGGATGAAAGGAGGTGGAGATCCGCCAGGATTTGTCCCTCGGTAAACGTGCAGGTCTGATCCGCAAATGCCGGCTCTATGCAGCTTAACAATTGCGTCTGTCGCATTGACAATTGTAGGCTTGGGCCAGTCAACCACTTCCACATTGTAAGCAGTTCCTCCCCACACAACGGCTCGCATAGTTCCATTCGCATTAGCTACAGCCAATGGCACGAGGATCAAGACAAAATATAACAGTTTAGAGAACATGGCGATAAATTAATAATGATGTAAATTGTTTCACTGATTGACGACGTCCATTTCTCTATATCTTGGACAATGGCAAGTCCTTAGAATATATATAGAGTGAAGGTGGTCTGTAGCTGACTGGTGATTATTCCTCAAATTACTGTTTGCAAATTGCCCAAGCTAAAGAGAAGACAGTACGACCGAACCTAGTTTCGGTCCTTGCTCGTCAAAGTCGCTGGGTGCGGATGCGAAATTCGTTATTACCGACGACGGATTGGCTAAACACCGAACGCCGAAGCTGTTGGCCCAGCATGATGTCACGATAAATTCTAAAAGAACCGTTTCGAAAGGGCAGAGCAGTGCAACATTTTGGATTGTAAGAGCATGTCAAGGGACCAGAATGCATTGAGCTCTCGTAGGGGATTCTAGAGCCATTTGTCAGCAAGTCATCATACAACAATCTACCGGCTGTTGAAGTGGGTCATTTTTCCATTAGGTCAAAAATGCTCTGTCGGATTTAGGTGGTCGGCATAAACCCTTAGGTGTGCACCAAGCGTTCGTGCACGATTGGATCAATCGATCTTGTCATAGACCGATGAAGTCGTGCGATCAAACTGATGATCCACGATCATGGAAGATAACTTTTAATAGGAGAATCAAATGTGTTAAGCTTGGTTAATTTAGCTATGGCAAATGGGCAGCATTATATCTTTCTAGAACATGTCAAAATATCATAGAAAATCCGAAACAGTCACAGGGGCATACGAGAGTGTTCCGGTTGGGAAACTCGTTGCTTTTTCTGTCTGATGTGATAGTTGATAATCAACATCATAGATCATGTGGCGGTCTATCAGATGTATAGCTTGCTGATGATATCATTTAGTTGCGGCGGATGTGTTCGTTAAGCTCTGAAATGCCAAACTCCGAAATGCTAAACTCCGAAAACAAAACGCTCGTCTATCGGACTGTCCTCATCTACACTAAGCTTTCTACACTAAGCTTGTCATCCAAAAGCTTAAAGAGGTGGAAATCTGCAAGCGCATCATGCCTGTTCCAAAAACAAGCAACTTTCCTCTTATACCGCGCATTTGCTCTGACAAGTACATTAATTGTCTCTCGGTCCCGAAGATTCTTACCTACCTTTTTTCTAAACTCCCCCACAAGAACCAGGAAAGCAAGAGAACAGTTGCCATGGCAGATACCAAGCTCCTCGATCTCGCCAAGGGCCTCACCAGCCCGGTGCGCTCCCCGATTCTACGCACGCCTGATGAGTACGGCCTGGAGTATGAGGATGTTACTTTCCCATCTTCAGATGGTACTCCGCTGGAGGCATGGTGGATTCCCTGTCCAGGCTCGCACAACTTGGTCATCGCTAACCACCCGATGCCCATGAACCGCTACGGTTTCCCTTCGCACTTGGACCCCTGGAAATTCGTTCCAGGAAATGACGTCGAGGTCAACTTCATGCGGGACTACAAAAACCTGCATCAAGCAGGCTACAATGTGCTGACGTACGACTTGCGCAACCATGGCCACAGCGGCGTTGCCAACGGTGATATATTCACCTGGGGGCTGTTCGAATCACGTGATGTGGTCGGTTCGTTGCAGTACGTCAAGTCTCGCCCTGATACCAGGGACATGGTGATCGGACTGCTCAGCCGCTGTATGGGTGCTAACGCCACCTTTGTCGCCATGGCTAAGCACCCGGAGCTGTTCAAAGGCGTTAGCTCCCTGGTTGCGTTGCAACCCATCTCGCCGCGCTTCATGGTCGAGCGCAACCTCGAGATGATGGGCGCAGCAGACCAGATCGACGTCGTCGATCGAGGAATTCAGCTGAGGACCAGCTTCACACTCGACCAGCTGTCGCCGCTAGGTTATGCCAAGCACTGCCACGTGCCTACCTTCATTCTGCAGGTGCGTGACGACGCACTGACCAAAGCTGTCGACGTGCAGGCCATCTTCGACAATATCCCTGTCGCCGACAAGGAGCTGTTCTGGATCGAAAATAGCACCCGGCGCTGGGACGGCTACAACTTCTTTCCTGAAAACCCAGAGAGAATGATTGAATGGTTTAACAGACACATGCCTAAGTCAAAGGGATGTTTCCTGCAAGCCAAGTTCTCTACTGCAGCGGCGAAGTAGAGCTTAGAGTCAGCGAGCGTCCTATCCTTGTGGTATACGGTTGAGGCTGTCGTGTCTTCATTGCCCGGTACTTTTTCCATCTAAGGGCATACTGAAGTGCAATCTCAGTATAATCTTAGTGTATCAGAATTTTGCGTCGCCATATGTGACGGAACAGAAGCAGCAGTGGATACCGGAGAACGGAGATAATATTAGTTAGTTGGTTAACTTAGTTAACTTAGTTAGACCGCATGTATTAGTCATTATTATGCCCACATAAATTGCCAGATAACTAAGTTAGGGGCTTTATAACTTCGTATAGCAATTCAGACTTGTTGATCTCCGATTGGTGCGCAGTATGATTTACTAAGCAGTATTTCCGTCTAGTTAACTATGACCAATTACCTATTCCGGCTGGATCCGATTCAACATCTGCCAAACCGTACCATCCCCGATATTCCCCCCAAACTGCCAATGCAACCCTCCTGCTCCTCCCTCTTCACCAGTATCCGCTGCCTCTATCGTATTGCTCCAACCTTGCACTGCCGTTAGATCATTATATACCAAATCAGATGTAGCATACATAGGCATGATGTCTGATAGACCATGCTGCCCCAAAGCCCACGAACTAGGCGACACCTGCGTTTCTGCAGGCATGTTTAATGCGGTACTGCCGAGAGTTTCGTTCTCAAATACATTACTTGTTCGATCAACCATCGGGTTCAAATCCGGCCTACTAGATAAACGGGTACGTATAGCTTCTGGAGCCTCCGCTGTAGAGCCAAACGCATCGGACGTTGTTGAAGGGGACATAGACTGTGAGAGCGTCTTTGTAACTTTGTCGAAGACAGCGCGGAGAACAGCTTGGGCAGATCTGGCGAGTTGGTTTCGGGCTTGCAGGACTGCAAATCGCTCTATTGCCCAGTGAATATGTTGTACTGATAGATGTTTAAGGTCAGGGTGATCGTGCGGGAAGACGAGGTATATGGACGCAATGAGGACGATTGCATCGAAAGTTCCGAAAAAGAGCATGAAACTAGTACTCGTTAATGAATAACCTCATTTCAAATCTCCATGCTAGTGTATAATACTTACTTCCTCCAAGACCTAGAAGGCAGCTCGTCGAACATCAACTTCTGCATGTCTAGAACTGCCAAACAAGCTCGTAATGCCTCTGCTCTACTCTCCTTTCGATGAAATACGTATGGTCTATGCAATGCCATGATGCTGAAGCCGTGGAACATTTGAAAGTAATGTCGTGTCTCTTGTATCCAATGCGCCACGTCCGGGTGATCATCCCACCTTGTATCGGGATTTTCTAGCCTGAATATCCCTGGCGTTGAATCGTGGAGACTCATGATCTTTTGATGCAGCTTGTCGATTTTGGAGAAATTTTTGGGATAGGGACCGTCTTGTTCGAGATCGTGCATATCTCTCAAGGGAGACGAAAGTTCATGTAACCACAGAAAACGAGTGAGAGGAGTAGGCGGGTCACTTTCTGGATTGCGAGAGGCTATGGGAGTTTTGGATCGATCTGAAGGAACTGGGGCGTCCGTTGGGAGAGATGGAAAGCCGCGGCGCCAGTCGACGGTACCGGGGCGGCCTAGAATTAAACTCATATGGATGTCCCTGGACTGTAAGTTGGCGTTTTCGAGGTACGAGAAGAGTTGGGTACATACCATGTTGCAAGTACCATGTATATCTTGCGTCTTCTCTCACTAAGCCACTGATTTTCAAGGACATCCTCCAAACTCATTCCTGTTGGCTTAGCGTCGAAATTATCACGATGCATGCCTAGTTCTTGGGCATCTTTAATAGCAATCCCGATCATGCGCCACTGCCAAAGTCTGTTAGCTGACCTATAGATTCGTCCCAAAAAAAAAGGAAACGCTTACCGATTCAGTCACATTAGCTGTGTACTTGAAAAAGGAAGCCCTCAAAAACTCTGCCTGAACAGTCGTAACACTCATGGATTTCTTTCCAAACAATCCCACAATATCTGCCCCGCTAGCACTAAAATCACACGCCAAGTCTTCAAATGTCATGTTGGCCGCATACTTTAATGTAGCAAACTCCGTTTCCTCCTCATCCGGCAGAAGCAGCAGCGCCGTAGCAATTATTTGAAACAGCACCGCAGGAAACACCCTCAAGTCTGGTGATATTCTCTGCCAGCCTTCTGTGGAATAGATACTGAATGGAAGGTCATTCCATTCAAGGAGCTGTGTGTGGAAAACGTCCGGGTCGACAATGTAATACTGCCAGTTGAACTGGCGCATGAAGATAGTGACAAGTTTATCAATGAAAATCTTGGCAGGGAGTTGGCGGATGAGATCTTTGTACTTATTGAGAATACCGAGGGACTCTGTGTGGGTTGCATATGTTGGCGACATAGCTGAGATAGAGGATTGGTCTTCGGGTGAGACCATTTCGATTTTTTTCAGACAAGAGATTGTTGAGGCGCCAGTTTGACTGTATCCCCAGGTTGCAGCGACTGTGGAGAGGGATTCTGTGACTTTGAGCGGCGTTGAGGACAATGAGATCGGGTGGGACGGCGTAGACGATGGTCTTTTGGTCGGCTTGTTGGAAGTGTTAGAAGTATTGGAATCGTGATTGTAGGAACAAAACAATTCGCAGCCTCGAGAGCGGCAATTGGCACAGGGGAGGTCACGGTCGCACTAGGCTCAGTGTGAATGTGTCAACGTCAAGAGAGTGAAGGCAGGAATGGGTTCAGATGACCCGTGCCTGCAGGTGAGGAAATGAGATTGTGACAATCTACTACCTTTTGCTTCCTCCTATGGCATTCTGTACAGGAAACGACAACTCTCCTCCGTTTCTTATGAGTAATGTCTCCAGGCTGGACAGGATTAATCCCCTCAAGCATCGAATCGTCCATGGTGCAGAATGACTAGCCTCAGACGTGTGTTAGACGAATGTCACTTCAAGCCTAACTCTCCCCGAATCCAGTACGCACATACCATCTCAAATCGTTGAAAAATGCTTTTTCAAGCCGCGATTATGTTGATTATCTCGATGCCGGCAGCTCATGAGATACTCTGGCGTCGACGTGACTTCATGTAGGGCGTTTGGGTGGGGTGAAGCCCTCTCTTCCTCGTCTTTGAAATGCAAGCACCAAAATGACTAAGCAAACTGCACTTCCAGGACGCTGGACAGGCGGTCAGCGACGTTTGCGGTGGTGAGTAAGGGATGGTACACCGCCGTTACATTAAGGTTTAACCCCAGCTCCACCTATCCAGGGGTTAAAAATTATTGGAGCCTGACTGTAGGTCTCCTGCCGCATACTCATCTTAGCGATTAATTTTGACGATACAGCCACCCTGTTGGATTCTTTCACTCTAATTCTTCTCCCTCGGTCAGGACCCGCTTGTTAAAGGAAAAAGGAGAGATCATCCCTACTTTACGAACATAAATAGATGCAACAGTATGTCTATGCAAATATTTGGGACTGCTCTATATGTGGAGTCAAATATGGTTATTCTAGTTAAAGTTAAATATCGTTGTCTGGTGCCAAGGGCCATCTCGGCTTGGCATTTCAAAGCAGAGTGTGTGCATGTTTAGTCATGTCCCTGGAAGCCAATCAATCATCAGCCTGATTGATGTCTGAATCGTTTCTAAGGAGGACTTGTATTTATAAAGTTCCGCAAGTACGGAGTACGAAGCTCTATGTAACTCAAATCGTCTGATAACTAACGTCGTTCCCGTCCACCCTGGATACCTGGCTATACTGCCCCCCTCAAACCACCATACTAAATGCAATATTTAACAACATCCCTGGACAGCGAAAACGTCTGATGCGCAAGCGTGGCAGAATCACCGTTTATAAATCCCTCAAAAAGCACTCGGTTCGCTGATTAACATCAAGCCGTCATGTCAAAGCTACTGGACTATCAGTCCTCCACATTCATGCTTCAACATACCAGCAAGAGAAAAGGGTTGCAAGTCTGCCAAGGATAGGTATTCAGGACATACCCCCGGTTTTTGTTGTGGTAATAAGCATGCAACTACACTTTACGTGACGGCTGACGCTCGGAAATTGGCGTTAAAGGCAGCCGTCATGTTTCTGATACTGTACACAGGTCATTTTGATCTGCACTCTACCCCAAAAAAGGTCTCCCTTCTGATTGGACGCAAGCAACGTTTTCGAGTGCTACAAGGAGCAATTTCTCGTCACAGTCCTTTTTGATCACCTCGGTGGACTGTCAGGACCTCTGTGACGTTCATTGAAATTTCCCTGACACTTCCTATAAAGATACAGTCAGTACAACCAAGACTGTACTGGTCTAGATGACTGTAACCGCACAAAAATAGATAATCACTCCATGTGAACAAGATAAAGAAGAAGAGTCCAGAAAAAGGCTATCAGGTCCAAAACTAGAGTTTTTGCTACGCATTTGTTTCATGACCGCCAGACCCTGGACCTACAAACCAATTTAAAAGACTGTTCTCCAAACTGCACCTTTGTTTCTCGGCCACTGGATTAAGCCTAGCAGGTCGACGAAATAGCAATCTTGTTCTTACGTGGTTAGGCGTGCATTCTTATTGGGGGACTGCATGGTTCTTCACCTAACCTTTTCGGTATCGCCATGGCTGGTTGAGGCAAGAACGGTTCCACATGCTCCCGTCATAATAACTGGTTACTGGGTTTCTTGTGCGCAGCCTTGAGATAAACGCAGAACGCGAAGGCGAAATACAATTCGATAAGTGGATTCCGACGCGCACCTCGAGTGGAAGGCGGTGATGTAAGTGCGATAGCGTTGCATTATTCTTTCGCTAAACGCTTACTATTTATCTATACGTCTTATGTTTGTACCCCCTAGATAGGATGAAGCTCATTTTGCTATATGATCGATACCACCGTGTCAAGTACGTTCGTAAGGCTTCGTACATAGGATCCTCTCCCATTGCATAGTACTCAGAACCTGTTTGTGCGTGGCTGAACCAACGTCCTGGTTCACGTAAACATTGTAAAATCATAGCCCGAATCAAGGCAAAGGAATTTTGGGCTTTTACAGAATGCTTTCTACAATAAAATAAGCCGTACGCCACAGAATCGTAAGCGTCGAGAAAGCCGAAGCGTTTGAGCTCTCGCAAGCACCGCCAACGATCACACCGTGAGCTCAGGGCCAGTCATCAACAAGGAGAAATACTTGATATATAGTATAGCATAGAAGCGCAGAACAGTGTATTCACCCCTCCACCAGATTATAGAGGATTTCGAAAACAGATTACCCCCCTGACATACTGGCTTTCCTTCCCGAAAGACCTACTAGCGGGCTAGGCTCAGATTGCCCTAAGATTGTATTAACCCATAGCCCATCGTACTAATAAATACCTGGTGAAGGAAACGATAACTAGACATCGAAAGATTAGCGTTATCCTAAGTAGGGCAACGAAGCATTTATGTCTAGGGAGGAATCTGCTTTTCGAAATCCACCGTAATCAACGATGAGCTTGACGCATAGTGGGTTAGACGTTGGTTGATTGGCGAAGCTGTAACACAAGGTCCGGAAAGATAGACAGATAACCTCCATCAGGCCATCCTAGACAGAGATTGCGTACTGAGTAATGATTTTGGCTCGCTGCGAGGCTTAGACAAGAGTATTTCGCTAGTGGGTAGCCCACCTTTAGTATTCTCTGGGTTTCCGTCAAGATTGGTGGGCAGATAACTACGAGGAGGAACAAGGCAATCATCGCGATTTGAACACGGATTACCATATTCACAACTCTCTCTCTCAACCGCGAGCAGCCAGAGCTGGAAGGTAATAGACCTTTCGCAAAGTTGATCGCACCACTTGGCTCCTGCGAAGTAGAATCTCCTAATGTTGGTATCAACTCGCGGTTTACACTTGATAAAAGGGATATCGTTCTCCGAAAGACCACGTGGGCTGCTACCACTGGTAATAACTTGGAGCAAAACTTGAGGGCGCAACATATTGATACTGTTGCCATTGTATGTGAAATGAGATCTTGTTTTGTGGTTTGAATTGACATTTGAGTTTATTTAGTCCGGATTGACTCTCTCAGGAGCCGTAAAGGCGACTTTGTATCGACTTTTTGATCTCGATTACAACATCTTCGTGATTACAGATAATGTGTTAGACCTGCCTCTCGACCAAAATGAGGCTTTTTTCGATGGTCATGCTTGAAACTCTTCTCCCGAGAATGAATGTTGGGGTCAGTTCGCTTGCCGAAGCACTCGAAGCAATTGATAAGTTTTGAATTGAATGGAGTGAGCACTCGGCTTGACCCATCAATGCACTAGAGCATGGGGATAATGACATGACTATTTAACTATGCATTTTTCTATAATCAACCGCGTGTACAACTTGTCACTGCGAAGAGCATCGTTCCAAATTCGTCCATATTTTCAAGCCATTGGTTCACTCTCTCGTGTCTTTCAGCAATGTCAGCATCGCTGAGACCCGGAGGTAAGGGCCAAAGCTCATCAATAGTGAGATATTGCTTCGTCCATTCTGTTAGAGAAACATTGTATTCTTTCTCCCACTGGCTTCGGCCCTGTGCCTGCCACAAGAGTTTGTTTGCTGGAGCGGAAAGTCCTCGTAACTCCGTGCCAAGAAAGGTGGGAAGATTCTCCTGTGAGGAGAGTATGTTGTCGAAAAGGTACATTACATAGAGTGTGCGTCTCTTTGATTCAGTGACAATCCATTCCTCCCAGGTGGGACGTGCATGGTGTCGGTCGGATGCGCAGACAAGGCCTCGACGAGAAGTAGAACACGCTAGTTCTTGTAGATTCATCATCGTTTCGCGGAAAAAAGCACTGGAGCCTTGTCTGAGTGGGAAAAATAACACCAGTGCATATATGAGATATGCCCGATAGGCGGCCAGAAGAGCCATATCATCGTATTTTTTTCGCGTCGCTGCTATACTCTCCATTTCTCGCTGAAGAACGAGAGCTGCAGCATTTTCGGTGCCAGGCAAGGGATGCTCGCTTATCAGTATTAGACTCAAGCAAGTATTCAATGGCAAACTGGATTGTTAGTCGCTCATTTGTGCGGGATGAATGAATGGGGGTATACCACGCCCACGGGATGCACTGGCAGCATACGAGTTCAATATCCGCCAAATGTAATTGGTGACGGCAGCGGGGTAGGACTTGATGGTTTGTTCGGGGCTAGGAATGTCGGAATTCAGCCAGCGATTGCTAATATCCTCAACATTGATGGGACAAAGCAAGTTAAGGGGCCCAAAGTTGAGACAGGTTTCACCCAGAACATCTGCGCTGACTGCCGGAAGCACTTCCTGGTGAGGACCGGGAAATGAGATGCTTGTCCCATGGCTTGGGCTACGGATGCTATCAACATCAACTTGGCCACTAGGGGATTCGGAGCTCGCAGACGCTTTGGGATAGACACATGAGAGGCCTCGTTTGGCACATCTCGCACAGAGATTCTGGCGATCACACTTTGCCTTCGAAAGCGAACATTGATCGCATGATTTCTGCCGAGATGCAGAATATCTTGAGGTGTTCATGGCGTCATGATGTCGGCAATCATGGCAATATGCCCCCGCTGATCATTGAAGGTCGTAACGTCAAATGCCCGAAGAAGCAGATTCACGATGACGGACGTCTCACGTGATCTGATCTATAGATCATAACAACCTGAAGGATCATGGGCGACAGACGACGTAGATTCAAGCATTGCTTACGGTGATCATATATGATTAAAGGTGTCATATGAAAAATAATCTTTTGGTAATTGATGGTCTGTAACAAAGTTCTCATCAATATGTATGCAAGAGAGTAGAATACAAGTAAAATCTCCCAACTCCTACTCCTACTCCCAAAACCACGTCGTGCCACGCGCTGAAGAACAATTCATCAAGCCTGGGAGCTTGAAAACTTCTATACATCGGTTTCCACAATAGCATCAGTGGAAGTGAACGGAACCTCAAAAACGACAGCGCCATTGCGGCCATCAGGAGCGTTGCCCTGATCATAGTTATTGGCGTAGCACTTCCATCTCGCCAAACGGTGCTCCTTGCCGACTGCAGCTACGATGCACAGGCCCCGAGCTTCAGGCGCTGAATCTTTCTGAGATTTAGATGAGGATTTTGTGGATGAAGAGGTGTGAGCATTCTCGGGACGACGCTCGAACACTGCAATGCCGTTAATCACACCCTTGATCAACGGCTGAGGCTCTTGCGTCTCGTTCTCGAGCTTCTTCTCAGCTTCCATGTCATCGGGATCGAGAGTCGTGTCGAGAGCAAGAGCATTTTTGAGCTGTTTCGATGGTGTGTCGGGAACAGCTCGGCCTAGAGAGCCTGCACCAACTGGACCCAAGGGAATGATTGTCTTCTTGTCGTCCGAGATACGCCACGCCCGAATCCAGCCATCCCAACTGCCACTAAGGACAACATCAGTGCCGGGAAGAGTTGCGAGGGCGGTGATCCAGCGAGGCATACGCCGCATGTGACGGGCATTGCGAGCAGAAGTCTCTGGATCGACTTCAGGGGAGAGTTCATCCAATGGAGGCATAGGATCCAGACCGTGAGCCAAAGGGATCGTGTGAAGTGGCTTCTTTTTGTGCATTGACCACAGCGAGATGGAACCAGAGTCAGAACCTGTGACAAAGTGATTGGGAGGGAGGGGAGCAATGCAATCAATGTTGCTCTCAATGTAAGGTGCCTTCTTGGATGCACCACCACGGAATACAAGCTGCGACTCCTCTACAACTTTCCACAACCTGGCTGTGCGGTCCCGGGCTCCGACTGAAACACACTGATCAATCGTCATGGCTGCGACTGAGGTGACGTGGTCCTGGTGACCGAAAAGAGTTTCAACATAGGCGTGGCCAGCGCCACTGATAGACCACGTCTTCAAGGTACGATCATACGAGCCCGAGAAAAGTTGTTCTCCAGAGCTCATAGTGGAAATGTGGCGTGCGAAAGCTAGACTGCTGACAGAGTCGCGGTGCTGTGAGAAGGTCTTCATGGGGGTCAAGGTCTCGGCATCCCAAATGACCAAACGGTTGTCGGCACCACCAGTAGCGACGAATTTGCCTGAGGGTGAGACAGCGACTGACAAAATACTGCCAGTATGACCGGACTCCTCACCTGTCTCGGCAATCTTGCGCACACCCCGAGCATATCTAACCCGCTTGGGCTTTCTACGCTGCGGACGAGGTGGCCGTGTCGAGGATCCATTTGCTTCCGTAGTCGTGGGTGCGCTAGGTGTGGCCAACTCCCACTTGATCAAAGTCTTATCCTTCGAAACGGTGTAGGCGTAAGGCGGATGAACGGCGATTGAAGTAGTTGACTGGGTATCGGAGCGGAAAAATGAATGAGACGGTTCAGAGAAGGATAGATGGGAAGCAATTTGCCGGAAAGTGCGTCCTTTGAACTCGTCCTAGATAACGATTACAATTAGCGATTGGAGCCTTGCCAGATCCAGGTCAATATCCACGTACCACGTCTTCCTTCAATCTCTCGGCAATCAAATCTCGGTCGATTTCGGCAGCGTCGAAACCAACTGTATCTTCGACGTCTTCTCGAATGTTGTCCAGGTATCGCTCAGCGAGTTTTAATCTCCGGTCTGCGGCCGTTTCGCCGTCATCAGAGTCTGATTCAGACTCTTCGCCAGATCCCACGGACCCCAATGCGCCTTCATCGTCATCCAAGTCACTTCCAGAGATAGAATCATCTCGTTCACGGGCTCGGCGACCCCCAGCGGCGTCATTTTTGGCATCAACGCCTCTCTTTTTAGTTGCTGGAGCGGCGGCGCGATCGTCTCTCTTGCGCTTGCGCTGGGAAGCGGGAACGGTGAAGAAGGAAGACATGGTGACCTTCAGAAGAAGCTCTCCAATGTAAATTCCTGTTTAATTGTGTATCCGGAATACACCTCGCAAAAACCGTTGTTGTCGTCGCGGTCTCAGGACATGCGGCGGCGACAACTTTTTTTTTCGGAGAAAAAGGCGCTAAGCGGCGGCTGAGTCAGCAGGGTAGCTGAGAGCTCTCCGTCCCCAGTCCAGGCGTCAAGCTCGCCGCGCGGTCATCAACCATCAACCAACCTTCCCATTTCCCTACCTTGCCTTCATTCACCTCTCCTCTTCCTTTTTCTTGTCGATTTCAAAGTTTGGCTTATAGCAACGATGTAAGCCTACTATAAGTGTCATTCATTCAGTCGAGGTGCCTTCGCTAACAGGCCGTACAGGGAGGTTCTCTTGGGCATCACTGGTAAGGACTTCGTCATTATGGCCGCATCCAAGGCCATAATGCGAGGACCTACGATCATCAAGGCCGAGGACGACAAGACGCGGCAGCTCAACAAGAACACATTGATGGCGTTCAGCGGAGAAGCGGGTGACACCGGTGAGTAGCTTATGTCTAGCAACCACTCCAGCAATCGACTCCGGAATATGGCAGTGGCTCTGACGACCGATCGCCTTTAGTGCAATTTGCCGAGTTCGTCCAAGCCAACGTTCAACTGTACTCGATGCGTAACGATACCGAGCTCAATCCCGCCGCCGTTGCCAACTTTGTTCGAGGAGAGCTGGCCCGCAGCTTGCGGTCACGAAGCCCCTACACAGTCAACCTGCTTCTTGGAGGCATTGATCCGACTACACAGACACCCCATCTCTACTGGATTGACTACCTGGCCTCGCTGGCTTCCGTACCATATGCTGCCCACGGATATGCCCAGTATGTTGCGTCCCTCGCGTGACCTCCAATCATCCTAGCTTGGGTTCCCCATGCTAATGTATACAGATACTACTGCCTTTCCCTTTTGGACAAGCACCACAACCCAAACATTGACCTCGAGCAAGGCATGAAGCTCCTGGGCATGTGCACAGATGAGCTCAAGCGGCGGTTGCCGATCGATTACAAGGGTGTATGTACATCAGTGGCCTGCTTCACATAGTGACTAGCTAACCCTCTACCCCAATAGGTTCTTGTAAAGATCATTACGAAAGATGGTGTGAAGGAAGTTGACTTCGATAACGACAAGATCGTTCGGAGTGCTTGATGAACGACATGCTCAGGCGTTTGTTGTATCATATCCTATTACGTTTTACCCTTGATGACAGGATAATTGAAATTTGTTGGCGTAATCAAAGCCGTAGACGTGAGGCTCTGTGCTTGGATATTCGTTCTTTGTTCGTAGAATTTCCTAATGATAAACTCTTGAAACCTCAGCACGAGACCATGAGATGATAGCAAAGTAATGGTGGTGCTGGCACATGGATTGTTGGCGGCTCTCGGGGTCCACTTCAGCCTGTTTGACGTGTTTGCATCCCTCCAAGCTTGTCGCGCGGAACTGAAGAGCAACTGCAGCGCCTCATTTTCCCAAAGACTTCACACTCCGCCACAATGTCAAAAAGACCAGCCGAGCTGCCTCTGGAAGAGGACTATCCTGGGTCGCCTGCCTCGAAAAAGGCACGGGTCGAGGATGAAAACGAAGCCGATTCCCGCAATGGCAGCGCGCCTGCGCAACAACTTAACGACCAGGAGCTGGGCGCAGACAGGCGCAACGGTGCAGATATGTCGACAGCTGCAGAGCTAGAAGACCAGGAGGTGCAGGATGGGATGCAAGATGTTTCAGAGTCTTCCGATATCGACGAAGAGGTCTCCGCCCTCAGTGCGCCCAAACGACAGACTCAGCCTATGGAAGGCTACGACGACCTCTATCTTGACACTGTCAACCGCGGCGTGTTGGATTTCGATTTCGAGAAGCTCTGTTCGGTCAGCCTCTCGAACATCAACGTGTATGCTTGCCTCATCTGTGGCAAATATTTCCAAGGTCGCGGACCCAAGTCGCACGCATACTTCCATTCCCTCGAAGATAATCACCATGTCTATATCAATATGGGAACGAAAAAGGTCTATGTCTTGCCAGAGGGATACGAGGTCCAGAGTAAGAGCTTGGAGGATATTAAATATGTGGTCGATCCTGTTTTCACAAAATCGGAGGTCGCAAAGTTGGACAAGGAAGTCCATGACGCCTGGGACCTCTCGGGGACAAGGTACAGACCAGGTAAGACAAACCCTCTGTCACCGATGAGACATGTTCGTATACTTATTCGTGCAGGATTTGTCGGTATGAATAATATCAAGGCCAATGACTACCTGAACGTTGTCGTCCAGCTTTTGGCGCATGTTCATCCCATCCGAAACTTTTTCCTTCTTCACGAATTTCCGAAACCAGGTACTCCTGAACTCGCTCTTCGCTTTAGCACTCTTGTGCGCAAGCTCTGGAATCCCAAGGCATTCAGGTCCCATGTTTCACCGCACGAATTGCTACAAGAGATTGCAATGCGGTCATCGAAACGCTTTACCCTTAGCCAACAGTCCGACCCTGTGGAATTCCTATCTTGGTTCCTGAACAACCTTCATCTCTCTTTGGGCGGATCCAAAAAGCCATCTTCCACCCCCACGAGTGTCGTTCAAGCTGCCTTCCAGGGTCAGCTTCGCATCGAAAGTCAGGCTATCACCGCGCACTCCGATACCCAAAACGCCCGCCTGGTGTTCACAGAATCTGGTGACATCAAAAGCCAGGTCACACCCTTCCAAATCCTCACTCTCGACCTCCCTCCAACTCCACTCTTCCAATCGGCAAACCGGGAGTCCATCATTCCACAGGTGCCTCTGACCACTCTACTGAACAAGTATAATGGCCGTGAGGCTTCCGAAAAGATGGCGCATCGTGTCCGACACCGCCTCCTCCATCCTCTTCCACCTTACCTCTTCTTCCACATCAAGCGTTTCAGCAAGAACCGCTTCGTTAGCGAGCGCAACCCTACCATTGTTACTTTCCCCTCCCCACGCTCTCTCGACATGTCACCATATGTCGAGCCCAACCCATCCATCTGCCCACCTAGTGAGCCTATTCTCTACGATCTCGTTGCCAATATCATTCTCGACCCGTCTGTCGCCGCACCTGGTGCCACCGAAGATGCAGCTGATAAGGGTGTGAACGCTGCCGCTGGCGCTGGTGGCTCCTCCTCGGGAGCTGGCGCCGCCACGGAGAAGGTGTCTTGGCTTGTCCAGTTGCACGATAAAGCCGTATCTGCAGAGAACGCACGTCATACCGGTGGTGCGGAGCAGCAACAACGTAACTCGGAGTGGCTCGAGGTCCAGGATCTTTTCGTCAAGCGTGCTGAGACTGAGACTCTGTTTACACGGGAGGGCTACTTGATGGTCTGGGAACGGAGAAAAGCTCCTGCACAGAAGGCGAAAAAGTAATATATTGAATTGGTCATACTTGAAGGAGTTACGTTGGATGAATGAGTCAAATAGGGAGGTTTAGGTGGCGTTTTCTTTTATTTCCATCGACAAGGTGGAGAAACTTGATATTCCATTAAAGTCGTTTGCGAAACTGGTGTATCACTAGAAATCTGATGAATTAACGCCAAATGGCATGTTTCCTTCCGAAATTTATCCCATCCAGTATCGCTGCAAAGGTTCATTGCCCACGCCCAATCCTGAATTGCCAAAAAAGCCAGCCAAACTCAGTCATGGTTATCACAAATTTCCCCAACCACAAAATTTGCGTCCTATTCTCATCGTCGAGCCGACCAAGAACCCCCAAACACCAGCTCTCAAAGCCGCTTGCATGCCTCGCATGAGAATAATTTTGCCGCTGTATGCCAGCACTTCGGGCCATGTGCTGCCGCCAAACCATAAACCAACAGGGTAGAGATCCGATGCTCCGGTTGTTGCGGAGGGATACGAGGCTAGATAAGAGTGCGCCAATGAACGGAGGCAGAGAGATTCGATTGGGGACAGGATGATGGTGCTGATTAAAGCAGCAAGGTGAGACGCGAGTGAGTCCACAGGGTGGGAAGATAGAAGGGTGACTCGATGGGCGCCAGAGATATTACTCGTGAAAGCTTGCCCTGGAATGCGAGAGCCAATTGGTGGAAGTTGGTCACTAGGGTTTGGTCGAGTTTCCGCATTTCTTGTTGTTCCAACAACCGCTGATGGTTGCCCATCTGTTTCGCCCTCGGTTGGTTCTTCGACACCATCAGGGAGTATGTTGGGGATATTTGAAGCTGGGGCCTCCTGGGAAAGGCCAGAAGAAGGCAAATTGGAGCCAGTGCTACGTTGGTTCGGTCGCTGGGAGGTAGGCTCGACAGCAGGAATCTCCTGAGAGGCTGTGCTGCCTCCCACTGCGTTTGTGTTGGATAGATCGTGCTCTGATGGTGAGGGTGACTCTGACGTGCCCTGCTGGGCTTGACTCAAGATCAGCGCTTGAAGGAAGTCAGCAATTGATCGTCGGTCAGCTGCAGTTGAAGGAGGGCGCAGCCCAGTGGTCCCACGGCCTATTCTTGGAAGGGGCGAATTGCGGTTCGATGTCTGGTTTTGAGCATTACGATTCCGGTTGCCTAGAAGTTCTAGCTGCATTGTGATAATGTCGGAGCTTTGATGAATCAACGAGGCCCTAACCCGTGGCGAGGTGGGCGGTGATGTCTCAGGAGACGATGGACGAGAAAACAATGTGTTCGCACGAGAGCTGTGTCGGTCTCGTCCCGCGCTACTCGGACTATCACCCAGTTGTGCATTGCTTGGTGAGCTTCGCGATACAGAGCTTGGGGATGGTACGCTTGTCCGGCCAAGCGTTGCCATTTCAGAGAAGTAATCGCTACTCATCTCCCCGGGAGATTGTGAGATCCGATTCTCGTTTGTGAGAACTTGATTCATGCCCAGATCTAACTCCGCCTCGGTCACCTGATCGTCCTCTGCGATAGTTGGCAGATCAAGGCGCGTCATATCAACCGTAGTCGTGCGAGCAAGAGCACCAGAGAGTCTGTTGAGAGCAGCGTCGGGTGTGTCTCCAGCAATGTTATTCCGAAGCTGAACTTCTTCAAGCTCATGCTGCAAAGACTCGATTGAGTTTCGCAAGTTCTGTATTCTCTCCTGGTTCAAAATATCCGGTGCTTGCTGCTCCGAGACAGGTTTTGAAAGAAGACCAAAGAAGGAGAATAGCCACCCCTGGAACACAGATAGTTCGCACTTGATATCCTCAAGCAGAGGAAGCCTCGCACGGCGGGTCTCTTCCTCTGAACGACGGCCTAAAGTAGGAACAACCCAATCGATGAGGTTCTCATCATAGGCAACGCGAATTGAAAGCTCGTCAGCTAACATTGGCTTGGGTAGTTGGCGACGGATCAGTCGATAAATTCGTTCCTCGAGATTGGGGCGTAGATAGAAAGCGTGTAGGAATGTCAATATCCCGGGGGAAGCCAAGAGTCGTAAAGCAAATCCGCCAATAGATAGGAATGAACAATCCGTAGGTAGCGGCGGCAGTTGAAACAAAGACCTCTCACCAAATGGAATCAAAAGCCGGGCGCTGGGTATCGAGTTTGGAGGTATTAGGGCTAGAGACTGAAGCAGAGAATACATGTAGGCCTCGACAGAAAGAAGGAGTACTGAGCTCCTCACTCTGCAGTGGTAGTCAGCGTCTTAACATCCAGGTCAGTATGATTAAATGTACTTACGCCGAGAATGTGAGTATGAATAGTGATCGAACTCCAAGTGAGAGCCTATCATTGCCCGTGAAGTCTAGAACATAATCCCGAGCCATTGCAAAAACACGCTTCAGCGGATTGTCTCTGGCAATGGCTAACCCGCTAGATACTGCCCAAGCAGGGATACCAGCAAAGTAAAAGCCGAGAACCCCTGTGGCCCCACGTTCTGATTGAATCACATCAAGCAGAGCAGCGTGTGTGTAATGCCTGTATGTCTAGATGGACATGTTCGTGTTAGCCCTGACAGATCAAAGTGGAAATGTTTCCATCCTACCTGAACTCTTCCGGTTAAAGATGAGGACCACCAAGTGCCGAAGAACACAAATAGCTGATCAAGCGTCGTGATCACCAGTCCAAAATCGTTCTCAGCGGCGATCTGGTTGATCTTCTGCTGCTCATCAGAAGGGCTAGCATTGCGGTCCTCGCCACTGACGACAATTCCCATGGTAGAAAGAATGTCATTTTTGGCTCTTCGAAGTTCTCGTCCAAGAGCCTTAGATTCTGGGTTGATTGGGTGACCCCGAGCGTCATACTGCTGTACATAGCCATCCGCCCAGACACTGGACACCCTTCGCGCTGTACTGGAAGGATCCGTCGAAGTAGTCTCTGGAAGTTCATATGGTGACCGCCCCTGGGCAAAAAGTCAATATAAAATTCGTCAAATAAATGCATTATTGGACGGTGAACAGCATAGGCTACGCATATAATATGTGATCGAATCAATCCATCTTCCTGAGATGAGCCTGTCCGGAAGACAGCTCCAAGAAAAGTAGATCGACCAATATTCCAAGTCGGTCAGAATCGACCGAAAGGTAACCACAGATAAGGATAAGAAACGATGGATGACAACAGAGGGGAGCGCTTACCAAAGCGAGGCGGTTCAAGTAAGCCTGCCGGCCCATCGCGTGAAAGACACACCATAAACGGATGGTTGTCAATATCCTCACGATGCCCAAGCTGTCAGTTCTCCTCTGCCACGCCGATCTATTGCGGATGATGCGAAGGAGAGCAAAGAAGTGATGATGAGGCGGCGAGGAAGGACGATCCACGTGCGTTTGACTGCGTTTGGAGCGGCAACTGCGCTTCGTGCACGGGCCCTATCTTATCGCACTGCAAACAGTGCAAACTCAAAAAAAAAGTTGGCCGAGCTTTTCGCGACCCCGACTTTCTCAGTGGTATGGCGTGAAGTGCTGACAGGCTGTCGTACAAATAATGTCCAAGGCCATTGTCAAAACCACCTTTGAGGCGTCGCGCACGCTGCGCCCTATTTATACCGGCGGCAGCACGTCGCTGGACGCCAGCGGTCGTATCTTGCTAACTTGCGTGGGCGAAGATGCTTTGATCGTGGATTTGGAGACTGGCGACCAGCTCGCCAGTTTGGAAGGCGTAGGTTTTTCTATCTAGTCAATCACACTTGAGGAGATTTACTAATTGCTTCTCATAGGATGGTGAAATCATTACGAGCTTGGCCAGTATGTTGCCTCGAAAAAGTCTCTAGCAGGATCAGCTACTCACAGTTCTTCTAGTTTCGCCCTCTGTGTCGCACGCCATCGTCTGCTCCCGGTCAATGTCTATGCGCATATACTCGCTTTCGCCTTTCGATGAGACGTCCAAGACCATCGAGGCTAACCTCGTCCGGACTCTCAAGCCACACACAGCCCCGGTCATCTCCACCGCAGTCGATCCAACCAGTACTCTCTTGGCTACTGGTGCTGCGGACGGTAGCATCAAGGTCTGGGACATCCGTGGTGGTTATGTCACGCACAACTTCAATGATCGTGGAATTATCTCAGCTCTCTGCTTTTTCGAGGTCTCCACCTCGGAAGATGCTAAAACTGTCACCAAAAAGAAGTCAAAGAAGCAGGCATCTGGGGATGATGACGAGGATATGGAGGGCGCTACTAATGCTACGGAGTCTACGGCAGGATTCCGACTGGCGAGTGGTTCCGAGGAGGGTAAGGTGCGCGTGTGGGATTTGCACAAGAGAAAGTCCATTGCAGCACTCGAGTCGCATGTCTCTCTAGTGCGCAGCCTCTCCTTCTCTCCGACAGAGAACGCCCTCCTTTCCGCGTCCCGTGACAAGACCGTCATTATATGGGATGCACGCACATGGAAGACCCGCCGAATCATTCCCGTGCTCGAGAGCGTGGAAGCTGCCTCTTTCATCGCCGACAGTGGGCTGTGCGTCATCGGTGGAGAGAACGGCAAACTGCGAGTGTGGGACTGCAATCGAGGAAGCGAGGTCACCGCCGAGCAGGAGGCTGGAGAGGAGTTTGAGACCATCGTTGCGATCCAGTACTCCCCCGGCCTGCCTTTCATTATGACCGTTCATGCGGATCAGACCATCCGTATCCACTCCGTCGAATTGCTGTCCGATTACAAGCCAGGGTTGACCATTGAGCCATTGGAGATCACTCGAAGAATCTCTGGAAATGATGATGAGTATATTGATCTGGCTTTCGCCGGTCCTGATCGCTCCATGCTTGCCCTCGCCACAAACACAGAGAGCATTCGCTTGGTGTCCGTGGCTCCCTCAGAGGACCGTCCATCTGCTCAGGGCGAAGAGTTCTTCGGCGCTGACATTCAGCATCTGGAAGGCCACGAAGATATTATCATCTGTCTTGATGTAGACTGGTCCGGTCACTGGTTGGCAACCGGAGCGAAGGATAATACCGCCCGCCTCTGGCGCCTCGACCCTAAAACTTCCTCCTTCCAGGCTTTCGCCGTCTTCACTGGTCACGCCGAGTCGCTAGGCGCGATCGCTCTGCCACGGGCGCCGCCCCCTGCCGGAACTCCTGCCTATAACGACCCAGTCAACCACCCACCAGCATTCCTTATGACTGGCTCCCAGGACCGAACCATCAAGCGCTGGGAAACTGGAAAGTTGGGTCAGCTCAAGAGTGATAAGCCTCACTCTCCTAAGGCTGTCTACACTCGTAAGGCGCACGAGAAGGACATCAACGCCTTGGACATTGACTCCGCATCCGCTCTCTTTGCGTCCGCTTCACAGGATCGTACTGTCAAGATCTGGGACGTGGAAGAGGGAGCCGCGATTGGTATTCTGCGTGGGCACAAGCGAGGTGTCTGGTCGGTGCGGTTCGCTCCAAAGAACACCCCCATTGTCAACACAGAAGAAGGAACTAGCACAAGCCGAGGTCTCATTGCTACGGCATCTGGCGATAAGACAGTCAAGCTCTGGAGCTTGTCTGATTATACCTGTCTTCTGACATTTGAAGGCCACACAAACAGTGTGCTCAAGGTGATCTGGCTTCCCCCTCCCCAAATCTCCAAGACCGATGAGGACGAGGACGAAGAATCATCTAGCAAAAATGCCATTCATACGAGGCCTCTTCTGGCTTCGGCTGCCGCTGATGGTCTGGTCAAGATCTGGAACCCCTACAGTGGCGAGGCCGAGACAACCCTGGATAACCACACAGATCGTGTATGGGCCCTGGCTAGCCCAACCCCCTCTGGTTCAAGAAACGATGTCAAGCGAAGCTCCTCAAAGGTCAACAGTACACCCTTTGCCCTTGTCAGTGGATCTGCCGACTCGACGGTTACCTTCTGGACCGATACAACCTCCGCCACATACTCTGCTGCCGTGAACGCCGAATCTGAGCGTATTGAGCAAGATCAACAACTTCAAAACCACATTCGCGCCGGCAACTACCGTGAAGCCATCACCCTTGCTCTCCAACTCAACCACCCTGGTCGTCTGTTGTCCCTTTTCACCGCTGCCATTGACGCTGCTGAGGACCCGACCCGATCCGCAGATGAACGCGCGATCGCAGCCAACAGCTTGACCGGTAACCCTGCGATTGACGAGGTCCTACAAACTCTCGGCACCTCCAACCTGCGCACCCTGCTGCTGCGCGTCCGTGACTGGAACACAAATGCTCGTACAGCTCGTGTCTCTCAACGCATCCTCTACGCTCTGTTCCGTTCATACCCTGCCTCGACTTTCGTCGAGCTTGCCACATCATCCGTGCGAGGCAAGGATGGCCGCGCCGGAGGCGGCTTGAAGGATATCATGCAGGCCTTGGCCGCGTATACCGAGAGGCACTACAAGCGTATTGAGGAGCTGGCTGATGACAGCTACCTGGTCGAGTGGGTGCTTAATGAGATGGACGGCGGTGTCGGTCTTGGTGGTCTGATGAACCTGGATCTCAAGTCTGATGATGCTGATGCAGACTTGGAGGAGCATGAAAAGGATGTGATTATGTTGGAGGCATAAAAATCTTGTGTATACCTATTCATTGGCGCATTGCTTCTGGGAGTACCTGGTTGGGAGTGGTTTTACCAAAATTTAGACTTTTGCAGTTCAAATCATCTTTCTCTGAACTCAATGACCACGTACAGGTAAAAGAATTATTAGGACGGAGTCTTCCATGTTCAATCTAATGAAAGAACAAAGCCTTGAACTCAAATGTAATTTGTCTTAGATTGAAAAGGTCAGACGTAAAGGCCACAGCCTCGCTCGAACAACCATATAAAGACCTTGATCTACCTCTCGTCCCATTCTCTCTGTCCTAATTAGACACCTGCAATCTCGGCCCTATCTACTTCCACATCTTAAGCATCCTGCCTAAATCTCCAGCTTGTTCACCATGGAACCTGCCACATCTGAATCCGAGGAAACTCCCGGTCTCAAAATACCCAAGAGTTCTAAACTCGTCGTCAACTTCCATCTCTCCCATGTCAACGATACTGTGGGTCAATCTGAGCTACTGCTGGCTATGCAAGATTCATTAGACATCGAATATTCTGTCACCACATACCCCGAGGATGAGACCCGTCCTAAATGCGTTTCAATACAGATTCCGACCAAATTAAACACCCCCAGGGGCGACTATAAAGTTCTGGCAGCCCAGGAGGCGCATGATATTCTTGAGAAATTGATTGCTGATTATTTCCAGATGCGTGGTAAAAGTAGTCGACGAAGAGGGGAGATATTAGATAAGTTTCGTCGGTTTCTTTGAACCCCAGAGGAGATTCATGATTAATCACTGGTGACATTCACGCTTGTTGTTTGTGGTCTATGAGAATGTCAGTTTCTTGGTGCCTCCTTTTGTCTGTTCACCTTTGTCCTTTTCGTAATAGTTCAAGGATCATTGCTTTGGTTATTTTTTACTTCGTGACGGATAAGGTGGATGATTTTGCCAATTGATCGAACATATCGAAGTTGGTTTCAAAGGCTCATACAATACTTGCTAGTAGCTCTTTCTTTACGATATCAAGATGGAATTGTTTCTTGAAGTCATATATTCTACAAGCCCCTTGGCAGGGACTAATAATGTTGTCTTTTAAGTCAGGGCATCTCTATGTTAAGAATTGCTTAAAAAACAATTCTTTTTCAGTAGAATCACGTTTATAGAACCATATCATCGTCCTATCACGTACATAGGACACTATATGTGCAGAGACGGCCGGTTCTGGTACTAATGCCCGCCGAAACTGACCCCCTCAGCACGGCCCCCACCGTACAAACACACACACAATCTATCTCTCTCTCTCTCCCTCTCTCTCTCCATACAGCTCCGACCACTCGCCATTATCTCCCTGATCGTCCAGCGGACCGTGTGGGCCAGGGGTCCCTCTGCAGATTACAGTGGTCGTGGTTGCCTTCCATCTACTTCTAACCCACCCTCTGCTCGGCCCTCAGCCCACCCGCTCCACCGAGTCTTATTATATCGATCAGCACGGCTCGGGTACGATTCTCAAGATGTCGGAACAGGCGCAGCTCATAACCAAACCTGCGCTTAATAATGAATACATACGGGATCCCGATAGTGATCACTCTTGCCCATCATTTCTCCTCGCTCTACCGTATGAGCTCTTAGCCAACATCCTGGAGCTCGCCATCATTCCAAACAATATCCACAAATTGTCATGGCGCATCCGAGAGTTAGGCCATGACCCTGCTGCAACTCTAGCTATCGCTTATACATGCCGACTCTTCAGTCAGATTGTTGTGCCCTTCAATTACCGGAGCATCAATTTCTGTAAAGGGGCAAGCAAAGGATTATTTCCGATAGGTCCGCGACTCAGGCTGCTGGCTCGGACTTTCCAATGTAATCCCTCGCTTGGCTTGCACTGCCGAGAGTTCAAGATGAACATACCAGCGTATCAGTACAGCTCTCAAGAAGACTTCGATTTCGTTGAGCAGCAGATTCTTCCGTTTTTGCCAAATGTTAAGTCACTACTTGTCCATGGAGGATTCGATACGGAAGAGAAACAGCAAACCTGGAAACTGGTTCAAGTTTGTATACAGCATATGCGTCGCCTCGATATACTGGAATTGGACAGGGAAGCAGGGGGATTAGTGGTGGCCGATGTGATCAGAGAAGTCCAGATACCTTGGCTGAAGGAATTGCGTGTCGGTGGCGTTGCGAGATCAGACTCAGTTTGTTACCTTGGAGACTTCAAGGTACGTAGCAGTCTCTGTTCAGTGGTTTCTTTGGCATTTGTTGTGTTTTTTAGGCACCGTCGAATCATTTTCCCCCCTCCTGCTGACCCTGAACCCTTAAGGCTACCAGTCTAATAACATCGATCGACCTGTCTGACTACTCCGATAGCCCGGGGGCACTGGAAACGCTTCTTAGTTGGCCTAAAGCCCTTTCCAGCTTCAAACTCGCGCCGTTCTATAACAATGTCCACTACATCGACCTGCCGATGATCAAACAGATGCTTCTTCAACACAGGGAAAGCCTGACAGACCTCGACATTGGTTATTTGTCCGGTGATGGCACGGGGAAATTCCCTCACTGGTCCGAGTTTCCAAATCTGGAGAACCTCGCCCTCTCAAGATGGCTGTTTGAATCATCCAGGGAAAATCCAGGTCTACCTGAATTCCAGGAGAAACACGCGGATTACATTCTGGCGCCGGCTCTGAAAAGATTCACATTAGCTTTCGCAATATGGGACCAGCACTCAGAACAATGGGAGGACTTTGGTCAGAAGGAGGAGGCGTGGGTCCGAAGGCTTGCTCAAGTTGCACTCGAGAGGAAGGCATCACTCCAAGAGATTAGGATCCAGTTTGATCCTGAGTACTGGGGGCCAAACGCCCGTAAGATCGACTATCCGTGGGACCGAATGGACGCCCTGAATAAGGAGTTCCAGACACAGGGGATCATGATTACCTATACTAAACCACCGGTGACACGGGAGGAATGGTCAGCAGGTCTTGTTAACGGGAAACGTTGAGATGGAACCGAATCCGCAGATTTCAGATTGAGAATATATAGTATTATCTAGCTAAATCATATCCTAGTGGTATCAACAGTTTATCTTTGGATCACTAAGTTCGGTTAGTTTAGAAAGATGTATGCAGAAATGCTAATCAATTCGAAGAATCTGATCGTCACCTAATCGTCTCGCCGGCTCCGACGAGAGTCACGGTCGCGATCACGATCGCGATCATTGTGGGATGAATGAGACGACTGTCGCGAGCTGCTATACCGATCATCTCGGTATTTCCTGTCTCGATCCCGTTCGCGGTCACGATCCTTGCGAGAATCTTTATCATCGTCGCGATCTCGACGGCGCTCTCTATCACGGTCACGTTCGCGGTCTCGGTCGCGATGAGAGCGATCATCTCTCCGACGGTCATCATCGTCGTCGTATTTGCGTCTAGATGAATGGCGGCCAGCAGATGAACTTCGATCCCGGCGCGAGGAACCATTTCTTCGATCAGAACGGTCGTCGTCGTAGTCGCGTTTGCGGTATTCGCGATCCCGGTCTCTCTCACGCCCACTCTTCTCCAGATTGCGATCCCGTCTCTCGCGCCAGTCGTCTTTATCGACTTGAGACTTAGAGGACTCCTTCTTCAAGTCCGCGAGCTCTTCCTCGGTGATATATTCACCGGTCCTTTTGTTCCGCATCGTAACAGGCATATAGACACCTTCAACATTGCCATCTGCATTTTCTTCGCCCTGTTTCCTTGATGCTTTGCGCATAGCTGACTTCCCCCAAGCACCGAGCTCCACTTCAGCGCCCTTTCCAGAATCCTTAGCGCCGATTCCCAAGAACCCAGGACGTCGTTCTGGGGCACCGGGATTCTTTGCTTTCTTAGCGGCTATGGCGGAGCTGTAATCACCACGTCCGATAGACTGACCATCCTTCCACCCCATTCCTCTCAATAGAGCAGCTCCAAATTCTTCCACGGGAATAGCGTTGTATTGGTCCAAAGTAGCGGGTTCGGGTCGGGAAGCTATATCTGATCGGAAAGAGCTTGTCTCATCGTGGCGCCTGAAAGATTCCTCATCCTCACCGGGCTTGGAAGATTCAATCACGAGGTCTGTCCGACGCTCTACTTCACCGGTAGTCTCCCGAAGCAGAGCTTGCAAGGCGATCTGATCTTCCGTAAGAGGCTTGTGGGTTTCAGTGGGGATTGGTTGCGCATCGGGCATAGTTTGGTCCTCTGTAGTATTCAAGTCCTTCCCATCCTGATCAGAGGGCTTTTGGGCAAAGCTGAGACCAAAAGCCATGCTCGGGCCTTCTGTCTCAACAGCTCCTCCTGCTGGGGCTTGTCCGTTCTTTTGTGCCTCTTGCATAGCCTGCACTTCTTGTGGAAGCAGATTTTTCTTGCCTTTCTTCACATTTGTGCCCGGGCGATCGCGCCAATTATTCTTACTCGTCACTGGAATCACGAGTGGTTGTTTCGCATTGCTAACAGCTTGGCCATCAGCAGTGATTTGGCCACCGGTAAGCGTATCGAAGCCCGAGATTTCTTCGTGTGCGGGTGCACGCTCTTCGTCGGAGGAATCATCGTCATGGTCGAGCTGATGCGGGCGACGGGCCAAGGAGCGACTCTTGTTGGCTAGAGGATCAGAGGGGCGTCCTCGAGACTGGAACGCGAAAGCAGCCTTCTTTGCGGGGCCAGTGGAACTGGAGGAAAGGGAAGATGGCTTGGAGCCACCCCCATTGTGGTCATCAAAGCCCCGCGACGAAGACATCACACCAGGACTGTAAAGGACGAAGTGTGCGGAGGTTGTTAAGGAAGACAGATGCAAGTTTGGAGGTTTGATACGAGAGCTCTTCATGGAGGCGGTGGCAAAACTGGAACTCTGTAGCCGCGCGGCTAGTGAAGGCGGTCAGCTAGCTTGTTATCGGTCATGCACTGACGCGTTCACACAACATAACGAGCAACGTCACAGTCTATTTGGTGATTGTTTGCCAGATATGCGGAGGATTACCTCGATAGCTGCGTGGCGCAGCTTGGTGAGAACCTAGGCAGAAGCAGCAAGCCCCACGGTTTTACATAGCGTCAGAGCTAAACATAGCAAAAACAAAAACATACAACAGGCATACTGTGGTGATGTCTGCACAATCAGCCACTCTGTAGCGCGATCTTTCCCTCGAAATTCACCAAGGTTTCTCTTAGCGCCTCATCACCAACTTCAAGATGATCAAGAGACGTGTCCCTATCAGGCCCTGTCTCAAAAAAATCGCCTATAATTCGAAAGAAGCGGATCAGCTGCCAGCTGATCCAGTCCTCAGTATTCTCCAGTTCACTTCCCACTCTGGGGTCGACATTTCAGAGCCATTGCTGCAGGTATTTGTATTATGGCAAAAGTCCTTGAAGTTTGTCTCAAAAATCCCTGGCTTTCAAAGGCTTTATTGGGCCCCGGTAGATTTAGGTTTGGCAAATCAAGAGATTATCGTTTTAATGCAGTGGCATAGCGGTCGTGGCTGGAGGCTATTCCAATCCTCTTTAGGCTTCAGCATGATGCTAGGTTATATTGAAAGCATCTCCAACCGCTGTGTCCAGCTTGCTCTGCCTGCCAATCTTTTCAGTTTGGATAGTGTCCTCGAGCTGGTCTCCTTCCGGTTCTCAACGATTCTATCCACTGATCAAGCTGATCAACCAGGCTTCAAATCCAAATGAGCAACAATATTGTCCCATACACCAGCAACGCTCCTGCCGAGTCTGAATTGATATGTTGTTGTGGAAAATGGCTAGAAGCAGACAAAGCTTCTAAAGACCGATTCTTTGTTTCTTTGCTCTTCTGGAAACCAGATATACAGGCAGGAAACCAGCGTCAACTCCAAAGATTCAACAACCACAATCTCGAGGATCAAATAGTCGACCTATTGAAAGACACAACGGAGGTGGTCTCGTTCTAAACACGCCAGCTGCATCAAGTGTCTCGTGAAACTTATACGCAACAAATATCGGGTCTTCTTCCAATCTCTATGCAGTCTGCAATGAATTACCCAGTTTTTCAGGCGCCCGTGTGGCCTGAATACGGTTTGAATGACGCCACATTCTCACAAGGCAATGACCAGCTCCATCTGGAATCTATGAGACAGGCAAGACCAACCCCTCCTCAGCGCATCGCCGGTGGGCCCGCTGGTATTTGGTACCCTATGGGCACAATCTCTCAACATTATTTGCCCACGATGCTAGGCTACAGCTCAGACTCTGATATGGCTTGGATCTCTTTCCGCGCTCGGATTGAAAACCCGCGGGTGAATCGCCTGTTCGAGGATCTTCGACGGAAGCTCTGGGGGATTGGAGACTGTCCCCGTCTCTTCTGGGGCAAGGAATCAGGGGAAGAAGGAAATTGCGACAAGATCTCACTGTTTATAGGTACGTATAATTTTGCTTCCATTCTCAACAAGGATGCCCATAATATTAACACGGCTGTTCTGAAAGGTCTCAAGGATTCCCAACACCAGAAGCCAGAAATCCGAGCACAACTCCAACTATACATCCAAGAATTCTCATATGGGTGTGGAGATGCTATAGAGGACTTGTCCTATAGAGGATTTTGCGGTCGACATCCATTCAGTGTTTGTCCAGATATGGACATAACCGTTTTTGACGTCTCAGAGAACGAAAGTGACCGACCCTCATCTGAATATGCGTTTTCAAATTACCGGGAGTAAGTTTTGGATTTTTGACGCGGGATGTTTGATTTATTGGGACTCCGAGGACTAATGCCAGTACTTGACTGAATAGAACTACAAGCCAAGAACAAATCCTCGGATCAGTCTACAGTCCTTAGTCTGATCTGATACCAGCGTGCCAAGGATGGCTCACTGGGTATCTCTCTTCATCGGATCAAAGCAGGCGAGCCAGTACGGTGCAATTCGTCACATTCGTCGATTGCAAAAAGCGGGCTCAAGAGGAGTGGTATAGTGACTTTGCCCAACGAGCTCAAACACAGTATGATCTTTTGGGTCACATTGTTGACTGGCTGCGAACCTTATCCAAGCGCATCACTACTCAGTATCTGGTCATGGAGAAAGAAGATCCTTGGATGACTGCAGATAAGCTGGAAAAGGAGAGACGCACCCGCTCGACCACTCCACCATCCATTTTTGACATTCCCTGGGCTAAACAGTAAAAGAAGTAGATAGATAACCCGTTAATACTCAATTAGTCGGAATGTGCTTTCTCATAAGCTATCTTGAAGTTCCGTCGAGGAAGCAACTTGGTGAGTCCAGCTGCCACCATCTGGTTTGTTGTTGGCACCGATATAACCTTGATTCGACCTTCTCTGGCCCCCCGCTTTAGCCAATGCCTATGGGGAGGGAGATAGACAAAATAAAAACAATACAACAGCCAAAAGGATGGCTGACTTCACCAGCAGGAGGAAAAATTCCCACCGTGAAGTAAAACCACAGGGAATGCCAGCCGTACTAACGGGAGGGCCGTATACTGCATACAAGAGTGAAATATTATTCACATATGCATGCGCCTCATAGTTTGATGGGGGCAATTGAGGCATGGATGATAGCAGAGTGGGCCAAGGGGATACAAAGGTCATTGCACCGGTCGCAGCCACCGGGCATAAGTGTAGGTGACGGTATAACTGCCGCCTCGGGGTTCGGGCGGTTCGAGTGGGACTGTCAACGAAAATAGAAACAAGATACACTGGTCCACTAGTCACCCCAAAGCAGGCTGAATATGGAACTTATTATTGGCTGTCGCTTGGCTGAGCCTTCTAGACTTGCAATTCGTATTTTAAAATCAAGGCCTCCTCTATCACATTCAGAACCAACTTTCTATTGCAAACATGCCAACCAGCAAGACATTATCTCACTAGGATACGCTAGGTAGTGCGCTTGGGCCCGTCAGCTGACATCCATGATCCAGCTCCTGGGCTTTCAGCTTCATGCCCAATCCTACATTCCTACTAAAATTACCCTGTGACCGCAGAGGTGCAATCGTTCTACTTAATCCGTGTACTGTACTCAATTAAAACTGCTTTATTCCTCTTGAACTCGATATCTATTCTCATCTTCAGAAAACGAGTGTATACTCACCTCTCAAGCTGCGATGTCTTCAAAATCATCACAAGACGAGGCACTCTCAATACCCGAAATATTGGAGGCGATTCTATTACGACTGGACATCCGAGCCCTTCTTACTGACGTTCAGCTCGTCTGCCACGGTTGGACAAACGTCATAAGAGCATCCCCGTCCATCCAACAAGCATTATTTTTCATGCCCACGCAGAAGGACAAGGTTGAGAAAACCCTCAACCCACTCTTGGCCGATGCTTTCCCGTCATTTTTTCCAATGCATAGCCCGCCTCTCAAAGATAGCCTGTTTACGTTCTCAACTTGCGATATGATCAGGACCCCGGACAAGAAAGGCGCGTACGCACGCAAGGAAGCAAGTTGGCGCCGCATGCTGGTCCAACAGCCGCCCATTTCCGAATTTGCCTTCTTTGCCATTACTAGTTCCAGAGAATTCTTCTCTTATTCTCAACATGATATTATGGTTAGTGAAAAGCTTTGTCCCTAGGGTAACTGCATCGTCATTCTGAGCTGACTTGATCTTCGAAAAACCAAAAAGCCAAAACAAAACCAGTCCCTCTCCACTCATGGTGGACTCACTATGCAAGGGCTATTTGAATGGGTCATCTCTAATATTTCACTCAAATCCAAAACCAGCAACCGTATCTATTGGCCCCAACACAACCCGATTTCAATTGCACCGGGCTGGTGTTTGGAACTGGCCGAAGCAATTGAGCGTTCGAACCATAGATCCAGTATTGTCATATTGTCAACTCGCTCGATAGGACGCAGAAGCAGCCCTAGCGCGAAAAGTAGCGAAGAAGTGTTAAGGGATGAAATTCGCGATCTAGAAGAAAACCCTCCGCTAAGCTGCTGGAAGCCTCGTCAGCTCATGCCGGGGTCCTTCCCAGCTTGTGATTGGATGTATGCTGAGATACCAGCATACTCAACAAGGGAATTGGAGGGAACAGGTCCTCTTAATCCCTGTTCTTTTGATGAAATTTGCGTTCAGACAAAGGTTATGAGTGTATAAATTTAGGAAAACTTTGTTTAATGCATATACTCGGCAGTTGGAAGGCGACGTATTATAATTTCTACAAGGGCAACATCAACATCCAATATGGTAGAATAGTGAAGAGATTAGATTGTAGGGCTATATCACCAGCTGGAGTTATGAGCTGATATTGAGCCATTGCCGTATCCGCCCGCATGTCGTCCATTTGGTTGGTCCCAGCCAAGTCTTTCAGAAATGGAACATTTACAATTTGCAGCAGCAACCAAAATTGGATTCGGGATATTTATAGCTGGTTTGGAATCCAGGTCGTTCAGGCGGAGGGGCCTGAAGGGACTAAAGAGTAAAGTAGGAAGAACATTCATCCCATGTAATGGCAGCACAGCCAGGATCGTATGTGGTCAGTGACCCACCATACTACTAGTAACTGGCCGGCGTATGGGATTATGTTCCGAGAAAGCGAGGAATACGACACGATCTGATGAACAGCCAATAGTCATACTTGTTGCAGGCATAAATATAGAGCGATAGATAGGTCAATACTCTGCAGGTACCACAGGAGGTTGAGTCTATGATAGGTTATGGTCTATCTACAGTAGGTTGCCCCATTCTCAGAGTCACCTGACATAAATAAGCTTTGCGGGTCGGCGCGTCATTAAAATGATGACCCGACCACGCGGATACGGGGTTGGAGATTCGCTCTTCTCAGTCTGTGTGTGCTCTCCAGCGTCGCGTGGTCTAGTCCTTAACCAAGTTGAGTTTGAATGATCCCCACGAACAGCTCTAGATCACCAGCATGAAAATGCCCCCTTCTCCATAACAATGATAGGACTCCACTACAAGACGTTAAGGGCCTATCTTCCCCGAGTTCGGTTCCTCACAATTCATTATGCCTACTTCATTGGGCTCTCTCTTATTACTTCCGCCATCCTCTGGGGCACCTCCTCCCCTCGCCAGAGTGTGCGATACATTGACTCGTTGTACCTGACAGTGAGCGCTATGACCCTCGCAGGAATGAACCCGGTGAACCTGTCTACACTCAATACATTCCAACAAATCCTGTTGTTCTTTCTAATAATGTTTGGATCTGCGGTAAGAGCAGCAACGACACATTAAATTCTATATCGGAAAGCTAATGCGACGTAGATCTGGGTGTCGATCGCCGTGGTCCTAGTTCGGAAACATGCCTTTGAAAGAAGGTTTGCCGAGATTGTCAATGCAGAGCGTCTTGAAAGAAGAGCTCATAGCCAGATTGGTTTTGGCAGTGCAATAACGAGGTCGCGTTCTTTATCCAGGCAGCATACTATCCCCGAGGAACGTATTTGGGTTCCAGGACTGCTACCTACGTTCCGTTCCCCGAGCTGGGGAGCACCAGTTGAGCCTAACAGTAGCTTCCAAAACAGAAGTTCAGAGAAGAATGACCCAGTCGCAGGCTCTAGGCCTCACCAAACTGATACTAGACATCTCAATCAACAACTAAACCAGGCTACCCCAGAAGTTGGAGATGATGCTCGGTCTGTGGCTCCTGACGAAGCACCACCTAATGAAGACGGTCTCCGGGAGCACACGAGTCACACTGATGACGATGTGCATATTTCATTCGCTTATAACTCGCGGAATGACTCGGAAAATCCGCAATCCAACCCAGAACCCGGACGCATGCTTTCCCCGTACACCAATGTTCTGAATCGCGCTACTACGCTTGGCGAACTGGAACAAAGCCCGTCCGCTGACGGTTCTGTTGGAGATGATTTTCGTTTGAACCTCCTCCACAAATTGCACCGCAATTCGACTTTCCACAATCTTACCGAAGCAGAGCGACAAAAGCTCGGCGGTGCCGAATATAGAGCAGTATCCTTGCTGGCAATCATTGTGCCAATCTATTTTTTCCTCTGGCAGCTGCTTGGAGGGTTAGGTGTAGGAGCGTATCTCGCAAGAAACAAAGCGTCGGTGACCGAGTCCAACGGGCTGAATCCTTGGTTTGTATCATCTCAGTCCTTGTTCTGTGGATGTCTGAAACAGTTGATGCCAAGTCCCTGGTTTGGTGTTTTCTAATTGTGGCTCTTTTACATTAGGTGGGCCGGCTTCTTTTTTGCAATTTCTGCATTCAACAACTCTGGCATGAGTCTGGTCGATGCGAATATGGTGTGGTTTACTGATTGGGGGGGGGGGGGGGGGGGGGGGGGGGGGGGGGGGGGG